>JADLZK010012654.1:0-506719 GCA_015847255.1 Hyparrhenia diplandra | reverse complement strand
TCAAGTGTCTTCCACACCTCACTGGCGGTCTCACAAGTGGCAACTCTCTCGAACTCTGTGTCTTTGAGGCTAGAGAACAACACACTCCTCGCTCGGTTGTTGGCATTGTGTTGGGCTATTTGTTCCTCACCCACTCGGCGGCTAGCACTTGGTAATTCTCATCCTCGACAATCTCCCACACTCTCAATCCATCCCCATAAGATGTGCTTGCATCTTAATCTTCCAATAGGGATAGTTGGTGCCATCGAACTCCCGGGGCTGCCACAAAGTGACCAAACCTCTCCATGTTGCCTTCTCGGGATCACGGACCGATTAAGGTGGATATGATCCTTAACCCGCCTCGATACCAATTGAAGGACCAGAAACGGCGACGGAGGGGGTGAATGGGAGCCTCTATTTTTTCTTTTCAAATTGGGTCATCGGCTCAACCCCCAACCTCAACGGAGAGACAAAAAGACGAGATTTCCAACTTCTATGGAAAAGAAGCGGGTTCCCTGGAACTAGATTACCAACGCCAACTTGTGACGAGAGTAACTAGACAAATTCCTCGACTTGATTCAAACTCATTGCAAAAAAGATAAAGGCTAAACTAAGCTTTGGATATTTTTGGGATTTTCTATTTAACAAGAAATAAAATAAACACTATGACAAGAAAATTACGCTACTAAAAATCTACAACTAAAACAAGCTGTAGGAACACAAAAAGAAACTAAACTAGTGCTTAGAACAAATCTAGCAAAAGAACGAAGAAAAACCAGAAGAAACAGCTACTTAGACATTTCATCGAACACCTTGCGGGCGCAAAAGAAAAGAACGAAATTGGGTTGAATTAAAGCTGGGAATTTGCACAAGCAAAGCTCAATCTATCTACCCTGCACAAGAAGAGAAAGATTGGTTCGAAGACCAATTCACAGCCAGAGAAAAAAAATCGACCTTTTTCTTTGTTGCCGTGGAGACCAAGCTTGGTGATCACCGTGCCTTGGCTGCTTGGCCTGCACAGTTGCCGAGCAGGGGAGCAGCTCGAGCTTCAAGGAGGGGCCGGCTGCCCTTGGCCGCTGCAGTGGATCTGATGGAGTTGACCGAGCTGGGCTCCTGCCGGCAAGCTGCTCGCGCGAGGGTGCTGCTGACCAGCGAGCTGCTGTTCGTTGCTTGGAGATTGTGCGCAGCTGGCTAGAATCGGTCGGCCGCTGCCTGCTGTTGCCGAGGGCGCCGAGCGCAGCCAGCTAGCTGCTGCTACTAGACCACAGGCACCGGTCCTGGACTCGCTCGTCTCTGTGCTCGCGTGAGGTTCCCGGCCTCTGCCTGGACCGCTGCTGCGCGTGTGGCCTGGAGCGCTCGCAGCTGGGCAGGGAAGCAGGGGCGCCTGAAACTGCTTGGAGCTGCTGAAACAGGAACACAAACAGAGAAACAAAAAACACACGAGCTCCAAAGATTCAAACGAAATTCACAGGAAAGAAGAAGAGATTTGATCCAAAAACGTCCGGAGACGGCGGGGAGATTTGGAGCTCCCTTCCCAAACGAAAAATCACCACAAAATCTCCACAAATTTGTTCTTGGACCTCTAAACAAGAACCCTAAAATTTGGGGAAAAATAAAAACGAAAATGGAAGAGGCAAGAAGGGGAGGATGGCTGCCATCCTCTATATGTAGTCCTTATTTCTCATCCCTATTTTGCCCTCCGATACATATGAGCCAAACCACTAACCCTAGGGCTATTTTGGTCGACTCGATATTTTTCGATCCGACGGCCACCGCGCCTCCTCATCGGTAGCCTTGCATCCACGCAACCTCCCCGATGCCGCCACGTGCCGCCCTTCCGTCCACCGGAACGTCCGCCCCGGGTTTTGAGGCCCAAACCCGCCGAAACCACGCCGCCGATGGTTTTGAGGCCCAAACCACCAAACCAGCGCCGATGGTTTTGAGGGCAAACCATCAAACCTCCTCGACACGTGTCATCGCCGTCTTGATCGCCCGAAGTCGCCAAGTCATCCGAGCTCCCGCTCATGCACACGCTTCGCCTCTTGACCCGATCGACACGGGTCCTGCCCGTCCTCTTGCATCCGTCGATGTCCCGATATGTCGACCACCATGGCTAGCCGCCCGGCGATCCGGTCCCTCGGTCCAAGCCTCACGTCCGTCCCTTCACCTCCGCGGTCCGTCGGCCCGCACGTCTTCCTTGGCCCCTTCACCTCGCCGTCGGCTACCATCTCCGAGCTCCACACACCTGCACAACACGAACCAAGAGATACGTCTTCGACACACTCCACGTATGCCGGTGAAACATAGCCGGCGAAAAGATAAAAAAGAAAATAGAAGGAGAATGTTGACCGCTGACAATCACTACATCACAAAACTAAACACATGCGACCTAAATCAACCATGTGTTCACGCAACAACTGTTATTTTTTTTAATTTTCCATTCTTTGCAGTTCTACCTGGACATGCAATTTGTCATCATATTTGGGCAAGGTCGTTTTCTCTCTAGACATGTACATCAAGTCATTTTTGGATGTCATTGATAGAGCAATGGCTGCATTTTCTGCTACTGGAATGAACCCTGATAGGTACAATGCTTCTCACTTTGCACTTCTTTTGGTTCTGAATTAAATGCTGATTCTTTTATTTGCATACATTTTTTTTTTTGCTAATTTTCATTATGTAACTTTGTTGTATTTTTGTCTTGTATAATTTGGGTTACACCGATATTCCTCCCTCTAGATAACAAGTAAGAGGATGAAGAATAAGTTATAACTTGGGTTATATGTCCCTGTAGCCTGCTGGCCTCTGTAGCCTACAGTAGTTGCAACTGTCAGCCAATAGTAAGCTAAACAAATTGGCCTACTGGGATGGTTGCCTTTGAGAAAAATGGCTATTAGAGGAGATTTTGATGAATTTTTCAAATAGCTTTCAGAAAATGAAAAATGTGCGAAGCATTCTCATAAACTTCAGCTAACTGATACTCGAATTCATTGTTATCTGCTGCATGGTTGTTAAGGTGGTAAGGTTAGGCATGGCGACATACCCCTCATAACGCCTAGGGGCCTTCATAAAGGCGACGTGAGGTGATGCCTTACCATCCTAGGAAATAGGAAAATAACAGCAGAGAGGAAACAAAAAGGAAATAGAAAAACAAGAAAATGGCAAATGAAAAGAGAAGTGGTTGGCTGAGCTCGCCCAATGGTCCCTTCCATTCATATACCTTCTCTGGTCACGGAGACAGGGATGCACGCTCCCATGCCCACACACGCCGCCTGGACCTGGCTCTCTGCTTCTCTCATGTAGGTGCAGCGCCACCACATCCCCCTCCCTCACGCTGCTCTCACTCGCGCATGGGCAGCCTGCCCTCTGCTGATTTGTGGCTCCTTTCCTTCCCTTTCTCTTGCTGCTTCTCTTCAGATCGATCTCTGTCGTGTCCCCCATCTGGATCAGCCGCCGCCGCTGCAGATGATCCTGGCAGTGCTCTGCGCTGGCAGTCGGCGCCCAATTTGGTGGGATGAGTGGAGGGGTGGCTCAATGGTCATTCTGGTTGGTTACATATCTGCTTCACCTCCAGTCTCTTTGGATCTCTCGCTTCTTTTGGCTAGGTGACAGGACGCCTTACTCCCTGCAAGCGCCTCATTGCCTAGGCGTCATATGGCTTAGAAACACTAACAAGGCATCCTACCTACCGTTAATTTAGTCATACTTCTGAAAACTCTTTCAAGGATTCCCTCACACGTTTCATGACACATGAGGCTGTGCCTGACGGAGTTTCTAATAGAGCTACAGCTGGTTTTCTCTTGCCCATGAGGCCATGAGGGAGTTTCCCATAGATTTTTGCTTCTACTATCAACGGACCAACATTCTTGCTTTTTTGCAGTGTCCTTCCTGGTGATGATTGGTTCATGGATGTCTCCCAAGAAGTTGTCAGTATGATCAGTGGAAGGGGTAGAGCTGCCAATGGTGACAGGGAAGTAAACAGCCCAACGGCCTCAGTTTCAGCGCACTCCATGTCATCGTTCAAATCCCATGGCAGCTCCTAGTTTGCAAGTTGGTATTTTTTGTAGGCAGATCATTGTATAATAATAATCTATAGTATATATTCGTTCAACTTGTTCTTCCACTTCATTTGCTTTTTTTTTTTTTTTCCTTTTCTTTTTTAAAACTTTGGTGCAAGTATTAGCATAGAGGGATATTTGTTTGACCTAGGAAAAGAAATCTTGAGTCATTTTTTTTTTTAGAGAATTGAGGCCTTCATGTGTTGCATGGCCATATGGCCTGAGATCCTATCTGTATCATTCTTTCATCAGTTTACTTGCCAGTTGGCACATCACATTTCATGGATACAGGATTCTGCGCTTGATGTTGTTTGAAAGTTTTTATTCTGTGTACAAGTATGCCCATCCTGCCCTAACATTAGAGGATAGGCATTTTTTTTTTTTCTCGATCTTTATAAAGAATTCAGTACAGTACAGTACAGGATATGGCCTCATATGCTCACTGAACTAGTTTGGCGGCTATTCGTCAAGTTTCATGAAAAAAAAACGATCATGACACGATTGATAGAAATATATTTGCAGAGTTAATCCAATCCTGTATTGTATGCAATCTTTTGCATACCAGCTTTTCGCGAACGTGTATAAGCACATTTTTCATTAAGAGGGTAATCTTTTACATTCCAGCTCAATGGAAGGAACTGCAATACTAAATTGTCAAATCTTTTCCAGGTGTTATTGTATACGAATTGTGAACTTGCTTATTCCTATCAGGTTTGAAACTAGTTTTTAATTTGTTTCGCGAATTGTTAAATCGAATCTATTGAAAATAAAAATGGAAGGAAAAAGACAATGCAAGTTGCGTCTTGGTATATCCTCTCACTGCTACTGACACGCAACAACAGCAAAACACAATGCACACGAAGTCATGCGCCTCGAGGCTTGTTCTGAGCGCGGCACCGGCAGTACCCATATATAAAACACAACCGAGATTCCGTCTGAAGGCCACGACTAGCACGAGCTGTTAAAAAAAGAGCTCCGTGATCAGCCAGCGATTCGGCGAGAATGGTAGGTGGCGCGGCGACGGCGGCAGTGGTGGCGAAGCTGCTGCCTGCTGGTGGCCGAGCAGCAGGCCGCGGCCGGCGCCACCGGGGAGCACCGGTCCTCCTTCGCGTCCGCCATGCAGCGGCGCGTCGACTCCCGCAGCTTCGCGCTCATCATCCGACGACACCTCAACCCGGCGGAGCTCCGCAACGCCGTACGTTGCCGGCACTGCTGCTGGAGGCGGCAGCGGTGGCGAAGCTGCTGGTGGCCGAGCAGAAGGCGCGCAGGCAGGCCGCGGTCGGTGCCACCGGGGAGCACTGGTCCTTCGCGTACGCCATGCTGCGGCGCGTCAGCCGCAGCTTCGCGCTCATCATCCAACAGCTCAACCCGGCGGAGCTCTGCAACGCCGTACGCCGCCGGCACCGCCCTGTTCTATCCTTGTCCTCCAGTTCTGATCATGCATGACTCGTGCTCGCTTGTGCAGGTCTGCGTCTTCTACCTGGTGCTACGGGCGCTCGACACGGTCGGTGAGTACTCCCTCCGCAAAAAAAAAAAAAAAAAAAAAAAAAAGTAATTCTTGTTTCTTGAAAAGTCAATTGATTCCAAATTTATATAAAATTTTACTAGCACTTATAATACAAAATTAGTATCAATAGATTCATGACGAAATATATTTTCAAAATAATTTTTTTAAAGATAAATATTAATATTAATTATTATACACTTAATCAAACTTTAGTTAAGTTAACCAGTACGGTTCCTATAGTTGCATGTTTTGTGGGATGGAGAGAGTACAACAATTACTTTTTTGTTATTTTTTCGTTCAACACGGGACCTACGAATTGAATATGAGTACTTTGTGAATGGGAAACATGTACTTCCTCGGTTTCAATTTACAAATGGATCGTTATGCCTTTTTAAATATAAATAACTTTTTGTTATCTTATATATTTATGTGTACATAACAGAAACTATTATTATGGAGTTTGTTAATTTCAAAAAGAAAAACTGGAGTTCTTTTAATTTAGAAGTTAGAACCCATAGATGACATGGTTTTCCAACAGGGGAGAATCAAGCCTAAATCATCGACTTTCGACGAAGCAACAGAGAATCTGTTTATCACCGTTCATCAATAGTATCTTGCTTGTTGCGTAATGACCCCGATTAGTTTTGTGGCTAGATTCGCCACTGCTTTCCAAATCAAAAGAAAAGAAACATGGTGTAATTTTTTTTTTTGGACAGTAGTATATATTTTGCCTTGCGATGACGACTCATGATTTTCTCAAATTTCCACACATTGTGCCTTTATAATTAGAAGCTAAGTTGCATTCATCTTTGGTGCGCTGCGCACCTGCGCAATAAGTTCTTGTCAAACAAAAATGAATATACGGGGCACATGTAAATTTAGTATCTACGTAATCTCAATGTGGCCGGTTGATAGTATTTGTTCTCTATTCGTACATTACAATATATAATTTACATACGTCTCTATATATACTTTCATTTCAACTGGAGTGCAGAAGATGACACTAGTATCCCTACTGAGGTCAAGGTGACGATTCTTCAGGAATTCCACCGACATATCTACAACCGCGACTGGCATTTCTCATGTAAGGCTATGCATCTTGGGCTGTGTAAATTGACCATGTGCATCATTTTTTTTCATGTTTATGGTGGACGTGTGTTTCATAACTTCTAAATCTTTTTTCCATTGTCGACGTGATATAACAACCATATAGGTGGGAAAAAAGATCACAAAGTTCTGATGGATAAATTCCACTACATTTCTACAGCTTTCTTGGAGCTTGATCCAGGGTAACTACTCATATGTTTCTTATATACATATAAACTCTCGGTTCTCTTGTTGAATATCTGAATCCTGAGACATTCTGAAATTTGCTGACTCCGGGCAGCCTCCTGAGAAATAAAATATCTGAGCATCATTAATATTGAGTTGTATGCACTAACCAATTCAAACAAAAATATTTATAATAAGCTGATGGGAAAATGGACAATTCACTTATATTTTAATTGGCCCGTAACGTGCATACATTAACCAGCTCAACTTATAAAATGACAAGCTGAAAGAAAAAGAGATATAATGCATCTATAATTCAATAATCAGCACTACTCATTATTATCAGAGATATCTGCAACTCTGCATATACTTATATTCTCATGATGTGCCGTATGTATGAGGCTATCATTCTCTCATACTCCCTCATGATCCTTAATTTCAATTCTAAAACAATGCTACTCCCTCAGTCTCTAAATATTTATCGTTGTTGGTATGCATGCCGGTATCAGTTTGACTAGATTTTTAAAAAGATATTAACAATATTTATATCTTTAAATAAATTTGTTAAAAATAGTTTTATCTATCTAATGAAATTAATTATACATCATAAATATTGATATATATTTTTTATAAATTTAGTCAAAGTTATTTCTAGGGAAGGGTAAAAGGGACATAGGGAGTATCTTTTAGTATGTCAAGTTCGACCAAATTTGTATACAAAATACTAATACTTATCATACGAAGTAAGTACCACACACTAAATTCATCATCAAACGTACTTTATATATTTAATGTAAAAAATATTAAAACTTTTATCTATAGATTTAGTTAATCATTAGAAACTTTAACCGAGAATAATACAATGCACCTAGAACTGAACGAGGTAGTACTCTCTCAAAACAAAGCAAGACCATTGTACGTCTTCATATGTTATTATATATTAATCTACGTAGAAATGTGATCAAGTTCAGCTCTGGACTTATGTACATGGCCTTCATTATTTATAAGGTATAGATAAGATATAATAGTTCAGGATAATGTTTGCTAAGTGGCGTCTTCAGATTTTTGTTTTCTAGCTAATTTTTTTTTTCTTTGATACCAAATACTGTGTCATTATTTTTACAAATGTTCACTGTAACCCATGTGATTACTTTGTTAGCCATTATTGGGATTTGTAAGCAACCCTATGTGACTTGCGCGCAATAATGGAATGAAACACAATAATTGGCTATTTGCCATTGACACATTGCTTGTTTTTAAGCTATTTTTTCTATTATCTTTCGGGCCATTGGACTATCAGAAGATTGGATGCTCATTGTGAAATGCAATAAATTGATTTAACTAGAATTTCTGCAGGAATGCATGTCAATAGTAACCAAATGATCATTTTGACTACATCTTTTATGCAATTAATTATAATAAAAGTTAATATGATAGCATGGTGCATGTTGTGCTATGTTACCAGATACCAAAAAGGCTATAGAAGAAACAACAAGGATAATGGGTGCAGGAATGGCAAAATTTGTATGCAAGGAGGTATGGTTATATATTCACAAAAGATTATCAAGACTTTTTTGGCTTCAAATTGCAAAATGTTACCTGGTACAAGAGTCATCTACTAAGTCCTAGCAATAGAAGAAATTATCCTTCCAGTACTAGTTCTACTAAATATTTCTAGCATAAGATAAAAAAATTAGACACCATTTTGTACGACATTTATGGAATGTCACATATTTTCCTACTTATTATTATGCTAAACATTTTATTGCTTAAAGGATTTAAGTAACAATGGTTTGATGTTGACCCATATGAAAATATTTGCCTTTATCCAAAAACAACAAAGTACTCACAAAATAATAAAAAATGAGGTTATTATGCTATACCTTTTACATTTCACTTGATGAGTTATCCATTATTCTATCATACTAGTCCATCATCCTATGCTACTTCACATGCTAAAATCATAGAAAACATAAATACTACAATTTCATTTTATTCTATAGCTAATCAAAATTATTTACATTTGCATGAGCTCTGTAATTTATCATCATTTAAGCATTTCCCAAAATAATAGATGTTGGTAATTTAAATGCATGTTGAGGTGGGGGGGGGGGGGGGGGTTGGGTATTTTAGTTTATTTGCAACAGTTGTAAATTGTGTAATTTAGATGCAAATTTAAGTGGCATTTTTAGAGTATTCTATCATAACGGCATGTGGTAGTTTTTTATGCAAATTCAGAGGTTACTTTAGATTAAGAATCATAATAGCATGTGGTAGATAATTTAAATGCAAATTTAAGAGTTAGTTAGTTAGATTATGTATCATAATGGCAAGGTGGTAAATTTTGTGAAAATTTAGCGAGGTACTTTACATTATGTTTCATGGGAATAGTCAGTGCAAACCAACCTCTCCGTGCAAACACGCAAACTTCTAGTATGGGCCACGGGATGTAAATCCGGGGGACACATGGGATTAGGTAATCTTACACTTAACCGCAGCCCTTAATCATACTTTTGCAAATTCCCCTTCCACCTCCCCCATGCGCCCCATTGGATCAACATCCTAAGGCCCGGACTAGAAGTTTGCGGGGTTTGCACGGAGAGATTGGTTTGCACCTGATCCATTGCCATGTTTCATAATGGCAAATGTAGATAATTTAGACATACATTTAGGGGTTACTTTATGTTGTATTTTCATAATGGCAATGGTGGGTGTTTTTTAGCGTTTTGACCTTTTTGGTTCATCCATGTCTAGATACATAACTAAATTTATGAACCAAAAAAGTCAAAGCAACTTATAATTTGGAACGGAAGGAGTAGTAATTACTATAGTCTATGAAACCAGCACTTTCTGATTTTTGTGATAATTTCTGGGGTTTATCTTTTTGTAGCATGTCTTATAAGTATTAACATGGAGTCTCCATTGTAGGTCTCCAATTAGCAAGATTAAGATTTACCTAGACATTTTATGGTTGTCTCACCAAAATGTTAACTTTGTAACTTCAAATTTGAATGGTTGTTTGTCATGAAAAATATGCTTTGCTCAACAACAAAATGTTTTGATGCTAATTTCTTTGACTGCTAGAGAAGTGTTGGATGTTACTACTCCTATGTAGGTATATATAGACTTGCAAATGGCGGCACTTCCTCCATCCCACGTGTATTTCTAGAATATTTTTTGACAACTTTCTTTGGGTACATTAGTTTATTATGAAATGTCATATATACCCCAGTAGTACTACAATAATTATGCTTTGGAAATTGGAAAAGATAATTAAGCCTACTAGTGCTTCATTGTCCATAAGCTAGAATTGCACTTATTGGCAAGTTTTGACAATGGAATTGTCAAGTAGTAGGATATATGCATTACTTAGTATAGGACTTTCTTTGACCACGATTATGAGCTCATATGTGCCTTAATGTTCTATCTATTTGTTTAAGTTAGATCTTAGGGTGTGTTTGGCAATGGGAAATAATGTTTCATATTCTCAATAGACTAGAATTGCAACCAAATGCCATGAATGGAGAAACATTGAAGGAGAATAAATTCGAACTAATTCTCATTTTTCACATGTGAAGAGAAACAACCAAAACCTGGTTTCTCCTTATTCAAGTTCTAGTTTCAAGAATCTAACGAGATAGCCAAATGGTTTCACAAAGTAATTTTGATTCATTAGAGAAATGTTTTTTAAGATAATTTGGATTTAAAATGTTTCTATGAGAATCTAGAATCCCTATCATATGCAAATGCAACAATGGATATCTATGAGATCATTTTTGGCGGTTTTCCACTATATCTTTATGCATATATTCAATTTTTTTTTGTATTACCGTTCGACGTTGACCGATCCAATTTAATCTAATCGATACTTCTTTTTGTAGGTTGAAACCATTGAAGATTATGATGAATACCGTCATTATGCTTTGCAGGGACTAGTTGGCTCTGGACTTTTTAGGGTCTTTAATTTTATTGGGTTGGAAAACGACCTAGCTCCAGATTCAATTTATAATTCTACTTTGGTTTATTTTTGCAGGTATAAGCGTAGTTCTTTATTGAGTTGGTGCTTTGTTTTCACATTTAGAATTAGACCAACTACCTCTTCAATATTGTATCTTGGCTAAAAAAATTTTTTTCTAACCATAGAAAATAAATGTAATATGGGATTATCTCGGAGGATATAAATGAGGTACCAAAGCCACGGATATTTTGGCCACGAGAAATATGGATCAAATACATCGATAAATTGGAGGTAATATTGTGTACATTTCAATGTTTCTACACACGTAGGTTAAATAGCTCGTGCTTTCTCCTAAGCTCTAAATGAGATGTTTAATATTTTTAGCCACTTATTTTCATGATTCATGTAATCATTTATTTAAGTGTAATTACCTTTCACTTTGCTAGATTTTAACACATTGTGCTTACATAAATTTTAGGATTTCAAATATCGAGAGAACTTCGGAGAAAGCAGTACAATGCTTGAATGAGATGATCATCACGAATGGTCTAACTCATGCTTTGAAGATTGCCTTCGTTGCCTGTCTTCTCTAAAGGATGTATCCATTCTCCATAGTTGTGCTATACCCCAGGTATATTTTGCATTCTAGCTTACCGGACGGTCTCAACTACTCCCTCATTCCAAATTATAAGTTGTTTTGACTTTTTTTGGTACATAGATTTTATTATGTATCTAGACATTTTGTTATATCTAGATATATAATAAAGTGGATGTACCAAAAAAATATTTTTGTTCATGTTGGAATTCATGATAGAAGTTAGATCTTATAACCGACAATAGCTTATTCCCTAAGCAAAAAAAGTCTTCTATTCAGGACTTCATATATCTCATTATACCAATCTCTAGCATTTACTTTTTTTTCTGCTACTAATAGTGTCATATAAGGACTTTTGTTAGGGTGGGTGATGAGTTTATGTTTGGTACACCGATTTTGCTATGTATCTAGACATATTTTTATATCTAGATATATAATACTAGACGTATCATTTACTAATCTTTTGATCATGTTGGAATTCATTATGACCGGCAATTGCTTATTCTCTATACAAAGAAAGTCTTCTATTCAAGACTTCATATCTCATTATACCAATCTCTAGCTTTTATCTTGAATGTTTTCTACTACTAATTGTGTCATATAAGGGCTTCGTCAAATGAGTGTGATGGGTTCATGTTTCGTAATGGCGATTGCAATGTATGCTCATTGCTACAACAATGTGAACATATTTAGAGGTGCTACTAAGATCAGGCGTGGTGAGTGGTACCTGATTTGCATATTCAAATTACCTTAATTTCTCCTCTTTTCCTAGAAGAAATTTATTGGTTGCAAAGATGGCGTGGAAGAGTAGTCCAACTAGATGTGCATATTATTGTGTAGCCAGGTTTAGTTATTATCGTTAACCAAAATTTCCAAGATGGAATTTACAATGATTTAAAATTAAGTCCATCTAAAAATTATACTAATACATTGTTTTGTTTATATGAGGACTTTTTAACCATTGGTGTTCCTGTAGTAGGATGTAGTGTGATACTAAGGCATATTCATTTAAGTTTCTCATACCTCAGCAAGACTCCAATTAATATATGTCACTTTGGGATCCTCTTATTGTGTGGTGGTAATGATATGTTTTGGTGTAGCAAGCATGCTATCCATTATATGGGAGGATAGAATTGTGTAGAGAGCTTTTGAATTATAAGTGCAGCTTTTCGATTCAATGTTGGTTTTGTGTGCACTAAATTAGTCTCTTCTCATTCTTTTTTTAGTTTTTTTTTTTTCTAGGTAGGTTCAAGTCTAGAATAACATTTCATATTGAAATAGATCTTTATTCATAAAAAAGAAGTATGCTAAATTATTTGTTGTTTCTATGAGAGAAAATTGATGCACTATATTCTAAATAAAGAATATATTGAAGTTCATGACTTTCCGCTATTGTTAAATTGGCCTGGTTTATCTTTGGAGTGCCCGAAAACTTAGGTTCTTTTTAGATGTAGATATTGGAGGCCTTGGCATTGAATTGACTTCAATACCAAATCGGAGTAGTATTGGTATTGGGTTCCAATGCCAATATCATTGTTTGGATGAAGATGGAATCGATAGATGGAATCGAATGAGTCTACCCGAATCTGGTCGTGTTTGGATGTGCATACGGTTGAATTGGAAATTGGCCCATCTTCTTCCCCACCTCGCCCTTGACATAGCCCCTATCGGGCATGGCGTTGAACCTTGTCGGAGCCGGAGAAGACAAAGTCATCGGCAAAGGGAAGGGGGACTCCCGAGAGGGCGCCGCATCTTGGCCCTCAAATCCCCGTTGCCCTCGAACTTGAACTTTCCCGAATCTAGATCGGGCCCCAAACCTTCTAGAGCATCCCTTTCGGTTCGTCGCGAGCCACCGCGAGCCCCGCCGCCTCCCTCTTCCACGATCTCTCCCACTCCGCGCCCACTCCACCGTGAGAGGCCTTGCAACAATGCCCCAACCTTGCGGAGAAGGAGAAACGAGTTCCCGGCGAGGGGCGGTGGGGCTGGTCTTGAGAGCCCGGAGGAAGGGCTCCTCCGCAAGGGGGCGGAGAGGATAGTGCAGGCAAAGGCTCGGTGATGGGGCGGACCAGCGGAGAAGGTGGCGTGCTTCCTTTTTTTTTCGCACGGGAAGAAGCGTTTCAATTCAGGCGAATACAGAGCGGGAGGCCTCGGTATTGCGGGGAAGGGCGTGCATGCGTAGCGAATGCCCGGCAAAGCATTGGAGCTTGTTTCCATGTGCGAATGTCGTGACCATCCAAACAATGGAATTGTGGGCCTCCAATGCCAATGCCAAATTCTGGGTCTCAATACCAACATCCAACGGGCCCTTAAGGTCTTTCCCTGAATTCACCATTTTGAGTATTTTTATAATCATAGCTTTTTACTTCCTCCATATATTGATATATATTTATATTGTGGTGACAATATTAGTCTAGTTGTGGCCGCCTTGACTACAATATTGAAAGTCTCTTCGTAGTCAATACCATAACGTTGCTTAAACCCTTTAGCAACCAAACGAGCCTTGTACCGATCAATAGTTTTGGGCATGGAAACTTCTAGAATTATGTTCAATACAATGAGTGAAGGAAAGTTTTTGGTTGGTTAATCTAATTTATTTCATAGCAACTATAATGGTTCTAATTATTGATCATATGCTAGCTTGATGCTGAATCCAGAAATGATGCTTTCACATGGTCAATGTCGATACTCAATATGTTGTCTGTCTAAGTATGAAAATTGTTTGAACAATGTTTTCTTGGTGAAAAAAAATTATACCAAGGATGCACTTCACTGTGAGACCGAATAACTTCTATACTTTATTTTTTACAACAATTGTCTTTTTTTTCTCAGGGCTAGCTGCACGGATACTTGTTGAGACAAATTCAATGGCTGATGTGTTTACCACTTTCTACAATTTCTCTTTGTTAATTGAGTCAAAGGTATAGTCCAGTACCCACTTATAGTATAATAATTCTAGAAATTTTAATCTGATTTTTGTTATATGTCTCCATTTTTAACAACTAACATAAATCCGCTTTCTAGATAATGTTTGTATAATTTTATAGAATCATTATGCATGGATTTGGACCTAGATCGTGGTTTTAAGTAGTTGGATAAGAATTTAGTGGCCGTCTCTTCCAAGAGCTATAAAAAAGATATAGCGAAATATAACAGAAGCTATTTCATTTAATAGTTTTATAGAAAAATGAAACATCTTAATGAATTATATGCACGGAAACATGTTAATAAGAATTTTTGTGAACTCAAATACTCAATTACATGTACAAGGTTCTAGGGACATGCCTCTAAGTTCATTGCTTAACATTCATTAAAACCAATCGACGTGTTCATGGCTATAATCCACATTCATATTCATTCAACATTCAAAAAATCAAACAATTCAATAATGATTCAATAGTTCATTACATCATTTATTAAGTAAACAATACAACAATAAACCATATATAGGTTATTCTAGAATAAAAGAATGAATATTTTCCTTAGTAAATATTAGTAGCGACAACAAAAATTCTTAGCTAAGCCAAACAACAGTGTTTAGCATAGCTATCGCGTAAATAGCCAAACAATTGCCAATATCATAACAATAGACCATGTGAAAAAGCTATGGCGTGTTATTTATGACCATGCCCATGATTATATTGCCACCTATTGCTTCAGATTGATAGTGATGATCCTAATGCCATGCTAACTCGGAAACATGGAGACCTGCAAATCATCGGGTCTATTGAAGGGAGACCGGTTAGTATCTTATTTCCAATAACCTTTTATGCTATTTTTGTGTTACCCTTGAACTAATTCATATTGGTTGATGGTATAGGGAATTTGATTTGGACAAGGCAAAGTGCAATTATGGGATGGTAAGTATATATTCGATCAACAATAAGAGATAATAGCTACTGTACTAGTTTGCAAATTTGTCATGCTTCTTGTTTGGTTTGTTTAGGTCATGTTGTTGCTGCTTCTTTGGATAGCTGTTTTATACAGAGTTATATATGTTTAGTGATCCTTTATTGTAGGTGTATTTATGTTGATAAGTTCAACAAACCTATGTTGATGGTTTGTATGCACACTGAATATTATTTTTTACAGTGGTATTGGTTTCAAAGTGGATGTTAATAATTAATATATGATGGTTTGATGAACATATGGTCTACCAGGTTTCCTCTTGTTACACACTTTGTTTCTCCTTTCTTCTGTGATCAATTTGGCAATAGTGGTAGGAGTTCATCAACTTTATTTCTAGGCCAAATGTGAAAATTCACATGTTTCTTCCAGTAGTAGCTCTCTATAGTACTCCTCTCTTCCTTCTCTGAGCCAACCTCACTCACCAGCCACCGCCTGCCTCTTCTTCTCGGCGAGCTCGCGGGCGTCAAGGTAGGGGGTCAACCG
Organism: Hyparrhenia diplandra; assembly: GCA_015847255.1. Taxonomy (NCBI): domain Eukaryota; kingdom Viridiplantae; phylum Streptophyta; class Magnoliopsida; order Poales; family Poaceae; genus Hyparrhenia; species Hyparrhenia diplandra. The sequence goes on along the minus strand of JADLZK010012654.1, from coordinate 490,961 downwards.
CCTCTTGTTCCTGCTTCCCTCTTCTTTCCCCACCTTGTGAAATCCCAAGCCAAATAATACTTATGAGGAACTTCTTCCTCTTCACCCTTGCTTGCTTTAAGATAGATAGACCTCGGTGGCCATGGTGGGAGCTCTGGTGGTGGAGCTGCTTGTGGAAGCAAAGAACAACAACCGCAGTCAGAGCAGCAGTTGGACTTGAGCGAGATGGGCGCCGTTGTCCGGGGCTTCACCGAGGCGGCATCACCTGTCGATTTCTGTGAAGGAGAAGTGTTGGCCACCGAGTGACCTCTCCATCAAATGCGGCGACGGTAGCCTCCTCTGCCAGCTGCGATGGCAGCCCAACACGGGCCCCACGTCATCAACCCCAATCCACTTTATCCCGACCTTGTGCTAGATGCCGCGGGCGGCCGCTGTCCCCGCCCCCGCGAGATGAGAGCCTCCTCGTGCGCCCTCGCGCATGGTCGATCCGAGCGCCCCGACCTTCAAGCAACGGAGACGAAGACGCAAGAAGCATCCATCGACGGCGCCATCGAGGTCGGCCCGGCCACGGTCGCCCCGGCTGACGGACCCGCGGGCGGCCAATTCCATCGGGTGGGGCCCGGCCCGGCTTAGTCCCGTGCATGCGAACGCTGCGTGTCCCAATTGGGGTCCACCTATGCCACATGCTCCTCTCTGGCGTCCAACATGCGGATACTCATGCTTCAACGGTGGCCACGACGTGGAGGTCTACTTCTTGCGCCTAGGCTCCTCGCAACTCCTAATTCCAGTTACATAGCTTCTACTCGCAGTGCGGATGCGGATCGATATATCCGCTTTCCCTCGGGAGTTTCTTCTACATCCAAATGACGACATCTACAATATCCTTCTGACGTCGGCATATTTTTTATTCGATGCCCTCCCTCTTTAATCCTTCGCTTGTGCGAGGCCAATCCATCCGGTGCACACGTCTTCAACGTCCCTGCGTATACCCCTCACCAGCCAGACTTGTCATCCCTCGTTACTTTAGTCGATGTTGTTTCCTTTTGGTCGCAGGGACCTCTTTGCTCCACAGTCCTCTTTTGAGGACTGCGATGTATCTTGGCTTCTTTAATATAATATATATTGCTTCTTGTCAAAAAAAATACATGACCTCCTTTAGGGCTTGTTTAGCTGTACTTATATCTATCTCAATGCATAGATGTTGGAGTGGATTAATGTGGAACTTAAACTATTTTCCACCTCAATCCACTCCAATACATATAGATTGAGGTGGATACGGGTGCTTCCAAGCAAGGCATTAGGGATACCATCTCACATAAGTGATAATGTGGATTGATGTGGAAATTAGTTAATCTTCAACCCCGACTTATACTACAATACATGTGGATTCAGGTAGCTAGATACATGCACACCCAGACAAGGTAATAATGAGCATAGTGGTTTGGAACACACTAGCTGGTTTTATTAGTTTTACGCTTTAAATTTACCTCCTATGGTTGCTTGCCAGCACGCTTGCCGTGTAGTAGGGCTTCAGGTGTGTCTAAGAGCCCGATATATCCCAAAGCAGGTCTACTATAGCTCGAAGAAGAAGCATTTCTCATCACGCATATCAACCCCATGGCTCAGCCGGGCATCCTCTCTCCTTGTCCGTGAGTGTTAAAGGGTTACCTTAACCTTCGACAACATAGACTAGATCATATGTGTGCATGTGTGTTATGACCAAATCATGCGGTAGACTAGATCGTGTGTTAGAATAGATCACACGCATGCACTACACCACAACACCACAATTACCCCCGGATGGTCTGACACTGAAAGCCACATATAGCGTCATGATCTGACCCTAAAAACATATAGCATCAGACTTCAGCTGACGTTGTAAGTCTTAACGCTAAAACTCTTTTAATTCTTTAGCGTCGGACCAGACTTATAGCGTTAGGCAGCCTTTTTGGTGAATAATTTTAGCGTCCAGAGCATCATGGTTGTTCATATGAACAGGAGTACGATTGATTATTGTCCATGTAAAGAATACTACATGATCTCCAAGAGATTGTTAGCTGGTTATTTATGCAAAGTGCCACGGATGGGGCTTTTCCATCTAATGAGAAACATGCATTCACCAAGGACCCAAGATGGGGCTTTTTCCATCTAATATGTTTGTTGCTGATTTGCTATTACAATCTCTATAGACTATGTTTTTGTGCTTTGGCTCGTGAGCCAAACGAGCTAGCTCGAACTCACTGACGAGCCAAGCCGAGTTAGCCTTCAAGCTCGTTTGTATAATGAGCCATAACGAGCTGAGCCACAAGCCCATAACAAGCCAAAAGCTGTAACGAGCTGAGCCACTAACGAGCCAATCTGGCTTGATATTCAGCCCTACTAATGTTCCTAGAACGAGCATGTTAATATTTCTAGATCAACATTGTGAACGTGGAACGTGGCCATATTCTAAGTTTGCTGCAGTGGAGCTTGGTGCTCCAATGCTTTGTGATGCTTGGTGCTCCAAGTCGTCTTTTCTAGTTGAGGTGTCTTAGTGGGGTCAAAGTCATGGAGGATATGTGTGATACTCTCCTTATTTGTATGGTTTTTCCGCCCAATTTACATTAAAAAAATGGTCTAGCGAGCTACGAAGTTTTAATAGACATTGGGTAAAACTTTCCTTATCCTTTCTAAAAAGGGAATAGCATTAGGACCACAATAAGGACGAAAATTCAAATGTTGTCTTTAATAAATCTTTCAAAGATACAACCTCACCCTCGCCCTCGTCGTCTCCCCAGGGCGACCCGAGGAACCCCGCCCGCCGCCCAACCCCTCCCACTCCTCCCGCGCCGGACCGGGCCGCCGCCGCCGCCACGCCTCCTCCCCGCAGGCGGCCAGCAGGGAAGCTCAAAAAGGCCCCGCCCCTGCCCCCCACGTGCCCTCCCTCTCCCTCCTCCCCAACTCCTCCTCCAAACTCCGGGCGAAGTTTCACGCGCCGGCGGCCCTCCGGCTGGGCCGCCCCTCGGCGACCCGGATCCCGTTTCTCCTAGGCGGATCCGCGCCCCGGGCCGGGGTCAGCGGCCCTTCTAGGGTTCCGTACACCTCGGCGCCGGCGGGCCTTGCGCCAGCCTCTGATGCCGATCGGGCAAATACACGCCGACCTTCCACCCTACCCCGCCAGCCGCCCGGCTCGGCCCGGCGGCCCTCACAATGCGGCGTGCCGCCGGCCACGGCCAAGCCAGCGGTGGTGCATAATGCCGGCACGTTCGGGCGAAGCAATAAATGAGGGGGCCGGCGGCTGGGGGGGCTGGTGCGGCGGGCCGACGATTGGCGGTGGCCGGGCGTCGTGGGGCGGTCGACGCATCTTCTTCCGCCTTCCGTTCGGTGGCGGTGCGCCCGTGATGGCGAACCAGGTGGGTTGTACCGCCGCATCTTCGTGGGCAGCGCGGGCATATGTCTGGGTTTCGTGGTGGCGTTGCAAGCATGCCGTGCCACCTCACCCGTACGGGCGTTCGCGGAGGAGCCCGGGGCTGTCGTCGTGGAGCCGGTTCTTTGCGGGGCTGGGTCGAAGACCTTTCTGCTCTCTCTTGCATTGGCGGCGTTCACGGAAGTCGTGACCCTTCCCGGAAGGCAACGCTTGAGCGCCGCTGCAGCCCCTCCGCATCGCCACCGGAGTCGGTCCTCTCTTTACTTGGCCTGCATGTGCTTCTTTTCTCTTCACTTAGGTTCGCCTGCCTCGCTTGATGTTGCCGCCGATGCTTGCTCGGCTCACGCTACCGGGTCGTTGTTGGAGTGCCGATGGTGCGTTATCTCGGCTCGGCTCACAACGGCTACCGCCATTGTTGGAGTGCCGATGCTCGAGCTCTCGGCTCGCGGCGACTACACCGCTTCGTTGTTGGTTACTTTCCGACTCACAACGGCTTCACGGCCGTTGTTGAGTGCGATGCTCGAGCTCTCTCGGCTCGCGGCGACTACGGTCATTGTTGGAGTGCCGTTATTTATCTCGCTCGGCTCCGCGGCGACTCTTTGGCGGTCGCCGTTGGAGTTGCCGATGGTTCTTCCGGTGGATGCTTTGCCACCGCGGCCGTCTTCGAACAGCAGCCTTTGTGTTGATTTCTTTTTTTACAGGTCTAGTCGGTTAGGACTTTGGTGTTGGGTCGCCTTTTCTCCCTCCCCATGTATTCTTGTTGTTTGTTTGTGTGTTTGTTTTGGGTGTGTGGGGGCTCCGGGTAATCCTAGGATTACTTGTTGAGCCCTTTGTATCGGTGCTCCGGCCTTTCTATGGCCTTTTCTTTTAATGCAATGACGGGTGAAGTCCCGCTTTTGAAAAAAAAAATTTTCAGCACACCTTTCACTCTATATTAGGCTCCTATATATAAAAAGTTTTAATTTCTTTAGCCGACCAGCATACACAAAATTGAAGCCCGGGCCTCGTGCAATGCAATTGATAATGCTACGACCTCGACCACACAAAAGAGAAACATTTTATATGTACAATCTCACATATATGCGTACAGATGCACGTACGCATGCGTGCGTCGCCGCGCGCCCTACTGCTGCGCGTGCGACGCCGGTGGATGCCCCATGCATGCGCAGAACGCGTCCGAGATCCGCCGCCGCCGCCTCGCGGGCCTCTCCTGCAGGCGCTCGCCGTCGCCTGCCCTGACGACAACGCTGGCCGCCGCCGGAGACGCGGGCGAGGCCACCACCTCCGGGCTCTCCACTATGACGCCTGCTGCTGACGACGACGCGCCGGCCGCTCCCGGCCCGCCGCCACAGCCGGCGTGGCGCATCAGCGAGCGGGACACGACGCGGGGCGACGGGTCCCCGCGAGGATGGTGGCGTCGTCGTGGTGCAGCGCCGCCGCCGCCTTGGGCGTCGTCGTCGTCGACAGAGCCTTGAGGTCCAGGCCCCTCAGAGGGTCGTCCCAGATGCGCCCCGACGAGCCTTGGCGGCGGAATGACACCGACGACCTCTGCAGCCTCGACATTGACGGCGGTGATGGGTCTCTGTGTCACGAAAGGGCGATGGGTGCGTGCCGTGGACTCCAGCTCAAATTGAGACTCGGCGGCGGCTTCTTCTTATAATAATATAGCGCCGGCGGCGGTGATGCGCTGGTGCATGGTAGGCATCCATGGACGTCCGTACGTCGTTGTTCTGGTTGGTTAGCCTAACATAGGAGTGGCAGTTTGGCGCGAAAACATAGGGTGGTTGCTGGGGTTGAACGGCGCACACGTCTACGAGTCCAACGCCAATCACATGGTCTTGAAAGATTTCTTTTGGACCGAGAGTGTGTCTTAGACTCACTCTCAGCAACTCTTTGGGTTGAAAAAGATGCATGGGAAATATACCAAAACACTTTCAGTTTCATTTTTTTCCTTAATAAAATCGAATTTGATTTCAACGCAAGGTCTCAAGGTCACAACCAGTCAACCACTCAACTACGCCCACGGTTCAGCATCATTCTTAGTATTTAAGTAGATGATTAAATCTCACAAGAAGACAAGCGGATCGACAAGCACACATATAGACAGTCACAAACTTAGTATTCAGTAGCTCACACTACAACAAAATTGAAGATCAGAGCTGGTTCAAAACCTCCCGTTACTGCCGGATTTTAAACCTCCCGTTACTGCCGGATTTTTAAACCGGCACAACAGTGAAGGGACGGATGAAGTGTTAAAATTCTTGGTACTTGGCACTTTCTTCTTCTTTCTGGGTTTCACCTTCTTTACCTTAGGCTTTATAGGTTGTTCGTAAGTGATACTCGATGCAAATTGCTTCTGGCTGATTTGAGCCAGTTCTTGACCTTCAAACGTTCATTTTTAGTAGCAAATATATTGGTAGTTTAATAAACAATAGTTTAAGAGAAGTGATTGTTTTCCCTAGCCTTACTTGAAATTTCCAAGCTTTGGCTATGATGATAGAGAGCATGTATTTAGTTTCCTAACCAAGTGGCCTTTAATAGTAACCCAAAAAATTCAGCACTAGTGTCATTTACCTTCTAGATGCTTTGGTCCCAAGCACTACCAGAATCTGAGGCTTTGCCGAGTGCCCACCTCTTTGGCGAGTGTTTTTCTTCGGGCAAAACAAAAAACACACGATAAAAAAACTACAGTCGGCAAAGAAGGCAAAATAATTTTTAAAGTCAGTTTCGAGGTCCTAAATGAATTTAAATAAAAAGTTGTTAGCTACAAAGTTTCATAACTTTTTGAGATGTACAATTTTCATTTAGGAAGTTTTTCAACTGGAGGTCATTTGAAAATTTTATGTTTTTTTTTTTCAAATTTGAAATTTGAGAGATTCATGCCTAGTTTTGCATGATAAGATGAATTCAAACCAAAAAAAAAAACTTTATACTACAAAGGTCCATATATTTTTAATATTTACAAAGTTTATTTTGGGCATTTCTTCATTTGACAAAGTTTTAGTAACATGATTTGTAAATCTTATTAATTTTTCTTCTAGTTTTAGGAAAATATAAGAGGATATGAAAGAGATGTAGGTTTGGTGAACAACGTTAGTAACGCTTTGTTAAATGAAGAAATGACTAAAATAAACTTTTATAAATCTCAAAAAGATATGAACCTTTGTAGTAGGAAGTATTTTGGTTTGAATCTATCTATCGTGCAAAAACTAGGTCTGAATTTCTCAAATTTTAAATTTGAATTTTTCAAACGACCTCGGATGGAAAAACTTCCTAAACAAAAAATTGTAGATCTCAAAAGGTTATGAAACTTTGTAGTTGACAAATTTTTATTTGAATTCATTTAGGCGTCAAAAACTGATTTTAAAAACTGTTTTTGCCCTCTTTGCCGAGTGCCTTTTAAACTCGACAAAGATGTTTTTAAATCGGTTTTTGAGGCACTAAACGAATTCAAATCAAAAGTTATCAACTACGAAGTTTCATAACTTTTTGAGATCTATAATTACATTAGGAAGTTTTTTCCGTCCGAGGAACCTAAATGAAAAGGTTCCTAATGTAATTATAGATCTCGAAAAGTTATGAAACTTTATAGTTGACAACTTTTTGATTTGAATTCGTTTAGGACCTCAAACAAGCAATTTAGACTCGGTTTAATATAGTATATGAGGAACTAATACAAAATCCAAACACAAGTGACAACTTAGTGTAGTGGTAAAAACAAGAGATTCGTGGAGAGAGAGGTTGGCAGTTTGAGTCCAGCCGACAAATAATCTGTGAAAAATGTTGTAAAAATCCAAGTTAGATGGTGGCTGGTTGGTGGGGGTCTCCCCTGAATTTTTTTTTTGCTATTATTTTTGGATTTGTTTTCACATTTTTTTCTTTGCCGAGTGCAAAGACTTTGTCGTATTCCTGCCTTTTTAAAGCCTCGGGATTTTTTTTTTTTGCATTTTTTTTCTTTACCGAGTAATCTTTATCGAAAGTGTTCTTTGCCGAAAGCAACGGTTTTGCTGAGTGTATTTTAGCCTTTGCAAAGCCGCCTCGTATTCGGTAGTGAAGGCTGGTTGACGTTGACGCTAGATATCGACGGAATGGACAGAAGTATCAAATCCCAAACGAAATTCAATTCGGAGACAAATTCCAAAGTTTCACAGAAATAGGCCAAAAACTAATGAGAAGTTTTGTCAGGCCAAAGAAACCAATTTTCTCGATTATTAGGATGCAAGCGGAACATCAGCGGCACATACAGTGCATTAGGCTTGACTGCTTTTTTTATATCACGGGCTCAAAGGAAAGCAGGCAAAGCCTGCTAGACCCAGTGGCCTTGACGGGTCGGCTTGCTACGCTAGGCCCCCAGCTGCCCGCATCCCCACGGGCCGGCTGGCCCATCAGTTTTCATGCCCATATATAAACGCACACTGCTGCACCCTGCCCATTTGGTGAGCGACGGCGCCCTGGTCATCGTCGCCTCGCACTCGCACGCACGAACCCTATCCCATCCTATGTTTTTGTATCGGTATTTTTAAAATCTAGGAGGTCACCGATAAACAAGAATATCGGAAATTTATCGGCGATAAAAAAACTTTCGACCAAATTTTTTCACAGATCCCATCTAGTCTAGGTGCAGATGGCAACGCAAGTCCGGGCACTGCCGGACGACGCCCTCGCCGCTGTCTTCCGTGGCCTGCCGCTGCGGAGCCTGGCCGTGGTCCGGTCCGTCTGCAAGGCGTGGCGCGACGTCGTCAAGAAGTGACAATTAAAACAGAATCCAAACAGAAGTGACAACTTAGTGTAGTGGTAAGGCAAGAGATTCGTGAGAGAGAGGTTGGCGGTTTGAGTCCAGTCGACAGCACATATGTGAAAAATGTTGTAAAAATCCAAGTTAGATGGTGGCTGGTTGGTGGGGTCTCCCGATTTTTTTGCTATTATTTTTGTATTTTTTCGCATTTTCTCTTTTGCGGTTTTCTTTGCCGAGTGCAACGCTTTGTCGAAAGTGTATTCCTGCCTTTTCAAAGCCTCAAGATTTTTTTTTTTTTTTTTTTCTCTTTGCCGAGTAATCTTTGTCGAGTGTTCTTTGTCGAAAGTGTATTTCGCCTTTTGCAAAAGCCGCCTTGTTTTCCGATAGTGAAGGCTGGTTGACGTTGACGCTAGATATCGACGGAATGGATAGAAGTGTCAAATTCCCAAGTGAAATTCAATTCGAGACAAATTCCAAAGTTTTTTGGAATTAACCGGGGTAGAGCTTCCCACCTTCTCATTGCATTTCAAAAGCGCCGCGCCTTAGACTAGCTGTGCACCAAATAAAGTTTTACGCACTGGTGAATTACAAGCTCAGAGGTGAGCGCACCAGCCGTTGAGGCCGTTTAATTACAAGATTGTGACGGCCGTTTCCTCCAAATGATTAAGTCGTCACACACTTTTGATATAACTACACGGTGGCTGATGGTCTCGTTCACGGAAGACGGGCTGTTTCGAAGTCCCCATATACGCCAGAGGATGGTAAGAAAAACAAATGGCCAGAGACGACAAATTCCAGCCCTGCCGGGGTTGGTGCATTCCAAACGGCTTCATCGGACAAAGGAGACAATATTCTCCATTCGAACCATAGTCCAAATGAGAGAGCTCGAGCGCACGCAAGAAAACATGGTTCCCGTCTTCGTCATGTTGAGAGCAGCGCCGCGAAAGTCTTGTGTCGACGACGTGCTTGGCATGTAGGTTTTCTTGTACTAAGTCGGTCCTTGAAGAAAAGCCGGCAAAGATCCCGACTTTGTTAGGCAACCTTGTTCGCCGCATGCGGCTGCCATGAACGCCGCCATCCCCTCGCGTAATCTAGCGCTGCATACGCATCCCTAGTTGTGTAGGGACGGCCTGTGTTCTTCAGCAACCGCACATCGTGCCCCTCATTCAGAGTTATTCCCTGCAAAATGGAAAGGAGGCTGTCGAACTCGATGCTAGCAGCACTTGTTAGCCGGGGACGTAAACGCAATTCAAAACCACTCAAAAGATACGCCGCACGTAGACGTTTGGCATGGTGGTGTGCGAGAAGAGGGCGGGGTAGGTGGAATGGAGGGGGCCACCGGGTGCCGTTGATCGTACTCGTAAGGAGGTAGATGCACCGTTGTTGAGGTGAACATAGGTGATGGACTGGTAGGTATTTAGTTCTTCATTGACAATATGCCAAAGGAAGCCTGAAAGAGGTGGTGGGTGCTGAGTCTATAGGGTTTGAGGATTGTAGGATCCATTGTTTCCAGCATGGTTGGTCATGAGAAAAGAGTTTATCAATGAATTTCATAAGCAGACATCGGTTTTGAAGCTCAAGGTCTTTGATTCCGAGCCCCCCTCTATCTATGGTGGCCTGGACAGCATCCCAAGCAACTAGACATTTGGATCCATGACGCACATCCTCCCCGGTCCAAAAGAAGACTCTTCTTCGTTTATCAATCCCTTTGATGATTGTTTTGGGGACACCAAGAGCGCATAATAATGTAGTGGGAAGGAGCTGAGAACCGAAGTACACAAGGCTAACCGGCCAGCTCGGTTGAGCAAAGAAGCTCTCCACCCAGATAGGTATTTGTCACAGGCAGTTATCAGGGGGAGACAGTCGTTTACTAAGATCTTGTGTGGAGATAAAGGTAGGCCAAGGTAAGTCTGTGGAAAAGAGGAGACTGTTGTGCCAAAGGCCATGGCCGAGTTTGTGCTTGATTAGGGTCAACAAAGAATGGGCAGGAAGGTAGTTTTGTGGAAATTGATGGCTAGGCCGGTGGCTTTTTTCAAAGAGCTGCAAGATGCGTTTGGTAGCCTCAATGGCTCCAGGGGTGCACCGAGGAAGATTAGTGTGTCATCCGCGTATTGTAAGATTCGGCAGGGGTGAACCATCGAGTAAATCGGATGGTGAATTTCAAGCATAGGGATGGTATTGTAGCAGCCTTCGTAACACATCAGCTACTATGATAAATAAATATGGAGAAAGTGGGTCTCCTTGCCTTAGTCCTCGTTGACACTTGATCCAATTTCCGTGTTTTCCATTCAGAAGGCTAATCGCAAGTCATGCCGTTGTTGAGGATGGTCGATATCCAGTGCACCACTTATCGCTGAAACCACGACGATTGCATTATCTCGCATGAGATCGTCCCAAGACACACAGTCGAAGGCCTTGTGGAAGTCTAGCTTTAGGACAATTGTAGGCCGGTTTCGTCGGTAGCAGCAATTGAGGAGATCAGCTGCATAGACATAGTTGTCGGCAATACTTCTTCCTTGGACAAATCCCGACTGATCTGGACCAATGAGGGACGGGATGATTGGTTGAAGTCTCTTCATAAGCACTCTGGAAATGCTTTTGACTGTTGTGTTTTGAAGCGCAATGGGTCTGAAATCCTGAGGTCGTCGTGCATCATCCTTCTTAGGTAGCAGCACCAGATAAGACCTATTAAGCCTCCCTAGGTCCACAACATGTTCATGAAAGGCATTGAACAAATTTACGATTTGTGGCCTGACAGTTTGCCATGCTTGTTTAAAAAACAAAGGTCCAAACCCGTCTGGACCTGGGCTGGAGTTTGCTTTCATGTGTCTGAAGGCAGCGTGGATTTCGATGCGGATGGAAATCGGTATCTAAATCGACAGAGAAAGCATCCCCTCCGGGTACAGGTCTGCTAGTCTGAAACTCCAGTCAGTTGCATTAGAGTTGCCTAACAGCTCTCTGTAAAAACCATGCAAAACTGCCGCCTTCTGTTCATGTGTATGTATCTCGGTGTTATCGTGTTCTATGACTTGGATGTTGTTTTTGCGTCTCCTCTGGTTGGCACATGCATGGAAGAATCTAGTGTTCTCATCCCCCTCAACTGCAGCTCTGATTTTGGCGCGTTGTTTCCACAACAACAGCTTGGCATGTGTGGCTCTGCTGAGAACAACAGTGACGACGCCTCGCAGGTTTGTTTCCGGTATTGACAGATGTCTATGTTCTTCGATATGGTCTAGCAAGTCAATCACAATCTTGCAATCAAGCTCTTGCTGCTGAATGTTGGCTTGCTGTTTCCTCCACTTTTTAGTGCTTTCCCGGTTTCTTTTAGTTTGGCAGCAAGAACCCCAGCAGCGTCACTGTTCCTCGTCCGACAATTCCAGGCCGAAGCCACAACGTTTCTGAATCCTGGGCAAGTTGTCCAATAATGTTCAAACCGGAAAAGCTGCGATTTTGGGATGAGGGTAGAGATGGTAACCAGCAAAGGGACGTGGTCCGATGTACGTCTGGTTAAAGGAGTAAGCATTGTATTTGGGATGTTGTTGTCCCAGGCAAGGTTGATGAACGCTCTGTCGAGTCGCTCAAGAGTAGGAGTTGTTCTTTTGTTGGACCAGGTGAATTGTCTGCGATTAGAGGAAGCTCAATGAGACAAAGGTTGTTGATGCAGTCGTTGAAGGCAGCAGCTTCTGAGGGATTGAAATTTGCGTTGTTTTTCTCATGTTGATACCGGATCATGTTAAAGTCGCCAAAAAAGAATCCATGGCGAGTTAGGGGATGTGGATGGTGGTGAGTTCGTGTAGGAATGATGGAGATCCGGGGTGGATGGAGCATAGACGTTGGTGACATAAACCAAGGAGAAGTTTTGTCAGGGCAAAGAAACCAATTTTTTCTAGATTGGATGCAAGTGGAACATCTGAGGCACATACAGTGCATTAGGCTCGACTGCATTTTATATCACGGGCCCAAGGAAAGCAGGCAAAGCCTGTTTTTTTTTTTTTTTTTTGTGGCAAAGCCTGCCAGACCCAGTGGCCTTGACTGGGTCGGCTTGCTACGCTAGGCCCCCAGCTGCCCGCATCCCCACGGGCCGGCTGGCCCATCAGTTTTCGTGCCCATATATAAACGCACACCGCTGCACCCTGCCCATGTTTTTGAGCGACGGCGCCGTCGTCGTCGTCGCCTCGCACTCGCACGCACGAACCCTATCCCACCCATCTAGTCTAGGAGCAGATGGCAACGCAAGTCCGGGCACTGCCGGACGACGCTCTCGCCGCCGTCTTCCGTGGCCTGCCGTTGCGGAGCCTGGCCGTGGTCCGGTCCGTCTGCAAGGCGTGGCGCGACGTCGTGGACGCCCGCGCGCTTCTCCTCCCGCATCTACACCTCCTGCCGCTCACCGTGCGAGGAGTCTTCATCAACTACCTATACCACGACCACCATCACCACTTCGCCCGACCCTGCTCGCCGTCGACGATCCCCAGAGTCGACGGCACGCTCAGCTTCTTGCCCGACGACCACCGCAGATCGGTCTCGGTCCTGACCACTGCAACGGCCTCCTCCTCTGCGGCGACGAGGCACATGATCTCAGCGAGCTCTGCGTGTGCAACCCGGCGACGTGCCGGTGGACGGTGCTTCCCGTTGGTGGGAGGAGGACGAGGCGGACGACGACGAACGACGCCAGCGATACGCCGGCGCCTACATCGCGTTTGATCCGGCCGTGTCGCCGCAGTACGAAGTCATCTTGGTTCCCACCGTGCCAAAGAAGCCATTGCGCTGGTCGGCGGCGGAGGTGCAGCGGCGTGCGGTACTGTGGGAGATGGAGAGAGACGCGCCCTTCTGCTTGGACTGGTTCTTCTCGTTGCCAGAAGACGGCACAGCAGTTGGCCAGTGGGAGTTTGAGCAGCTGCCATCTGAGCTGCCGCAGCACGATGTCAACGACCCATGTCGCTACATGGAATGGCCACGGGCGTCATGGAAGCTGCGCGTGTTTTCTTCAAGCACTGGTCAATGGAAAGACAGGGCTTTTGTCCGGGAAGGCTTGCCGGCAGGGACGGTTGAGAAAATGCGATCGGGTCATTTTGAGTCACAAAATAGGCAACGCCGGCGGTATGCCTGGCCACGCCAGCGATATGCCGTCTTCCACCATGGATCGCTCTATGTGCACTGTCGTGGATCTTTTGTCGCAAGGTATGCATTGAATTTTTTTTCCCTCAGACATGACTGTCAACTGTACGTATGCTATTTAGTTTAATTAGTACCAACAATATCCATGTACCATATGATTGTGTTTCTATTAGTTTTAGAAATATTAATGTTTTCGATTTGCTTCTCCTGTTCCAATTTATAGGTTAGTTTGCCTTTTTCACATGCCTTTTGCAATGTACAGTTTTAGAGGCAATATACAGTTTTATGTTCGCATGCATTAATATAATTAAACATTTTAATTATTTGGCTATTGCGTAGTTGTACGTAGACTTAATATCCATATATCAAACAAATATACATAGCACAGTAACATCACAATTTTACCTTTCTATACAGGCTTTCACTTTCAAAGAGTAAGTATCAAATAATTGAAACGCCAGGGGATGTTGATGAGCACACAAAACCATATTTTGGGAAATTGCAGAATGGTGTATGCTTTGGAATAGTCCAAGATCATCAATTAAAGATTTGGATCCTCAATGAATTATGTGGTCACATGGAGTGGGTTCTGAAGTATGAAACTGTAGTTGGACAATATGCTGAATATTTAGCATCAATCACTTATAGGCAACGCGATGGATCTTGGACTATAGAAGAAAATATTAAATTTCTATCAGAGCAGGAGAATATTGAAATCCAGTGTACTGACGATAATGTTGAATCTGTATCTGAAGAGGGCCATGGGTGGGATTCTGACAATGATGATACTTTTACATACGCCGGCAGCAACTTCGACGATTACGGGCAGCTTAGCATTATTGGATTCCATCCCTATAAGGAAGTTGTCTTTATGGTTCGACAGTTTTGCATTGTTGCCTACCATTTGAATACCTCCAAAATTCAGTATCTAGGCAACTCATGCCCGCCAGAAATATTGCTATCTTAGCGATTGGAACAGTATATGTGAGTCATTCCTTTACACTCCATGCATGATTGGAGATTTGCTCCATGGAGACCAAACTGGTGGTCAGAGCTCATTTGAAGATTAATAGTAGTTTTAGCACAAGGCGGAAATTGAACAGACAAGTAGTTATAACGGTGTGCTGATGCTTTACTTCACTAATTATTAGGTCAATTATCTTACTATTAAGTTCAAAAAAAAAGTTATCTTACTATTGTGTCAATCGTCGGTCTAGAGTTTCTTTTGCTTATTTGGCTATTCTTCCGGCGCTATTTTTCATTTCACATGTTTCCTACATCAGAATTTCCAAACTCAGGCTATAGCCTTGTATGTTTGCTATTTTAGAATAGGAAAATGAAGCTGCCTGTGAAGTGTGAACAGTGTTCACTCGCATGATCACGTACAAGCTGTACTTTCGTAACCATCATGCATGTACTGAGGCGGAGACCATGATGAGAGTTAAAAGTTCCAAAAATCAAGATCATGATGTCAAAAACAGAAAAAAAAAGTCTAAACTACAAGGGCGCTCCGAACAGCTCGTATTTATATAGTTGTGAGAGGCCGAATGAGAAATAATTGATTGAACTAGCATCATCTTTGCTCAGGTTGATTTGCCTTCACTTCTATTGTTAAGTCATCTAAAAACTTGGTATCCTTCGGGCCACGATTTTCTCGCAAAATAAAATAGTTAGTCTAATTAGGTAGTACTGCAGGAGAGGACAAGAAAAGGTACTATGAGAATAAGTGGCTACCTAAACATAGAAATAGGTAGTCTATTGTAGGTAGTAGTGCGAAAGTTGCTCTTAAGCTGCAAGACATGTAAAATAGGGTTTAATACAAGATATAGGCCAGGAGCTCCAACCTATAAGCGACTGAACCAATGCACTCGATTTGAATGCTCTATTCGCTAAGGAAGGCTGCACGTAGGAATGCAATCTGAGGAAAACCCACACATTCAGTTGAAAATTTGCGCTTTGAACGATGGTCATCCACTTGCTTTTTCATCTGTCGCTTGGCATGGAGCAAGTGTGGTTGGATGATATCCGTCATCAGCTCATGGTCATGAAGCCAAGATATATATGATCATCATTTAGATCCAATATCACTTGGTGGCCGGGAGCGACGTCGTTGCTTCGGGGCCGATTACTCTTATCTTTACAACATAAAAAGAACGAAAGGAAGACTGTCTAATGATGCGACAATCTTTGGTTTGTCCGTCTGCCCTCCCCTCATGCGATCCCCTCCCCTCTCCACTCAATAAAGGAAAGGAAAGAAAAAAATCTCCTCCACTCTGCACGCATACGCAGTAAAGAATAGGAAACCGTCGTCAAAAAAAAAATCCTTTCATGCGATCCCCACGCGTTGTGCCTAGAAAAAAAGGAAACAAAAAATCTACTCCACTCTCCACGCAAATAGGAAAAGGAAAGAAAAAAATATCTCCCCTCCTCTCCACTCAATAAAGAAAAGGAAAGAAAAAAAATCACCTCCACTCACGCAATAAAGAAAAAGAAACCAAAAGGGAAGGACTCAATCTAGCCATTCCATCATGGACGCCAATCCAGGCATGACCCCACTCCACCGCCTCCTCTCCTCTCCCTACGCCCCCCCGTGCATTGGGCCGGCGTCTTTGCGGTGCCGCGGCCACCCTCCACCGGCAGCCCTCCACGTGGAAATGGCGACGCATCCCCGACGCAGGCCCCCTGCGCCCTCGCCGTCTCCTCCTCGCGTGCCCGGCACGTATGCCAGCCTCCTCTCCATTAGCCTTGTGATTTTCGATTGTTTTGCGTTGCTCGTTCCTCGATCCGCGACTTAGCTTTCTTAATATGGGTGTGTCGAGGGATTTCAGCGTTGATATTAGTCCATGTTGTGTGGCTCAATGACATGTAAATAACAGTCATCCACGTGATATTGAAGTTTCTAGGACTGCATTTGTGAGTGGTTTATTTTACCGAGATTTGATTCATGTATATATATTGTTGTTTCTGTTCTCCGCCTAAATGGATGGCGTCCTTCTGTTTTTCAATGCCAAAATTGAAGTTGCAAAATAAATATTTTGAGAATGCTAAGATTAAATGTCTCACCTAAAACCACACTCACATTCGTGTGGTTTGTTTTTGGAGGTATGACGCCCATCACGGATCTACGATGTAAATCGCCCATCCCCGAGCTACGACCGCGCACTCCAAGTGATACATGCTTCACACAACACGGGAGTCCACGACCGGTGCCTGTGGCTGTCGTATCTCTATGCCTCCAACATGCCACAAAGAGTATTGAGTGTGCTTTTGAGTCTCGTTATGTCCATAACTGAATGCAAGATACAATTTTGCCAATTTGTTTGGTTGCTCTCTGAATCCCTGCAGCCCACATATTTGCAGTGCCTACTACAGCTTAAACTATCGTGGTTTTATCACATTTAGAAATTCTTAGATTTTTTACAAAGGAAAGAATAACTTTACATCATGGAAGTTTGCTTCATCATATTTCAGGTCGAGATGAATAACTTGGCCATGATATTTACTTCACATGTTTCAGAAAGCAAAGCTTCACATAGTAAGGACTATCTTTCTCTGCTCTCTGGTCTTGATAAAGGGCGCAGTGTCGGTTGACTTTATTTTTTCTATTGACTGATAGATATATTTAGATAGAAGGAAGGATGTATGGTATTTTTCCTATTGCATAATAGCTTGCAGTGCTCATAAATTGAAGAGCAGAGAAGAACAGGGAATCTTTTTTGTAGTTTTCATGTCAAGATTCCCCATAATTATGAGACCAAATGTTTAAATTTATGCATCATGGCACAGACCAAAATGTTGCCTCTAAGAGGAAGGTGAAATGATGACGGAAGGCTATGTATACTGCATATATGAAAGAAATTGGAACTTCTTTACATTTCAAATGATCGAGTGATGCAATAAATGATTAAGAATTTTAGAAAAGTATGTGAGCACCCTTCTTCTTGGTATGCAGTGACAACATTTTGTGAGTTGTGTGTCAACTCCTGTGTTTTGATTGATGTTTCTCATACCATTATTATGAAGGCAAGGATATATTTTGATCGGTAATATTTGGATTATGAAACAAGTATTTCATTATGGAATCCTAATGGATATTCAAGTATTTTTGGGTAATTAACATCAAGGTTTTTTTAGTACTAATGCCACTGAACTTTCAATGCTCAGTTTAGTGATATGGAAACAACTCACAATTAGCTAAGCATTTCAAATTTGATATAATAAACTTTGGACTTGTCCATGCCAGTCAATAGCCTAATGAGTATTGGATATTTAAGGTCTGAGTTACAGTGTGATTATGTCATGGAAATGTCTATACGGTAGATTAGAGCTATACGATAGATTAGAGCTATACGAAAGATTAGAGCTTGTGAGACTTTGCGAGCCTTCGAGGCCACACTCTCTATGATTGTGTTAATCCACCAATTTTGCTTTTAAATTAAATGTCACTTCAAGATCATGCGAAAAAAATATCACGAAAAATCTATTATATTAGAGTTGGTGAGCTTGTGACGCCACACTCTCCGTGTCTCTGTTAATTTCATACACTTTGCTTTTTTGACTCAAATGTCACTTTAACGTCGCTTTCACAATATTGTTATCATATCGTGCGATCTATGTGTTAGTATAAAAGTTTTGTTGTTTTGTAGCAATGACATCAATCTCATTGTTATCTCATATCGTGCGATCTATTTGTTAGTGTAAAAGTTTTTGTTATCCCATAGCAACGGGCGTACTACTAGTTCTTATTTAAGTGAAAAAAAACACAAACGTTGGATTCAGATCCTGTGGCCTTAATTGAAGGTTGCATAGGTTGCACACAAAGCTGTGTTGCACAGGGTATATTGCCGATGTAAATAGACAAGTAGAGAGCGATTTTCCATATTTATACAGTAGATTCGTTGACTCAGTCCATGCAAAGATGACAACGGTGATGTGTCAAAACTATGCCATGCGTATTCAAAATTTACTAAATCAAGATGGATTTGTGTCAAGGGAGGTTATTTGTCCTGCTAGAAAATTTCTTAGATTTTTTATTTAAAAAAACTTATATTTTTTTTTCACAACGTGGGTGGTTCCTGTAAGTGTGACATGTCTGTTCCTCGCTGCTGACACTGGGTTTGCGCTACAAACTTAAACGCTGCAAAAGAATCCAAAAACACCCGAGCAAACAAATTAAGATTTAGCAGACTGCATTCCTCAAAAAAAAAAAATATTCCAGGTTAGGTAAAAGAAACTTGTCGCGGTCGGGGTCAATCCATATTTCTTCGAGTCATGTGTCATTGCATCATCAGGCATCTGCAGTAGAAAGAATAGTGGATCAAATAGAACAGAACAATCGTGAAAACATTGCAATTGCTAATAGGGAAATGCATTTTTTCTTGCCATTAAAACGTGAATAACACACAACCATTATATACACTTACAACAGAGCCAGCTAAGAAAAACAACAATAAAAAACTATATGATATTCATCCATCTTATTGCCATTACCCACCGTTATCAAGTGAGGTGAAAATAAGAAACTTGATATTTTTTTTTACCTTAGATGCCAGAACAAGGATGAAGACGACAAGTCCAACGACACAGGGGTCATAAATGAAGATGATGAAAAAAAACGTCAAACACAAAACACTGTGCCATGTTGACTGTTTTGTTTAATCAGAAAGACCTACAATTATATATGTTCATCTATCACTATGAATAAAAATAGGATAGTTGATTCAGCAATGATTGTTATTGAAAAGATGTGCAAAGCACTATACATATATTCCTTTTCGAAAAAGGTGGCAGTCATCTAATCCTGATGCCAAGTAGCATTTCACAAACTAGATCACCTTAATTCCAAACACATGACTAGTACAAAATGCAGCATCAACAAAATTTGATCACTCTATCCACTAACCTTGGATGAAGGAAAGGTAGACTCTTGCAGTATGTTGATCATAACACCCAAGGTTGTGGTTCGGATGGAGTGTGCCCCCACAAGTTCTGGAGGCTTGGACATGCTGAAGGTGAGAAGCTTGTTCTCTCTCTTCATCCAATCACACATCATTTTTGGCCTCCTTTGCCACACCCTTGAATTGAAACCATCCATCATATTCTAGTTATTAGTGCCAATGAGTTGGCAATTTACAGAAAATAAATGGATATATACTTGCTAAGATTCAGTGCATTTTGGAAGGAGGCATGATGCAGGCAGGCACATACCACCATTGCAGCAGCAGAAGCAATAGACTGGCATCCTTTCAGGTTTACAAGGCCTAAGGCGCACATGCGGATCACACTGCTTTGCTGCATCAGGTCATCAGTAGGCTTAGTACCATGCTTCAGCAGCTCATGCATCAGGTCAGCCTCCTTGGTGATACACTTGAAATAAATGTTTTGCATTAGTCAAAATACCATAGATTAATCTAAGCTATCCACGCAGGCAAGATGCAAAATAGCAAGCATGTAAGTAAGACGTGGGTTCGCGAGGCCATACTTATATCGTGCAATACCTGCACTTGATCAGTTAATATTATTTTTTAAATATCACATTTTGCTCACCATCCAAAGCTTCAAGGGGCAACATTTTATTAACAAGAAGCAGATCAAGATATGCTGGATTGTTCGTTGACGGACTATTGCTACACTGCTTGTCAAAATGCTAAAAGAGCCAATGTTAATTAGCCATCAAATGTGTGATATAGGCATGGATTTCAAATATGAAAAAAAAAAAGAGAAGAAAGTGAAACCAAGACTGGAAACTTCAAAACATGCAATTAATTCTTACTGCATGTCATATACTGTGGTGGTTATCACAATTGACATTTTAGAGATAAGAAAGCAATCAGATAAATTGCCCTTTATCTTGTGACAATTGAGTATTATGTTACCACTTTAACAGGAAAGTGATATGAAAAAGGTTCCATTACATTGAGGTTGAAAGGTTTTTTTCTGATTATATATTTCTTAGCCGTAGCACACATTCGGTCACTAGATTGAGAGAGGAATAGCATTCCAGTGCATACCACAAAAGCAATGGTTGAAGGAACAGAAAGTTTGTCGCTTGAGGTTGAGAGTGCACGCTCCTTTATAAGGCTACTCTGAATCAAAGTGTTGCCCGGTAAGATCACATCCGGACAATGTGGCACAACAGTCCTCCACCTGGACACAAGTTCCTCCTCCATCTCAAGACACTAGAAAAAAAGTGACATTTTGCAATAAGTTGGTGTAAACTGTTTCAGTTAGGAATTCAATGGCTTAGCAAAAAGTATCGGGAGGATTGCTTACAGATTTGACAACAGCAGCAGCAGCAACTCGGTCATCAGGATCCAATAGCCAATCAGGATTCTGTATGGCAGCCTCTTTTGCAATGAACTTCAAAGCATTGCGGTTGTAATACTCCACAAGGTAGTTACTATAGTCAGACCATGGAACAGTACTGTTGAGTGGCAGTAGCCTTTCCCACCCCCACACTTTCTCCAGAAAATTTCCTGAAACTAAACAATACCAAAAATACACACACAAAGCTTATTGCATGAGAAAATACATCTGTGGTGATTAGCTTCTCCGTTTTCTTCTTACATTTTGGATCTTTGATCTTTTGCTGATATTGAGAATCCAATACATCTGAAGTGCAGCACCTGGTGATAAAACAGTACAATTATATACCATCACAATGCTTATCAGCACGATGTAACAAACTATCTTAGACCAAACTGCATCAAGAAAGAAGAAAAGAGTATTGAGCATCAATACCCTATGATGGTTGCTGCTTCATCAGCATTAATGCCATTCCCATCACCACCAGAGCCATTTCTACTAGCAGATTCTTCCTTATCAACCTTGTTTCCAGAAGCAGCAGAAGAAGAAGACTTTTTTCAGTATGTCAATCATGACATACAAGGTTCGAATCCGTATTCTGCGGCTGTCCAAAAGTTCCTTAGGTAAAGGTAAGAAATCAAAGACGTCAATAAGCTTTTCATTTTCCCCTCATCCACTTGTACATTGTTTCGGCCTCCTTTGAAGCACCCCTTAAATTGAAGCCATGCATTAATTTGCAGTCAGTGCCCATTAATTAGTTAGTGGTAAAAACAAAAGTACAGATGGATGGATGGATGGATGATAGTAAGTGGGGTTTTGCAGACAGGCACATACCAACATGGCAGCAGAGGCAGCAACAGAATGGCACGAAGTGCAGTTCATAAGGCTCAACGCACACATGCGTATCTCGCTGCTCTGCTCGATTAAGTAATCATCACTGGGACTAGCGCCACGCCTCAGCAACTCACACGTCAGCTCAGCCTCCTTGGCAATACACTTGATACAATTTCTTAACATTAGTACAAAGACTGTGAAAAGTCAAACAAGATAATCAATAAACCACTGAACTCATCAAAGGTGAATTTGGGTTCCAATTTCTTCTTTTATATATATGTAGGCAGTTACTCCTAGCTTAGCCTAGTTATTTACATGCTAAGTACCAACAGATTCCAACTATTCTTCTGAAGGCGTATGCACCAAGTTGGATTGTACCAGTCCAATCTGCCCACATGGATAACAAATGAAAGAATATTGAAAACCTCAGCTACATCTACTAACTTGCAGCCACTCCTACACAGTACACAGTAAACATATGATTTTTCCCTACGAATATGATTTTCTCCTTTTCATTTCAGCTAATTGTCCATGCCAGTAAATATAAATTGATCAGGATGCAGAGAGAGGACTACATAATATTTATTGGTCAAATACAAGAAGTTTTTATTTTGTTTGGTGTGCTAGGGCCAGGTAAAGGACGTACCAACAAAGCGGCCGAGGAAACATCAGAAAAATTGAAACTCGCTGCACGAATGACTGAATGTGCACTCTCGTGTATCAGGCAACACAGAATGATTTTTTTGCTCGGTAAGATCACATCCATTTCCGAATTCATCCGGTTTTTCCATTCATATGCAAGTTGCTCCTCCTTATTGAGACACTGCTTGAAACCATCAGTCAGTTAGATCAATGCAGATTAAGCTAGTAAACAAGACGGTGGCAACAAAAAAAAAATGGGTAGAAGCAGAATATGAAGGACAGGAGGTTACTTACAATTTCAGCAAGAGCAGCTACGACGCTACCCGTAACAGCTGCAGCACCAGGAACGAGCTGATGAGAGTTGCGTCGGTAATACTCTTCAAGGTACTTGCTGTAGTCGGACCATGATACACCCTAATATGGTAGCAGCCTGTCCCATCCCCATGCTTTTGCCACAAGATCTATCGAAGCAAAATAAATTTTTTACCCAGAAGGAAAATAAAAGGAAATCATGAGTCGTGGGCGGCAGAAAAGGCAACGAGAATGGACGGCACATAAAAAGAAACATTTAGCAAATCAGTAACAGCGAAAGATCGTGGAGGAGGAAAACAACGATAAGGTTCGTAATCTCTAGATCAAACCATACCAAAGTACTTGATAATCTGTGAAGGCGGCATTGTCTTTGTACCCTCATCCTCATCCTGCTCCATTAACTCCTCGATGTAAATTTCATATCTCTCCCTCTCCTCGTCTTCCATTCGCTTCATGATCGCGCGCTGATCTAGAGTTGCGCCGCCTCCGTCCATCCTAGCCCTCTCTGACTACTACTACTCCAATCTGATCTAGAGATGCGCGCTGTCACTAGTGTGTGTGAGAGAGATTCCTAGGGACGTTGTGGCGGCTAAGAGATGGGAGAGCCGGAGAGGGAAAGGGGTCGACAGTTCTAGGCTTATGGCGGGCGCTTTTATGTATACCTGCAGCATGGGATTTTGTTCAAGGACGAGGCATGTTCTGGCCCGTGCCCGTGCCGGGCTGACCAAAGACACTAGGCCGTGCTTGGGCTGCCGGCCTGGCCCGTGGAATGGTGTAAAGGCCGGCACGGCCTCCGGCCCGGTGCCCCAATGGCTACAGGCCGGCCCAGCGCACGAACACCGTAGCGGTATATAACGCCGCGGCCGCGCTGCCCCCATCCCTAACCCTAAATCATTCCCACTTCACCGCGCTCAGCTCTCGTCCTCCCGTCTCTCATCCGGATCTAGATCTCGAGTCAATCCGCCGGCCGCCGCTCGCCTTCGATGGTCCTAGCCTCTGGCTTCGCCGCCTCATCGCCGCTCCTCCACCTCGCCGTCAGAGTTCGCTAACCCTTTGTTCCTTCCTAAGTCCTTCCTCTCTCCTTCTCCCCTCCTCTCCTCCGGTGAACCATGTGAGTTAGCGTTCATGTCACTTTCGCTCGCGCCGCCACTCGCCCGTCGTAATTCTAATCATTGACCATCTCCTCTCCGCCGCTAGCCTGTGGCCTCATCTTCTCCGACACTGGGCTCAAGTAGCGTAGGTCAACCCAAACCCTAGATCTGCGCAGTCTCTGTCCATCTTTGTCGTTGTATCTCTTCTGACTCTCTCTTATTCCTTCCTCTTCTATCTTCTCGTGTGCAGGTTGGTGCTCGATACCGTGTCTTCCTCCTTGGAGTAGACATGGTCAGGCCGCCAAAGCGCCCATGGAGGAGCAAAGTGCTGGAGCTGGAGGTCGCGGTCGGGTCAATCATCCCCGTCCGGTGCTGGTGTTGGGCTCGCAACATGGGGGGCAGATGAGTTGTCCCCCTCGCCGACGGCGAGGACCTCGCCGCACCTAGATGATTCCCCTCGAGGTCGAGGATGACGACGACTTGCGAGGGATGCAGCCGGCTTGTTTGGCATCGACCTCGCGACAGGGCGGTAAGCAGCCAACCCATCGAACTCGATGCCGATGACGGTGGAGTGGTTGCCTCCATGACACCACTCATGGTACTTCCACCACCACCTCCGTAAGAAAGTTTCATTGTGTGAGTACTTCCATGAGATTAAAGAAGACAAAATTTGTGTTGCTACCATATGTAAGCATTGTCGGGCTAGGTTGTAACACCCGTGTTTTTGCATCATTTTTAAAATTTACTAAAAATTTAAACTTTTTATATTTAACAACTAAAACTTGATTTACTTTCTCAAAACCCGAAAAAATGTTTTCCGAAAACCCTGCATCCAAAACCACCATATAGAAAATAAGCAATTCAACTAAACCCTAAACGCTCATCCCCGGTCCATATGTTTCATGGCCCCCTAGGTACCTGCATGCGTAGTAATAGGTATGAAGGTCCGCAGGTCCAAAATTCACATACGCCGAATCGAAACCAGAACCGTAGGTCCGCAGCCGTTCCGACTTCCGAGTCCCGACTCGGTCTTCCGATCCCAATTCCCGACTCTACGACTCCTTCTACTTGGTTGACGTGTCACACCCCCGAGCCGCTGACGCCCGACGCCGAGAGCTAGCGGCGGCCTGCTCGGGCGGCGGCGGCACTCGTGGGCTGGGGAGCCGGGAGAGGTGCAGATCGGATTGATTTTTGATGTTTTTTATTTCAATGTTTCTTGAATCATGATCTGATCACCTAATTGTCTTCCCTCAGGCAGTCAGGTCTCATCAGTCGTTCCTCTCCTCATCCTTGTTCCATTGTTCGGCATCGCACTTCGAATTCACAGCAGTCAGCAAGGTATGAGTCTAAAATCTATTTACTAATTGATTATCACTGGATCCCAACTTTATTAAATTATAGTTATTAATTATTTCTCTAATTTTTAACAGTACCATGTCATCAAGAAAGTATCCGTCTGGCAATGACAAAAGAAAGGCGAAAAACGGAGAGATGACTTGGTTGAATCAATGAGGGGGTCTCTTGATAAATTTCTTAAGAACAAAACAAGCAATTCAAGAGATCCAGATGCATTTGGTGATAGTTGCTGTGGAGGAACCGGCTAATGCTAATCACGAAGATCAGGCCCATGTGGAAGAAGATGTTGACATCAACGTGGATGAACATAATGTGAGTGATCATGAGCACATATTTCATTCCATTGATAGTACCTACTATTGTTGATGAGGATCCAGTTTCTATAGAAATTTATGATCCAAGAAATTGGGATACACTTGATAATAAAGCAAGGGATACATTGGTTGAGAAGGGCCCTATAAGAGAAGAGAACCTTGAATTCCCTAAGGATGCCAATGACAGACATTTTTCCTATGCCTATTACTCTAGAAAATGAGCAATGGAGAGGTACATGATAGAAAATGGTTAGTTTATTCCAAACATTTGGACAGAGCATTTTGCTTCTGTTGTAAGCTTTTAATTCAAACAAATGCAAGAGTTCATTGGGGAATGAGGGGTTTAGAAATTGGAGGCATGTCAATGAGAGCTTTAGGGAGCATGAAATTAGTTTGGAGCACATTAACAATATGACCTCATGGAACCAGATTAGAATTAATTTGAGGAAATAACAAACAATTGACAAACAGCAACGACAAATCTTGGAGGAGAAAGTGCGGTTAAGGAAAGTATTATTAAGAATAGTTGAATTTCTTGGTAAACGTAATTTAGCTTTTAGAGGATCTAATGAGCAGCTTTACAATGACCAAAATGGGAATTTTTAGCTTGTTGTGAGATGGTTGCAGAATTTGATCCAATAATGCAAGACCATCTTAGACGTATTCAGAACAAAGACATTAATCATCATTATTTGAGCCACAAAATTCAGAATGAGTTGATTTGTCTGATGGCCTCTGATATTACAAGTTCTATAATCACGGTTGTTAGAAGAGCCAAATATTTCTCTGTTATTCTTGATTGTACCCCTGATGTCAGTCACCAAGAACAAATGACTTTCTTGGTTTCTTGAAGGTAGATGACACCTCTGGTCATGGGCTTTTCAATGTATTGGTTGATGCCATTAAGTCATTTGGTCTTGATATTGATGACATTTGAGGGCATGGTTACGATAATGGTTCTAATATGAAAGGAAAACACAAGGGGGTTCAAAACCAGTTGCTTCAAATTAATCCAAGAGCTAAATTTATGCCATGTGCTTGTCATAGTCTTAATCTTACTCTTAGTGATATGGCAAAGTCTTGCACTAAAGTTGTCACTTTTTGGAATTGTGCAACGCATATATGTTTTTTTCTGGTTCTACCAAATGATGGAAGTTTTTGCTTGATTATGTTGATGGTCTAACCGTGAAATCATTATGCAACACACGTTGGGAGAGTCGATTAAAAGTGTTGCAGCAAATAGATATCAAGCTCCTCAGCTAAGGGTAGCTTTACTTGCATTAAGTGAAGATCCTGAAGTTGAATCAAGCATAGGAGTGATGCAAAGAATTTATTTGATGCTCTTAGCAGTTTCAATTTATTTTTAGCATGGTTATTTGGCATGAAATTCTATTTGTTGTCAATAAAGTGAGCAAAAAATTGCAGTCATCATCTATGTGCATTGCTTCTTCCATGAAACAGATAAAAGGCATAATGGATCACTTTGAGACCTATGGGAATGATGGGTTTGAGTCTAGTATGATAATTGCTAAATAAATTGCATCTGAACTGGGTGTTCGCCATCATTTCTGTAAAAGCATCGTGGTCTTAGAAAGAAACAGTTTTGATGAAAGCAATAGTGAGGAAGTCAACTTGCAAGCTGAGGATGATTTTAAAGTTTTTTACTTTCTGATTTTGATTGATATAGCAAAAGTATCATTGCAAAAGAGATTTGATGGACTTGAAGAATTTAATGAGATATTTGGATTTTATTGAGTTCAAAAAGCTTGAAGTCCTTGGATGGTCCTGAACTAAATTTGTGTTGCACAACATTGTCAATAGCTTTCTCTCATAATGGCTCATCTAACATTGATTTAAATGAACTATTTTTTGAGCTAAGAATTCAGCGGTCCGCTTTGCTAGATAGAGAAATGACAGCCATGGAGATTTTTGAGTTTGTTACTGAAAAGTGATTGTTATCCTAGTACTTCTATTGCCTATCGCATCTTGTTTACTATGCCAGTGACTTGTGGCATCACAGCTGAAAGGAGCTTCTCAAAATTAAAATTGTTGAAGAACTATTTGAGATCTACAATGTCACAAGAGAGGTTGAATGGATTGGCAACATTATGCATTGAGAAGGGATTGTTGGATGAAATTGATATTGAAACTATCATCAACGACTTCTTCGCATCAAGGAATGTTACACAAAAATTTTTGAGGTAACTAAATATGTATACACATTAATTCATATGAATATTGCCTTCCTTGCAGTTAATTGCTTGTTAGTATCCATTCAAAAATGTGTGTGTATATTACCAATGGCTAGTATTAGTAGTATTATCATGTTCATATAAAAAGGTCCAAAATTTTAGCCGTCCCAGTGTCAAAAATTAGGACCGCAGCTAAAGCCGGCCCCGCCCTGCCTCCCTGCTGCCCGACCTCTCGCCTCGCCATCAATGGCGACGCTTAGAGACACAAGTGGCCACACTTATCTCGCCTCGCCGATGCATCACGCCGAGCCCCGCTCGGTCCACGCGCGTGTAGGAGCCCCACCGCCACCGCCATGCCCCCTCGTCGCCACGACAGACGACCACGGCACGACGACCCCAACAAGCACATGGACATCCACCACTGCAGGTCGACACCACTTACGAAACGCCACCACAAGCCGACAAGCTCCAAAATCGAAGTCCACGCGAATAGGTCAGCTCGGCACAAGATAGCGGCATCGCCCGACCTTGTCGCCATGATCGCCGGCCACCGAGCTGGAGACACAAAATACCGCCTCGCCGTAAGCGCAGCCGGACGCCACGAGTAATGGTGCACACGACGAGCACCAGCTGGACTGCCATCCAAGGCCAGGCTACTAGAAAAGATCTCGTCGACGCCGAGAAAATATCTTGACATCGAGCTCCGCTGCGGCTGCCTATAAATAGCCCCCCCCCCGACCTCAATCGACCCCACCGACTCACCGGCCGAATGCTCGCGCACATCCCGAACGCACGGCGCTTCCCTCCGTTCTCTCCCTCCCCTCCCCGATCTCCCCAATCCTCTCTTCTCCCAATTCCATTTTCGCCACCGCCGCCGTAGGGTTAGGAGTTGCTGTCGATTTGTTCACCGTCGGGAAGAATTGGTAAGTCCATTCGGTCCATTGTTAGCTCTTCTATCCAATCCCCTCCTCCCCTCTTCCTCTTGTGCTGTGAAATGACAAATCGACCGCCGCCGTCGCCGAACGACCGCCGCCTACGCCCGCCGTGGGGAGACGCCCCAACTGCCGCCCCAAGAACCACCGACGAGCTCGGGGTGACAATGGGAACCCACCCACCCCCTTGCGGCGAGCAAAGCAAGAACGCCGGTCCCCTCCAGCGAGTCCAACCGGCGAAGCGCCGCCATGGACGGGTGGAACGGCAAAGACACGCTCTCGCCCCACCGCGGACGCCGCCACGTGGGAGCCAACGGGCGCCACGTAGCCCGCCCAATGGACGCCGTCCCACGCGTCGGTACCGCCACGGATCGGACCCCGGGCCTCTTGTTTGGCCACGCGAGACCAAGCACGGAGTGTTGGGTTCACTAAGGAAAATGCTAGGTACACCCGGCTAGTGTACCCGTGGTATTAAAAGTCATATTTCCCAATTCAGAAAAATTCCTCAAAAATTTATAAATTCATTATTTGAATTATAGAAGTTTATAATGTAATTAGTTTCTAATTTTATACATGATAAAATTACTATAAAATATCACATTAATAATTTAAATTACTTAAATAGGGTTAATATTGTAAAATTGATATCTCATGCATCCGGATTCGATTCGAATGAAACCACTTCCATAATTTATCTAAAATTGAGGCCTACGCACTGAAATAACCATCACCATAATGTTCTATGATTGCTTTACATGTGATAATACCCGTTAGGACTTCGATAGACGCACCGTTGAAGATCTCTAGTTTGGTTTTGGCTAATTAGTGACACCTAAGGACTAATCTCTCGATGCTAAGTGTTTGACTAGATTGGAGATTGGTCGTGCCGGGAGTTGGTGCATGTGATCATGGAGGGTGGATCGAGGTGATCCAAAAGTTGATCAAGCATCCACCCGGTGTGGTTTGGAGATCAAAGGTCTCAAGGCAAAGGTATAACCATAGGGATTTTGATTTCACACCCAAGACACCATAGAGGGTGTGGGTGATTATAGGATCGATAAGCCGTACTATAAAGAGGGGAAACTTATCGTACATATCAGTCCTCATGTGCCTCTAGGTTCAAAATTCATTTGCATGCATTCTAACCTAGAGAGCTAACTTTGCGCTTTGGTCAAAATGTTTTGAAAATGCTAACACAAAGGGTCGGGGTGTTCTTCGACGTGTTGGTAACATAAGACAAGTGACGGAAGTTGGAACAAAATCGAAACGACGCAAATCGACAACCTCGGCCAAAGTGACTGCGCTACCGACGCGGCGGGCGTGAAGCGCCCTCGCGCGTCCGCCCGCGATGTTGGGGCCGATGACGGCGCGCCGACGCTGCGTCTGGCGCCCCACGCCCGACGGGCTCGAGGAGTCCCAAATATCCGGCGCACCGCAAATGAGGTGTCCGACGGTGCGATTGCATGGCGTCGGGCCGCCGGACGCAGATCCAAAGAAGCATGTCACGGGAGGTCGCCGACGCTGGCGCCGACGCGTGCGTCGGGCCGCGGCGCTGGCGCATCCGGCGACGTTGTGCTTGCGCGGTGCCCGGTGCCGGTTGGCACGGCGCTGGCGCGCGTCAAGGCCGTGTATTTTTCGACGGGTTCGAGCATAACGGCTCTATTTCGAATGGGGGCTTATAAATATGTGTTTGGCTGGCCTTTGGAAGGTCTCTTGGTCATTCTTACACATTCTAACACCCTTTGAGCTGAGAAAATAACCTCCTCCCTCACTCCCTTTGCTTGTGAGCTTCATTCAAGTGAGTTGAGGTGATCCAAGTGCTCTTTGCTTTGATCTTTGCATCTAGAGGCACCGGTGGATCGTTGTGAGCCGGTTGGTTTCTTGTTTCTCTTGGAGACACCGCTCCTAGCCGGCTTGGAGGATTGGTGGAGTTGTTGGCAAGAAGAGGTGATTGTTTCTTGGCCACCTCCTCGTTGATTTCTCGAGAGGATTACGCACTCCTCGTCGGGAAGACAAAGTGCAAGGAATACATTGCTCGTGTCTTGGGTACCACACTTGTTGAGTGGTGTGTTGAGGCTAGTAAGGGCACCGCCTAGCTCAAACACCATCCTTGTGTTGGTCGGCACAACCGGAGACTAGCTTGTCGGTGTACAAGTGAACTCCGGGTGAACAAATCGACTTGTTCATTGTCTCGGTGTGTGGATCATCACCTTCGTGTGATTGATAGCTTATCTTCTTTCCGGTGATTGGTTGACATCTTCTACACGTCGGTATAACAAGCCTCTCACTCTTGCATTACTTTCCTAGTTTACTTTGTGTAGAGAGCTAGCACTTGCTTTGTGTAGTTGTTCTTGCTAGCATAAGGATCATATTAGGATTTCTCATTAGCTAGAGTAGTGACATAGACTTTGTGTGGATTAGAGATCATAGAAAAATTTAGTCTTGTCACTAGAAGGTTTGCAAGACCACTAGAGCTAGTGGAAACCGCTTTACGCCGTGTTTTATACTAATTGGTTTGTTTAGTTGAGTTTGTAGAAAAAATTTATAGGCTATTCACCCCCCCTCTAGCCATCTAGGACCTTACAAGTGGTATCAGAGCCGTGGTCACCATATTTGAAGGTTTAACAACCTTGGTGTGAAGCTATGGCTAATGTTGTGTTCAACCATGTTGGGGGAAAGCCTCCTTTCTTTGATGGAGTCAAGAATTTTGACTATTAGAAGAGATGCATGAGAATGTACTTGGGATCAATCAATGACCAAGTATGGGAAGTGACCGAAAAGGATTATGTCATCCTTGATGCAACCAACCTCACTCCCACCGACAAGTCCAACAAGCAATGCAACACCATGGCATTGAACACATTGTACAATGGCATGGATGTCAAGGTGTTTGAGGGCATCAAAGACCTAGAGAAGGCAAGTGAGGTTTGGGAGAAGCTTTGTGAGACCTATGAGGGCACCAAAGTTGTGAAAAGTGCCAAATTGTATGTTCTCAAGAGTGAATTTGAGAATTTCAAGATGAAGAAGGACGAGAGCATCCCTGAGACATTCCATAGACTCCAAGTGATTGTCAATGATCTCAAATCATTGGAAGTGAAGACTTTGGATAGAGACTTTGGGCACAAATTCTTAATGTGCTTGCCCAAGAGATTTGTTATGTTGAGGAAGATTCTCTTTAGAGGTGCATTGGACACAATGACACCTAGTGACTTGCTTGGTGAGGTGCTAACCGATGAGCAAGTTGATGGAATGGAAGATGAAGTGGAGAAGGAAGATGACAAGAACAAGAAGGTTGTGGCATTCAAGGCCGCCACCACCTCATCCAAGGCTAAGGGCAAGTTCAAGGCTCAAGAAGAAGATGATGAGGAAGTAAATCTTGATGAGATTGATCAAGAGTTTGCTATGTTTGTGAAGAAATTTAGCAAGGTCTTGAAGAGCAAGAAGTTTGGGCAAGGCTCTAGAAGAAGAAATGATTCATCCAAGAGCAATGAAGAGCCAAGAAAGTGCTTTGAGTGTGATAGCCCTTATCACATCCTTGCCGATTGCCCAATCAAGAAAGAGAAAGAAGATGAAGGCATACAAGAGTGGCAAGACAAACAAGAAGAGCAAGACCATGACATTCAAGAAGACAAATGATGGTGCTTTTGTTTGTTCTTGGGGTAGTGATGGCTCATCCGATGAAGAGGAAGAGAAGCCCAAGGCCATGAGTGCAATTGGCCAACACAAGAAGTCGTCTCTCTTCGGCTCATCACCTTCATGCTTCATGGCTAAGGCCACTAAGGTATCATTGCATGAGCATGATGAACTAAGTGATAATGAAGTAAAATATGATGATAGTGATGATGAAGATGATGAATGTGAACCCACCAGAGATGATCTTCTTGAGATGCTTAAGCAAACTCATATCATGCTTAGGACTAAGGACAAGGAATGTAAAGCTTTGCAAAAGAGTGTAAAGACTCTTGAGCAAAACTTTAGGGAGCTAGAGGCCACCCATGAGGGTCTAAAGGAAGACCATGGGGAATTGGAGCTAGCTCATACAAGGCTTCAAAAAGCCCATGCCTTGCTCTTAGAGAAGAATGATAGAGCTTGCTCAATCATCAAAAAAAGGATGTTGGTTCAACATATGACATCATAGATGAACCCTTTGTGGTTGATGTTGAAGAACCATCTATTCCTTCCACATCCACATCAACCCACTCAAGCTCTACTAGTAGTGATGGAGTAATTTTAGATTCATCACTAAAAGTTGAGAATGAGACTCTCAAAAGAGAGGTGGATGAGCTCACCCACTCCTTGAGGAAGGCATATGGTGGGGATGCCCGCTTGCTAAAGTGCTTGGGTAGCCAAAGGTTTTCCCTTAACAAGGAAGGCTTAGGCTATGTCCCCAAGAAAGGCAGGAAGGCCTTTGCTACTCCAAAGCCTAGCTTTGTGAAGAGCAATGGGTCCTATTGCAATAGATATAAGCAAGTGGGGCATCAAGAGCGTAAATGTGCTAAAATGAACATGAACAAGAAATCAAGCAAAGTGCATTCCATACATTTTGATTCTTGTTATTTGCTTACCAAGGGTGAGAAGGGTGTCAAGGCAAAGTTCATTGGTACACCCATTGTTGGCCCAAAAGAAGAAGGCAATTTGGGTACCAAAGGCTTTGGTTGCTAACCTCCAAGGACCCAAAGGCAAATGGGTACCTAAAACTTATTGATTTGCTTGTAGGTAAATTACAAGATTGGGGGGAATCATTGGATTCTTGATAGTGGGTGCACTCAACATATGACCGGTGATGCAAGAAAGTTCAACATTATTGATTCAACTCAAGAAAATGGCAAGCCTATTACATTTGGTGATAGCAAGAGTGGCAAGATACAAGGCATAGGCAAGATTGCAATAACCAATGACTTGACATTGTCAAATGTGGCACTAGTGGACATATTGAAGTACAATTTGCTTTCGGTGGCACAAATTTGTGATCTTGGTTATAAGTGCATCTTTGGTGAAGATAGTGTTGAGATAGTAAATACAAAAGACTCAAGCTTGATCTTCAAGGGAATAAGATTTGAGAATCTCTATCTTGTGGATTTTGGTGCTAGTGAGACACAAATTAGTACATGCTTGATATCTCAATCTAGCATGGGTTGGCTATGGCATAGAAGACTTGGTCATGTTGGCATGAAGCAACTCAACAAGTTAGTAACACGTGATCTAGTAAGAGGCTTGAAGGATGTTCATTTTGACAAGGACAAGCTATGTAGTGCATGTCAAGCCGGCAAGCAAGTTGCCAACACTCATCCAAAGAAGAGCTTCATGAGTACTTGCAAGGCATTTGACTTGATCCATATTGACTTGTTTGGCCCAACCGCATATACAAGCATTGGTGGCAATAAGTATGGATTTGTGATTGTGGATGACTATACAAGATTCACTTGGGTGTTCTTTCTAAATGACAAGAGTGATGTGTATTCATTGTTCAAGACATTTCTCAAGAGGGTGCACAATGAATTTGATATCATAGTCAAGAAAGTGAGAAGTGACAATGGTAGTGAGTTCAAGAACACAAGAGTTGATGAGCTATGTGATGACTATGGAATCATGCATAAGATCAATGCTTAGTGAATACAATGTGAGTCAATCATTTTGGGCCGAAGCAATCAACACCGCATGCCACTACATCAATAGATTATATTGCCATCCTATGATGAACAAGACACCTTATGAGCTATTGAATGGAAGGAAGCCAACCATTGCATACTTTAGAGTATTTGGGTGCAAATGCTACATCTTGAAGAAGGGTGCAAGACTTGGCAAGTTTGACAAAAGGTGTGATGAAGGGTTCCTACTTGGTTATTCCACCACAAGCAAAGCATATAGAGTGTGGAACAATCAAGTGGTGTATTGAAAGAAGTCCATGATGTTGAATTTGATGAAACCAATGGGTCCCAAGATGAAGATGAGAATCTCAATGATGTTAGTGGAACTCAATTGGTAAATGCCATGAGAGGCATGGACATTGGTGATATTAGGCCATCTCAAGTTGATGATGACAAAGATGAAGTGCAAATCACTCAAGCTAGTGGTGCTCAAGCTCAAGATCAACAACAAGCTAGTACATCATCTCAAGCAACAACAAGTGATCAACCAAGCTCAAGCAATCAAGTTCCAATACTCCAAAGCTCAAGTGTTGCTAGAGATCACCCAATTGATCAAATTGTTGGTGACATTGCAAGTGGAGTACAAACAAGAGAAAGACTTGCGGCATTTTGTGAACACTTTGCTTTTGTGTCACAAGAAGAGCCCGAAAAAGTTGATGATGCCTTGAAGGATGAAGAATGGGTAATTGCCATGCAAGAGGAGCTCAACAACTTTGATAGAAACAAGGTTTGGGAATTGGTAGAGAGACCAAAAGACTACAATGTCATTGGAACGAAATGGGTTTTCAAGAACAAGCAAGATGAAGATGGCATTGTTGTGAGAAATAAAAGCAAGACTAGTTGCACAAGGTTACACTCAAGTAGAGGGTCTTGACTTTGGTGAAACATATGCTCCGTTGCAAGACTAGAGGCAATAAGAATTCTTTTTGGCCTATGTATGTGCACACAACATCAAGCTCTATCAAATGGATGTCAAAAGTGCTTTTCTCAATGGATTCATCAATGAGCTAGTGTATGTTGAGCAACCACCCGGTTTTGAAGATTACCATTATCCCAACCATGTGTACAAGTTGAACAAGGCATTGTATGGGTTGAAGCAAGCACCTAGAACATGGTATGAGAGGTTGAGAGACTTCTTACTCAAGAAAGGCTTCAAGATGGGCAAAGTTGACACTACTCTATTCACCAAGAAGATTGGCAATGATTTGTTTGTCATGCAAATATATGTTGATGATATCATCTTTGGATCAACAAATCAAGAATATTGTGAAGAGTTTGCCAAGATGATGGCAAAAGAGTTTGAGATGTCTATGCTTGGAGAGCTTACATATTTCCTTGGTCATCAAATCAAGCAAATGAAGAATGGCACCTTCATTAGTCAAGGGAAATACATTAGAGACATGGTCAAGAGATTTGGATTGCAAGATGCCAAGGGCATCAATACACCAATGGTACCAACGGATCATTGGACAATGATTGAAGTGGCAATATGGTTGATCAAAGGTACTATAGGTCATTGATTGGAAGCTTACTCTATGTGACCGCTTCTAGGCCCGATGTGATGTTTAGTGTTGGCAAGTGTGCAAGATTTCAATCCTCACCTAGAGAGAGTCACCTCACCGCATCAAAGAGGATATTGAGGTACTTGAAGCACACTCAAAATGTTGGGCTATGGTATCCCAAGGGGTCAAACTTTGAGCTTATTGGATATTCGGACTCCGACTATGGGGGATGCAAGGTTGATAGAAGAAGCACAAGTGGCACTTGTCAATTCCTTGGAAGATCTCTAGTATCATGGTCATCAAAGAAGCAAACCGGTGTGACACTTTCAACCGCCGAGGCCGAATACATTAGTGCCGGTAGTTGTTGTGCACAATTGCTATGGATGAGATCAACATTGAAGGATTATGGTTTTGATTTCCATCATGTGCCTTTGTATTGTGACAATGAGAGTGCTTGCAAGATGACTCAAAACCCGGTCCAACATACAAGAACCAAGCACATTGACATAAGGCATCACTTCATTAGAGATCACCAACAAAAGGGTGACATTGCTATCCAACCTATTGGCACCGAAGATCAATTGGCTGATATCTTTACAAAGCCACTAGATGAGAAGAGGTTTTGCAAGCTAAGGAATGAGTTGAATATCCTTGACTTCTCCAACATGAGTTGAATGCACCTCACTATCATGACATGCCCCTCCATCAAGCAAAGCAAAGGTAAAATTGTTGGCATGGCATTCATGATATCTAAGGACTTGTTAGAACATATAGACATACAACTTGTGCCTTAGGAAGCATTCATGGAAAATCAAAGGATTTCAATGTATGTATGCCATCACTATTGCTATGTATGTTTGTTTGATCTAGTGATGACATATGACATGTTTATGGGCTTGCAATCTCAAGTGTTGAATTTGGCTATCTTTTCACACATATGCTTCAACATAGGCAAGATAACCCTTGTCATGAGGTGTGGAGAAGCTTGTCTTTGGTTCAAACCGAAATATATGTTTGACAAGTGATCCAAATTTGATCAAATTTGAGCACTATTCTCTCTTCCATAACACAACATGGTCATACCTTTTGTGGAAATTGTCGACAAAGGGGGAGAGATTAGTGCATGAAAGGTTTTGAAAATTTAAAAATTTCACATGTTTTTAAAAACCTCTCATGTGGTTCATGAGTTTACAAGTGGTTCACACAAATAGGGGAGCAAGCTCATAGACAATTTGTTGCATTTGATTGTGCACTAACATATGACTTGCTCATTGCACATGTATTTAAATTCCATATATTCATGCTTGTGTGGTGTATGCTAGTTTTCACAAGTGGTTTACAAATGATTGATAACTAGCATGCATAGGAGCTAGCTAGATTTTCTAAATTCCGCTGTTAATTCAAGTACCTTGCTTATAATGTGATCTCACGTGGTACTTTGAGTTTTGATGAAAATCTAGTTACCTTGATGCTTGTATGGTGAAAATGGCGCAACTCCGATTGGTATCACGCTTCAAAGGTCCATTTCTTTCACCTTAAGCATCATTTTGGTAACATAGCTCACCCTCAATTTCGATATTCATACATGTATGCGATGCTTCGCTCCAAACTCTTGGCATACATGTAGGGGAGCTCATGCTACCAAAAAAACGAACTATGATGATTGTCCAATCCTATGATTGTAAGCAAAATGCTTGGACAACCGTTGTATGTTCAAAAACATTAATCATAAAACCTTTATGCGGGTTGTCACCAATTACCAAAAAGGGGGAGATTGAAGATCTCTAGTTTGGTTTTTGGCTAATTAGTGACACCTAAGGACTAATCTCTCGATGCTAAGTGTTTGACTAGATTGAGATTGGTCGTGCGGAGTTGGTGCATGTGATCATGGAGGGTGGATCGAGGTGATCCAAAAGTTGATCAAGCATCCACCCGGTGTGGTTTGGAGATCAAAGGTCTCAAGGCAAAGGTATAACCATAGGGCTTTTGATTTCACACCCAAGACACCATAGAGGGTGTGGGTGATTATAGGATCGATAAGCCGTACTATAAAGAGGGGAAACTTATCGTACATATCGGTCCTCATGTGCTTCTAGGTTCAAAATTCATTGGCATGCATTCTAACCTAGAGAGCTAACTTTGCGCTTGGTCAAAATGTTTTGAAAATGCTAACACAAAGGGTCGGGTGTTCTTCGACGTGTTGGTAACATAAGACAAGTGACGGAAGTTGGAACAAAATCGAAACGACGCAAATCGACAACCTCAAATAGAAGTGACCTGCGCGACGTGGGTCGGGCGAAGAAGCCCGGCGCGTCCGGCCGAGATTGCGGGCCGGACGGGCGCTACCGACGCTGGCCGTGCTCCCCACGCCGACGCGGGCTCAAGGAGTCCTGGCGCCGCCGGCGCACACGGCGAGGTGTCCGGACGGAAAGCGACAGACGGCGCCCGACGCTTGTACCGGGCGCGTTCGGGCGCCAGGCTACGACGCAATTCCGAAGAAGCATGTCATGGGGAGGTCGCCGACGCTGCGCGCCGACGCTGCGACGGGCGCTGGCGCCCGCGCTGGTTCGGCGACGCGCAAAGCCGCTGCGGTGCCCGGCAGCCGTTGGCACGGCGCGCATGCGTCCGGCCCAGGTATTTTTTCGACCTGTTCGAAAGCATAACGGCTCTATTTCGAATGGGGGCTTATAAATATGTGTTTGGTCGGCCTTTGGAAG
This sequence comes from Hyparrhenia diplandra, assembly GCA_015847255.1. NCBI lineage: Eukaryota > Viridiplantae > Streptophyta > Magnoliopsida > Poales > Poaceae > Hyparrhenia > Hyparrhenia diplandra. The sequence goes on along the minus strand of JADLZK010012654.1, from coordinate 452,881 downwards.
GTCTCTGGTCATTCTTACACATTCTAACACCCTTTGAGCTGAGAAAATAACCTCCTCCTCACTCCCTTTGCTTGTGAGCTTCATTCAAGTGAGTTGAGGTGATCCAAGTGCTCTTTGCTTTGATCTTTGCATCTAGAGGCACTTGTGGATCGTTGTGAGCCGGTTGGTTTCTTGTTTCTCTTGGAGACACCGCTCCTAGCCGGCTTGGAGGATTGGTGGAGTTGTTGGCAAGAAGAGGTGATTGTTTCTTGGCCACCTTCGGTTGATTTGTGAGAGGATTACGCACTCCTCGTCGGGAAGACAAAGTGCAAGGAATACATTGCTCGTGTCTTCGGTACCACACTTGTTGAGTGGTGTGTTGAGGCTAGCAAGGGCACCGCCTAGCTCAAACACCATCCTTGTGTTGGTCGGCACAACCGGAGACTAGCTTGTCAGTGTACAAGTGAACTCCGGGTGAACAAATCGACTTGTTCATTGTCTCGGTGTGTGGATCATCACCTTCGTGTGATTGATAGCTTATCTTCTTTCCGGTGATTGGTTGACATCTTCTACACGTCGGTATAACAAGCCTCTCACTCTTGCATTACTTTCCTAGTTTACTTTGTGTAGAGAGCTAGCACTTGCTTTATGTAGTTGTTCTTGCTAGCATAAGGACCATATTAGGATTGCTCATTAGCTAGAGTAGTGACATAGACTTTGTGTGAATTAGAGATCATAGAAATATTTAGTCTTGTCACTAGAAGGCTTGCAAGACCACTAGAGCTAGTGCAAACCGCTTTACGCCATGTTTTATACTAATTGGTTTGTTTAGTTGAGTTTGTAGAAAAAAAAATTATAGGCTATTCACCCCTCGAGCCATCTAGGACCTTACAACCGTAGCCATCGCCGACAGATCGGGAGTTCCTTCAGAACAAACCAGACTGTTCTCTTCGTGCCGATAACCGACGACAAGCTAGGCAAGTCCTTACCCTTAACCTGACCTAATTCCTATGCAACTAAAGATAATTAATAAGACAATGATAATCTAAGCTTGAACTTTCTAAGTGAACATAAAATGATAACTTATTTATGAGCTATGTGCTTTGGAGTTTTTATGGGCTAAGTGCGTAAAACCTCATAGTATGTTTTTAAGCTAATAATAATAATACTCGAAAAGTAGTAGTAGTATAAAAATGAACCTTAACAACCAAAGAGGTGGCTGGTGTTAGTCTACTTGAGGTAGACTAATACATCGGAATCGAGTAGAGATTCCAAATGAGAGATACTAGCCTCGTAAGGACCAGTTCATAGACCATCTACCTAGTAAATATTTCGTACATCCACACGTCGGACGAGGCGACCGGACTCTCACACCCCGTTAGATTAATGTATATTTAGTATCTAGGAGGCCGGAAGTAGGCAAGAGGTCTATTGGGAGCTAACACAAATGCTAGGTGATCTTCTTCAGTGGTCGGGTTGGCGTGGATGCTAGGTGATCCTCCACGTTAAGCAATTGAGAATGATTATATATATATATATATATATATATATATATATATATATATATATATATATATATATATATATATATATATATATATATATATATATATATATATATAGGGTAAATTTTTCTACACCCTAGGTGTAGTTACACCCATGTGTATATCTCAAGATTTATGGTATATATGACTCAACGCAAGTGCATGTGGATGAAGTATATGATCATACTAGACCATCTATGGTGGTATATACGTTAAGTATGCATTCATACTTTGAGTATATGGATATACTTTTTTTATATACAGCAAGAGTGGCATTTTATGTAATATATTAAAAAATATGGGTTCTATCAAAAATTTTTTTCGTAGTAAGATCTAGAATATCTTAATATGAGTATCTAAACATACTCAAACCAATAAACAAGTATGAACACATACACAATGTGGTTTTTTGAATATGGGTGTAACTACACCGGTGTATAGAAAGTGCACCCTATATATATATATATATATATATATATATATATATATAAAAATGATAATTTATTGGGATGCTAAGTGATCTTCCCGTGGGATGCTTTGTGTGATCTTCCCCCGTTGGGGTGCTAAGTGATCTCCCCGTCCAACCCTCGAGAAACCTTTGGTAGTAAATATACATGAGTCTAGGAGGCATCCAAGCGGGTACGAGGTCTCGTTGGATCTTTTCTAACCGCCGATCATGGAAGAAGAAGTATCCATCGTGTGGGGAAATTGTACAACCTCTTGAGAGTTTTGCTTAAATCTATTCGAATAGCCACGTCCTTAGAATGGGCTGTTGCTAGGCCGGATCATCTATGATTGGATTTCACCTAACTTGATTAATATTTTTAACCCGTTTAACTTGTTTATGACCTATTTTGACGACAACGGTAAGAGCTAATCGGGAACTAGTAAGAGCAGTTTTAGAGACTCGCTAGGGCCCAAAACCACTAATAACCAATACAACCCTGGTTTGGACTTGTTGAGTACTTTAAAAAGGAAAACCACCACCAAGGTATCGGATCCGCATTCGTAGGAGTTCGTAAGGTGTAATCGTAGGGAGAAGACCCATAGACCCGGTGTTCGGCCCAAGATCGAGTTTTGCTTGTGGAGAGAAGAGTTGTGCCCAGGCGACCAAATAACCTAGTAGGCTGATTTACAAACCACTTTGCTTCATGGTTGGCTACTCGATCACCGAAACCCAGCCACATGATCCGAATCATCACCGTAAGAAGTTTTATCCTATAACATAAAAGCTCGGTATTATATTTATGCTATGCCGCGCACCAATTCCTCAAGGTTATATATAAAACGTATTTGTAGTGTGATCCCGGTGCAAATACGTGAGATTAAGGACCTATTTAAAGTGGGGGCCTTAGATTAAGGACCCACTTAAAGTTGGGGCCCCACATAGGTATACCGCTAGATCTACCGCAGCAATCGGCCATTTGAGACAACACATGAAATCTTGTTCTAAAAAACGTAATCATGCTTTTATGATCTAGTCCGGACTTTCTTTGAATCCCGATGGTTTGAAAAATTGGGTGTATGATCCAATGGTTGTTCGCATTGAGTTGTTTCATTTGATTGCTAGGCTAGACCTTCCATTAGGGGTTGGTGAGACACAAGCTTGGGAGGATTACATTAAGTGTGCTTATAATCCTCTCGCTTGAAAAGGTTTCTAGGCGCACTCCACCACTAGAAATATGTCTAAACTATTTGCTGAACAATGTGACATGCTTATGAAATCTTTGTTGCATGCTACATTATCTGTTTCTTTGATATCCGATATATGGTCCGGTAATGCTAAGGAGGATTATCTTTCATTTGTTGCTCATTATTTTAGTGCAGATTGGGAATTGCCGAAAAAGGTTGTTGGTTTCAAGCTTATTGAAGTTAAACATAGTGGTGAAAAAGGTTCAGGAGTTTGGTTTGATTGATAAAGTTTTTGCAAAGTGACTCTACACAATGTTGGTATGTATTAAGTGCAATTAGAATATAATGGATTCTCGCAAGCACATAGAATACCATTGTAACTTTTACCCGAGAGTATTCTAGAGTATCATACTCATCCACTAGGAAATAATGGTTAAAGAAACTAACAATTCACAATCATGTATCTACCAACTTTGCAAACCACAAGACTAGAGTGAGGGAGTAAATGATATATGATAAGAGGTTATGAATAATATCATACATAAGAGAATTCCATGATAAATGTGTAGGTTGGCTAAAAGAGAGTATAACAAGAGAGATCTTGATTCCTGAATATTTCTCTATTATATGGGTTCTATGATAGCAATCACACAAAAACACTTTGGAGCAAAGAAGCACCTTTTCGGCTCTCGAAAAGACTAGGAAGGGGTAGCTAGTGGAAGGCTCCCTAAAGCTCTACGAACATCAATCCTAACGTGGTGGATTACAACAAATGATAGAGTTGTCACCCCTAGGGCTACACAACTATACATTGGATTGAGCACAACCTCGGGTAACCCATAGCCAAGACAGTATGTCTACACTATCGATTACTACTCTAGTCACCATGAATAACTAGAACCCTCAATACGAGCGGAGATCCCATGCAATGGCATAACAGCTATACTAACCAATTATATGAAAGACATGAAACTAAATAGAGAAGATAAATATATAAATCATAAGTCTTACGAGAGAAAAAGATACAAAGACATGCTAAACTCGAGGACTTCTTCTGCACTGGAGCATAGCTCCACTCTCCCCTAACTCTCTAGTTACTAAACTACTGAGTCTATCCCTAATTCTCTAGTATGGAAGAGAGTTTGTCCTCACATTGGACACCTTGATGATCAATAGATCAAGAGAATAATGAATTGAATCAATTAGGGTTTCACCCACGGTCCAGGGGGTCTTGGTATATAGCCCCTGGAGGATGCACCAAGCCCTTGGATCAAACCAACCTTGATCAATGGTGTAGATTTCTTTTCAATGGCAAAACTGAACCGACATAACAAGATGGAGGCCGATAGGTGTGTCCAAAATCAGCCAACTAGGGTTTTGTGGCTCCACCAACGTGTCGAGTAACAAGTGGGTCTGCCTTGCGGCGGGTGGTCTCTCTCTGTCTTCTAGAGTCTTCTCTTTGTAGGAGCCAAGTTGGATTATGTCTAGGACACATCTTTGCTTCGTATGGATTGCAAACTATGGGTTGTTTCCTGTTTAATCCCTATAAATATATAAATCACCGAAGCTCATGGAAATTGTTAGCAAAAGCCCCAAATCTATGTGGATATTCATTTTAAGCCCTTGTTTCATGTTTAGTTGAGTATTAAATAATTGCAATAACAAGTTTCAACAACAATGCTTCTTGTAATTGTAGGGATTATGATATTTTGCAACATCTGTTCTTTGGTTACTTGGGTTCTTATCTTGCACCTACAATTGATGATTCTAACAAGGTTAAATACTTGCTTGTGCATGAGCGATGTGCTTGCCATATAATTAATCTAATTGTTAAATATGGCTTGAAAAGGTTGAAACCCTTTACTAAAGATATCAAGAACTGCAATAAACTTTTTAAATTCCTCTAACCAAAGGATTGCATTGTTTAAAAATTATTGTATTGCTCATATAGTTTATACTATGGTGATGTCAAAGATGAATTGACCAGATTGTTTACCAAGTATGAGTAGAAATTTGGTGCAGCAAGGTCTCAAAGGCCCAGTATAGCCTTCAGCTCATTCCGGTAAGAGAAAGCGAGCACAGGAAGGATATTTGGATGTCCCGGTACATCCGCTAGGTTTGGTTGTTCTCCCTCATCTGCATCTACTCCATCTACTATTACTAGTGAGCTGACAACTTACTTGGACAAAGGACCCTCTAACATGCTATCAAGAAAGCATTGTTACACTTCTCTTACTAGTATAATGCCCATGCTAATGCTACGGTTTTGTTTTTGGAAACTCGTAGTTTAAACCAGATATATCAGAAGGTATTGTATCGTTTTTGTCAGATGAACCATCTAAGTTACAACATTGGTACTTCCTTGTGTACTTTCTTGTGTATTTCGGTACCATCTAAACCAGCCACGACAACGCAGCATAGCACGGACGGGCAAAGCTATCCATGGGCGCCATAAACCACCTGCGTGTCGATTGGAAACCATAAGTATCGGCAAGAAGAACAGCATGGATAGATCGATGATACCTCCTCCACACGACAACGTCGGAGACCAACTCCTCTTCACACGATGGAATGTGGCCGCCTTGATGATCGCCGCTGGTTGAATTGCTAAGGCAGGTCCCAGCGCTGGTGGATCACCTTGCCGGGCTGGATCACCGCCATGGCGCTAAGAGTTCGTCTCGTCGGGCTGGATCATTGCGCCCACGAGTGCCACCGCCGGTCAGATCGTGTTAACACAAGGTCGCGACATTGGTGGCTCTCCTCGTTCTTGCGCGATCGAGGTTCGCTTGCGCGCTTTTTAAGGTCGCTCGTCGAACGTATTTTTTAAAATTTTTCATGCATTCCCCATGAATTGAACTATGACCGTAGGACCGGTTTCCGTGGTGATGAAGGCCTGGGTGTCGGGGTGAATGTGAGGGTGTAAGACTTGTGTGACAAACTTTTAATCTCAGCCCTTCGTCCTTTAATCCCTTGGTTGGTGAGCCGTTGGTCTAAAAATAGATAAAAGTGGGACATTATAGTAGAGATGATTATGAGCTGGCTGCACTCTTTATTCCTTTATAGGGTTTCTCACAAGGGTGAGCTTTACCTAGAAAGCTTTTGATGAGGCAACATTGCACAAAACAACTCATTTTGATATAATTTGTCTATCTTTGTCTTCTTGCCTTGTGCTATTCATGTTTATCTGTGATTTTGAATGTGTTTACGTGAGTGTGAATGTGACTGTTAGCACTTGGTGAAAATGAGGAACACTTGGTGAAAATTTTGAGGGCTTTTTGCACAGTCGGGGCCATGGGCCGGCACGACACACTCAAATTGGTCGTGCCCAACGGGCGGCCGGCACGGCAAAACAGCCCACGGGCCGTGCCTGGGGCCAAATGTCAGGCACGAGGACGGCCAAGGCATGGCCTGGCCCCTAGAGGCACGACAACGTGCCAAAGACAAAGACGGCACGCGATGGATGCCGGGCTAGGCCGGCACGGGCCGATGGACATATATAGTGAGAACCAGATGAACTAGCATATATGCTTAGGGTGACTTGTCTCACTTCTATTGTTAGAGGTGTAACTACACCCTATGGCCTAAGAAAGGGACACAGGGAAGTACCTAGGTGGGCCAGATGAAGGAACCGGGTGTGGGGCATATACAGTGGCGGGCCATAGTTGTCCACGAATGGCATGAAATGCAGATGTTCAGCTGGTGGATAAGTCGGCTGATTTCAACTGATTGAGTAGTGTTGTATGAGAGAGAATATGCTAAAACAAGCCGAAGCGTTGCTATCATCGGTGTAGTCGATTGAGGGCGCCGATGGTCACCATCTCCCACATTCCTTCTCACCCATAGCTTCAACCGCATCATCCCCGCCCAACTATAGTTGGTCTTGGTTAGCATCGGATACTTCCCACTACCGACGTCCTCCCTCACTCCCAAGCTCTAGCAGCGTACCACGACGCAGTGGCGAAGCCGACTGCCCATGCGACACACTCAATGTTGTGTGACTAAAACATGCGCCGCACACACGTTCACACACATGCTATTCTTTCACCATCATGTGGCTCAGATTGGATGTTTGCAAGGTTGCACGGAGAGTCTGGTTTGCACTTGATACGTTGTTGGGTACTGCGTATAACTTGCTAGAGCATCTCTAAGAGTTTGCCTAACTACTTGGAACTACCAAAACAATATGCAAAGTAAAAAAAAACAGCCCCTCTCCAAGAGTTTGGCATATTTTACTTCCTAAAATCAAATTAAGGAAGAAGAATATAATAAACTAAAAATAAAAATACCTTTGCATTGGGAACCCTAGCAATATCAGAAATTAATCAAACCCTTCAATTATGTGTAGTGAACACACTAAAAAGATTCTATTCGCAAACCAGTCCTCTTTTCATTCAAGAGCAGAGATTGAGGAAGAAGGTCGAGCTCCCGTGGCCACGCAGCAATCGAGGAGTCCCTCCACCTGCGTCTCCGTGGGGTGTTTTGTCGTATAGCGTCGGGGACCCCGCAGCGCTTTATCACCACCATCACCCGGGCGGTCCACCTCCGCCTCCTCTCCCCGCGTGCGCGCGGCGCGCATCGCATCCCGAGGTCGAGGCGGCACGCATCATGCGCGGGCGCCGACGATGAGGGCGTGCGACGCCGCATGCACGCCGTCGAGAACCCTACTCCACTGCCGCATTCACGGACTCGAGAACACTTCACCTACCCAAACTAAGGCACGCCTAGCTCGATGGTGTCGGACAGCTGGTCGTTGATCTCCATATCTGTCATGTTCACCTGGCGCGCGGGCGGGCGGCCACGATGATGGCAATCGATCCCGGCAGCGAGCGACGGCAATTCCACACAGGGATCAGCGCCCGTGGCAGCGAAGACACTTCCTTTGCACGTGGGAAGGTGCAGCCTGCATCGCGGGAAGGACAGTGTCGCGCCTCCAGGAGTCGACATTGCCAAGCGGAGCATAGCGCGCAAATATGCGCGTCGAGGACCTCTATTTGCCAAATCGGTAAAATTTGCAAAGTCATATGCCAAACTGTTGAAGGCATGTTTTTGTCGTTTTTGTGCCAACTCAGTTTGGCAAACTCTTGGAGATGTTTCGATGCAGTATAAGCAAAGGTTTCCTGCACTCACAAAGTTTTTTCATACATATATAGTTATTACGTACACATGTTCACCCTGTTCTAGCCAGTTCACAAGACCTTTGCCTTTTTTACTTGTTTTTTCTGCCTATATTTGAGTATCCTTCGATTTAGTTTATCCAGTAGGGACATCTTGCCCCTCCTGTTCCCTAAAAAACCGTACACATGTTAATTTATACACAACTTAATTTCAAATAAAGGTACATATGTATGTTCATTAATTTGGCATACTTACACAGAATGCTCATTTGTACATGTACACATAACTTATACAGTTGATTGTATCTTGATTGTAGTAGGTGCCCCAGTTTCACCATCGACAAACTTGTGCAGCGAAGGTAGTAGAAATTAGGTTATATTGATTAGGGAAAGACCCCCGGCCCTTCAACATGTATGCTTCGGATAAGTAAATTACTGATCGATGTGTGATCAGTAATAGTAAAACCATACAGCTTTTTGAATGAAGCAAACGCAAGTGCTGCTAGCAACATAGTGTTTCTGCAGAAACTGAACAACTTGACAGCCCCCTCAAATTCCGCAGACGGCTCGGCCACAGTTCCCTCGGGCCACTGACGCAGCGCAAAGACAGAAAGCCATAATAGAATCCCTGAGATGGCGCACCCAGCAGAGATCCTCGGAAACAGGTTCCATGCCCCCTGTAACTTGTTGGCGAAGGCCAACGACAACGCAAAGATGACAGCGATAATAACCCCTGCGGCTTCAAGCGACGTAGCCTTGTGCACGATGCTGCTGGCGGGCCTGCTGCTGCTGCTGCTGGAAGAGCCACCACCGTGGCCTATGTAGATGCTGAACCATAGAAGCGCCGTGACGAGTTCCGGCATGACGATCAGCACCACGTCTTCACCCATCAGCTCTGCTGCAAGAGTGTGTGCTGCTAGCAACACCAAGACGAGAATGGACCGTCGGAGGACGACCTCCAAAGCCAGCGGTACGACCTTTTGGGTGGGCAGCTTGGCTACCATCAGTGCAACCACCCCCAGCGTGGAGGTGAGATATAGGAGGAACTGGGAGACCACTAAGTTTTCAGCATCCCCATGCGCATGGAGCACAAAACCCAGTAGGGCACTACGGTTATTGCCACTAGTACCCTGTCCTTGTTAGAGCCGCCGCCACCGTTTGCATTAGGAGGAGGAGGAGGAGTATTAGCTTCTCCTCCGACTCGCTGGGGCTGGGGCTGCAAATCATGGTGGAGGGAGCCGATGTCTTGTATCTCTTCTTGTGGTTTTTGCCCCTCGCCTTGTCTTCCCCTATCCCTAACCCCAAATTATTATTACGAGTAGTTCCAATGGAACGACTGCAGCCCGCAGTCACCCCGCTGGATCTGCCACTGTCTCTCTTCTTTTTCTTTCCTCCCCTCACCTTGTCCTCCCCGAGCTCCCCATTAAATCCAATAGAACTGCAGCCCGCCACAGCTGGCACCCCGCTTGAGCTGCTTCCACTGACATTCGAGCCGCACTTTCTGTTGTCCCTTCTGTACAGTGCGGCCATAAAGACCACTATAATGATGGGGATGATCGCCACTCTCGTATACTTCATGTTTACCTCAAGTAGAGTTGTGTAAACTGCTACTACAACAAAACTTGCTTCCAAAAAATGAGACCATCGTAAACCAAGTCTGTCGAGGGCCTTCGTTATTACCTGTATGAATGAATTGCCAGAGATAATAGTAAGTCATACTAATCTATAAGTATATATTTGGTGGAAGCATTCTAGGAAATTTGTAACGAGGATGTGTTTATTACGAATATTGTATTATATCTCTGCAGTGATCTTGAATCAGTAAAATCTTTTATTAGAAAAAAAAAGTGTAAGGGTGAAAATATACAACGAAAACTAACACAAACTATAGAATCGGCATGCAACAAAACCATAATAAAGAGAATCCAGGTGGACCTTTGCCAGCATAGTTTTAAAGAGAAGTGATTCCATACGAATTAGTTCTACATATGTCATAATGTTTTCCTTATGCAGAGTTTTGTCTACACCCTACTAATTCACCAACATATAAGATCTTCACATTACTTGTAGTTTCCAACATTGTGATTTTTTTTTCATGTAAACCAGCATAACATTTACACAATGAGTAGCAATCATATAAAGTAGCCAACACTTAGAGATGCTTACTTGCTTAAGAAAGAATACTGAATTAGATCATATAGTAAATTGGACCCAGCATCCACCTTCGTGGTGGTAGGAATATTTTGGTTTTACATTAATTTGTATTAACCTAAATATCACCATAGCATTAGCATGGGCAATATACTACTCCCTCCGTCCCAAAATAAACGACGTTTTGGGTTTCTATGCCACAAGTTTAACTCGATTTATAGAAAAATACGTAGAAGATTTAAATCTTCAAATAAATTTATTAAAAAACTAGATCAAAAGATCTTTCCAATGATACTAATTATGTAATATAAATATTAATCCTATTTTTAAAATATAATTGCCGGTAGATGTTTCTCGGGAAGCGAAAACGTCATTTATTTTGGGACGGAGGGAGTAGTATGAATTAATCTCATGAAGCAATTATATGAATGACTAGGAAGCTGGTGTTAAAAAATGTAGTTTTCTAAAATACGCATTCTCAGATCTCTAACAAATTAATAAACAGACCCCCAGAGGCAAGAGCAGTTCAAGCAACGGGCTTGCCACTCTGCCACCTTTGCATGGTTACGGCTATATCCAACAAAGGGTTGAATGGCACTATAACATCAAATATATATAGCATCGATTGAAAGATATGTACCCAAAGTAGCGGCGTGATAATATACTTATACTTGTGTCCATTATTGAGCTTCACCTCCAAGCAGAATGGTAGGAAGAAGAATAGTGGGTAGTGAAGCAGGATTGCTGACTACATGACAGTAGATTGAGGCACACAAAAGAGACCATATTAGTGCAATTTCTTCTGGGATCGAATATAATTTAAATTAATGTTTAAACAACAAAGATGACCCATACATTAAAGTACACGAACCTTATTTTGTTTCTTTTCTTTTGAGAAAAACACAGTATAGAGACACATCTTATTATACTATAATATACAGCAGAGATTCAAAGGTAGATGCCAAGAACAAGATGATGCTGGGACTCCTATATATATATGCCATTGAAATTTTTGGGTTTTCCATCCGTTTATATGCCACTCAAGTGAATTATGTTATTTAAATAATCATTAATAATCACCACTATATATTAGGCAAGGAAGCCCATGCTGGGACGCAAGAAGGGGTGGAGATTTCAATGGCATACAAAAAAATAATTTTCTCGAATTATAACTTGGCACAGACAAGAACTCACCCTGCTATGTAGCTTGTCTTCTTCAAATTTAGTTCCATGATCTGACAAATTCTTTTTCTCCTTCAACAACGGATTACTCACAGTGGGCGCCATGCAAGCATCATCTCACTATTGTATCATGAAACTCTGGCTCGCTCGCACAACCAATGCAACTACTACTTATAGGGGTGCTCAATCTTATCGGTTGGCTTCAACTGATACTACAGAGGTGTACACGGTGATACCTTTGGGGCTACTACTTATATGATGAGTTACTATACAGTCATCCCACTATTATATGATCACTTTTTAAGTGTAAGGTCACTATCTGTCTTTCAGTGGAAATTATCTCTAACTGTTATTGAATCATCCAAGGAAGTTCAAGGAAAACTATACGTTCTAATTACTTTAACTCTTGCAGGCCGGACTGTCTCGCTAAATGCAGAGCGAGCGTCCCTGCATGCCATTGCCTCAATCATTCTTGCGTCTATAGTATCCTTTGAAACCACCTCGTCTGGCCATTAGAAAACGTCCTCGATGATCTAGAGAGACACCAGCACCTCCCCGATTACCCGTCTCTACATAGAATGCCTATGCAGCATCAACGCTCATATCTTAATTAGATTATGGGGTCTAACATCGTGGGGGCAGATTTAGTATTCGGTGACAATACACGTGGGCCCGCCGTGTCACCGTCAGTAGGTTTCGCCACAAATATTCTAACTAGCTAAGTTATTTGAGTCAGAGGCAATGCCCCATGCATTATTGCTAGAATTTGACAAAGTCAGTCAATCATGTTGAAATATAAGTGGAGTGTTCACCTGTCCCATCAGCTTAAACTTTTGGGTTAAACTGGTTGGTGCATGCAACTTAATAAATCATGTTTTATGTATAAGCTCGCCATATGTATATCGGACGACGTGAGCTGGACGAAGTCTCGGAAGAATTTTAACGACCTCAGGTATTGACATCATCAAAGCAGTACGTAGCAAGCATGTTAGGAAGAACGTATGTGCTGCTTACAAAATCTGAAGAGGACAAGAAAGCTAATATAAAGATAACAAGCATTCAACTATAGCAACACGCGGAGAGACGACCATCATATATAACAAATTAATCAGGAATGTTTGCTAAAATGATCTTCTATATACTCCTTTTTAAAGGCTGCTAATTTGTCTAAAGTCAGCGGTGAACACAGGTAATTCGGTTTAGACTTGGCCACCGTGCGTGTTGATGCATGCTTAAACGCTACAAGAGAATGTTATCACTATAGTATTATATTGGCAATTTAGGTCAACTAAACGCTGACGCTTGGAGCCACACCCGTTCCTACAAGTTTTGCCACCGTGTGCACGTCTGGTCAGACGCTTGGCACGAGGCCGGATTAATTGCTGCTCACGCAAGCAGCTATCGCGCGCGTTAGGAGAATTTTAGTTCAAAAATGGTCGGTTTCAAGAACGGATAAAACAGACTAGCTCGCGCCGGTGTTAATTTGGAGGAAAACAGCACCGTGAAAAGGAAAAAAAGGTAAAAAAAAAGGAAGGAGAAAAAGGAGAAAAAAAAAAAAAGCGAACGAATTAATTAATAGACTCCGGCGGCACCAAAGAGGCCAGGAATTCCTAGATGCTTAAAGACCTTAAGATTAATATTTCTCATTGTAGATTAAAGGCTTCCATATAATTGTTTGATTATTGTCTTTATTTCCTTAAGAGCCCATTGGTTTGAACATATGCCCTAATTTGGAGAAGGAAGAAACAACTGCATGATAGACGTTTTTAGATATTAAAAAGGAAATTAATTCTTGGCAAGCAATGACATTAATTCTTGGCAATACCGAATATACAACACCAAGGTTGCAGTTCTTACGTACGTTATGTGCGTATATCAAGCGCGTACCCAGTGCGGTAGACTCCCGGGGAACGTCAATCAGGACTGAATCCCTGGGTTGCGTGTTGCAGCCTTGTACGTAGTTGGCGTGTGACCGTGGTAGAATGGAAATGGATTTTCACTTCCAAGAGCAAATACTTTATATACGTACGACGTAAGACCGTATATATGGCCCAATTAATGATGGAAATCTTGTTCAACTTTCATTTCTCGTCCTTCTATCGCAGTCTGCAGTTCTCATGTCACTAGTATGTGTTGGAGCTCCCGAGTGTGCTTATATTAAGTAAGTATAGTTACGTAGTATGTGTACACGCTACTTCCACCAACATTCCACGGCCAGTGCGCTGTCCTCATCTCAAAATAAAGGAATAGACCGGGTACATAGGCTTACCAATGCCATGCGGTTAGTGTACGACGTTTAAACTTGACCATGTATCTTGTCAAAAAAAAAAAACTTGACCATGTAGGCCAATAACAGTCCTCAACCACCACAGACGAAAGAGCAACCGTGTGAGCCTAACCACCCATAAAATAACTCGAGTCCCCCCTCCCTGGTCTCAAGTACAATCCATCATGATACAGATCTATTTTTTAGATGAAGGTTCCGGCTTCAGATTCTCATATAAAACAGAGGCATCAGATCAAACTTATTATAAGTTCACTCCAAATAAAACTGACAGTACAAACTAGTTCCCAAGACGATAATTAAAGTTCCAGCCATTTGAAGCTAAAATGAACAGAGCTTTTGACTCTAAATTTCTACACGCCTCTTGGATAATCACTATGTGTTCATCCAACCATTGCAATGTTGCCCTAAAGGGTACCTACAACAAAAGTCTTGTGTTGACATTTCACCAAATCATTCCACGTGAACCAAATAACCCAACAAAGGGCCATTGTGCCTGTCAATAAAAAAAGATTATGTTTTTGATGGCCCAATTTAGACCAATCTCCAAACAATGCGCTATGTTCCTCTCTGGTTTCAAACAACCAAAAACATAGTGAACCATCCGCCATAGAGCCTTAGCGACATAGAGCCTTAGCGAGATGATACAATCAAAAGAATAAATGTTCTAAGGTTTGCAAACCTTGCTATCGTTCCAGTTTCTGTTGGCCAGTGTCACAACCCAACAGGAAGGGGCCCGCTGCATGGGCCGTAGGGGACGGCCGCACGCGCCCAAGGAAGGCGGGAGCCTTGCTGCCCATCGCCGGTGTCATTGTTATCTCGTCGAGTCATATTAGAAAAATAAGTATTTAGGAAATAAAGAGATTGAGTTTTTTAGGAAAAGAGATTGAATTGCTTAGAAAAGAGGTAGTTCATTCTATAAAGGAAACCTCTAGAGTTTGCTTAGTGTGGCAGTCCACTAGAGACTATAAATATAGGGGAGATGTAATCTTTTCATTTCAGCAACAAAGAGAAGTATCTCCCTCTCTCTCTCCCTTATGCGCCTCATACCTCCCTCTCACCGCCACCATCGCTCTCTCCTCTCTCTCTCCCACGCACGCCACCAAGCCACTGCTAGCCCGAGCCGCCGCCACCGCCACCCAACCCCCTTACCCTAGCAAGGTTGTGACACACAGTGTCCGGTGACCATTCGATCCCTTAGCCTTCAACGACTCCATGTCTTCTGAGATGCAATAGCTAATCCGCTCCTTCGGTGACTTCCTGAAAGGTTCTAAATGGCCATAGGGGATGAATAGCCTAACAAAAATTCTACAAAATCACTAGAGCAATTTGTTACAAAAACAAGGCGTAAAAGCATTTGCTCTAGCTCTACTTGTCGGCAAGCCACCTAATAGCAATTCTAGGATTTACAATCTCTAATTCACACAATTGCTAGGTCACTACTTCTACTAACTAGGTGAGCAAGCTAAATTACACTACACAATTCTAGCAAGTTACTCAACTAGCAATTCTACACAAGCACAAAATATATCTCAATATAATTGCAAAGTAGAGAGGAGGTGTTATACAGACACATCAAGACAAGTCAACCAATCACCGGAAGATGATATACACAATATGAGCATGATGAGGCCAATCACTGGGAGACAATCAAACACAAGATGTAGGCACTTGATTTGTTCACCCGGAGTTCACTTGAGCACCCTCAAGCTAGTCTCCGGTTGTGTCGATCGTCTCAACGGTGGATCAAGGTGGCACGCACGCCTTGCCTCATTGTGCCCTCTTGACACCATGCAATTGAGGGGTAACTCAATGACACATGCAATCCACTAGAGTATCAACTCGGCACTTCGCCGGGGAAGATCACAAACCCCTCACAAATCATCGGGAGGTGGGTAAGAACAATCACCTTCTCTTCTCAATGCCTCCAACAATCACTGAGTTGATCCAGAGTGGTGCTCTCCAAGAGCAATAAGAAATCACCGGCAACGACGATCCTCAAGCCCCACTAAATGCAACTATCAAAGCAATGCACTTGAATCCCACCCAACCTCTCAAAGTTGTGCTCTCAAGCAAGTGGGGAGAGAGGGAGAGGAGTTGGCTCAGCTCTAGCAGATGTAAATGATTCAATTGTGCGAGAGAGAGAGAGCCCCAAGACCTGCCCAACACTTAAATAGGGGAGGGGAAACCTCCCCTAATCAAGCATTCACGCATCTGCTGAAAAAGTAAGTGTCGACGCGCCAGTAGAACAACCATCGAACGCCGCATAGTAGCACCCGATGCTCCTCCATGTGCCATGTGTCACTAGCCGTTTGAATCGACCGTTGACACACGCCAGCAACCCGAGACGCGTCCTACGCCATGCATTGGGCGCAACTCCACTGTGTCGGACGTAGTCCAGAGACAATGTTAAGCACCACCACCATCGGACGCACTAGAGCCGGACCGGCCGGACGCGCTTCCTTGACTTCTCGACATTTTCACCACTCGCCGCCATCGAACACCTCCGGCAGCATCGGATGTTGGCCTTGCTCCACCCTACGCCCAAGGCAAAATTGTCGAATGCTCCGACGCGGCGCTTTAGCGCCACCACGCGCCGGATGCACTACCGGCGTCCGACGCCCACGACCTCGGCGTCAACGCATGTAAAACCTTGTTTTTCAGCCCATCATCGACACAAAACTTCTCCATCTTTTCACATACATGATAGTTCGGCTAATCGATCCTAAACCACTCACACCATCTATGGTGTATTGAGTGTGAAACCAAAATGGTCCTAACATTATACCTTTGCCTTGAGCCCATTTTGATCCTCTCATGAACCTTTTAATGCCCCGCATGTTGGGCGAGCGATCCTACTCGCCCACAAGTTTGATTCCTCCCCTACCATTATCGTCCAACACCTCGGTGATCAATGACCACGCCTCCAACAAAGACAACGCCTATGATACAACAACCATAGAGGTTGTGGCGCCTCAGACTCTAGTCGCCCCCCCCCCCCAAGCATTCGGATGACATCGCCGCCCTAGTTTCCTATGAGGCCCTCATCAACTCCGTCTCGTTGCCTCTATGAACGAGCGAGCTCCAAATCATCACCAACACCATCAAACTCCAAGCAGTGCAGCTAGCCTAGACGCTTTGCCATGGCATGATCTGCTACAACAATAGCTACTACATCCCAAAGCACCCATTCTCCTATAGGATTTGCTCTAGCTCAACGGAGTACCTCCGCATGTCTTAGCGGTTGGCTTCCACATCACGGTGTCAACACCGTCAACACAAGCCTTCCCTGTTAGCATCTTATAGATGGAGGAGCTACCACGTCACCCACTCCCGGTGGTGACAGGTCATCTTCTTTGATGACAACGGTCACCACCGTCAACATCAACAACGTCCCCATCAGCAAAAGAGCAAGGGGCTCCCAGTGATCGGCCTAGCACCGGAAAATGTCGGCGACCTCCTCTAGGACCACTTGATCCACTTCACCACAATGCCTCCAACTTCGGTCCTAGCTACAATATGTTGACACCTGCACATGCAAGTCGATGCCGGAACCGTCTACTCCATACCGAGGTCTCCATGAATCCTGTAAACTATACACTTTTTTTAGGCATATGCCAGGCACCACTCTAGCTTTAGCGCCCGGGGCACGACCCACCCTTCAAGAAGGGCGGTACTCCTACTACTTCACGGCCTTCTTTGGGACATGCTACTTCAACTTCACCTTTGACAATGACATCTGCACCAGCAATGATGCCCACGAGACATTGGGGCACCTTTCGTCTCTTCGCACCAACTTTGATCCAACCCGGGCGCATTTGTCAACATGAGGAAGCATCGACCGGAGGAACGGGGAGTGATGTCACAATCAAGAGGAAGGCCCGACGGGGCCCTAGGGGACGGTCGCCGCGAACCCAAGGAAGGCGGTAGCCTTGCTTCCCGCCGCCCATGATCATTGTTATCGCCGAGTCATATTAGGATAATAAGTTAGGAAATAAAGAGATTGAGTTTTACTAGGAAAAGAGATGGAGTTGCTTAGGAAAAAGGTATTTCAATCTATAAGGAAACCTCTAGAGTCTACTTGGAGTGCAAGTGCACTAGGGACTACATATATAGGAGAGGTGTAATCTTTTTGTTGAAGCAACAAAGAGAATTATCTCTCTCTGTCCCCCTTCTGCGCCCTTCCTCCTTCTCACCGCCGCC
This sequence comes from Hyparrhenia diplandra, assembly GCA_015847255.1. Lineage (NCBI taxonomy): Eukaryota > Viridiplantae > Streptophyta > Magnoliopsida > Poales > Poaceae > Hyparrhenia > Hyparrhenia diplandra. The sequence goes on along the minus strand of JADLZK010012654.1, from coordinate 434,792 downwards.
GTCGCCCTCTCGCTCTCTCCCCATGCACAACACCAAGCCACCGCAAGCCCTGCCCAACCCCCTTGTCACGGCAAGGTTGTGACAACCTAATTATCTTTTGTGAGTATAACCCTTTTTTTGGAAACACAAGAAAATCTTCATTTTCAAAGGGAGTTTCATTCGCCAAATCTCATGTGTAATCTTAACCCCATTATTGACAAGGTGATTGTATATTGAATGAACGGTAAAAGATCTATCTTTATGGAGCTGCCAGACAAATCTGTTTGGTTCCTCACCTAGGTTAATGTCTAGAAGACGTGCAACTAGATCATGCCATTGAGACAATTTATTATTCCTTATTAAATACCTTTTTAAAGGATATATTTAGGGGTAGACCGTAAATCCTTGGCGTTTGTTGCATGCTTTTTACGTACAATAATATAGAGATCTAAGTATTGAGTTTTAAAAAGCATGGTTGCCTAACCAAATATCCTCCCAGAAACTGATCTGGGTACCGCTATTTAATTTAAGGCAACCCAATCTATGGAATTGGTTCTTGACACCCATAATAATACTCCAAAAAATGGAACTCCCTAGCTTTATCTCAACTTGACTCAATTGTTTATTTCTCATATACTTGTTTTTATTCAATTCTTGCCACATGCCATCAACATTTCATAGTTTAAAATGTCATTTGCTCAAGAGGCATTTATTTTGTTAGTCTAGACTAAGCACACTCATTTCACCTTGTTCTCTTGGTTGACATAAAATGGGCCACTAATCAATCTATATTTCTTCTTGTGATCATCGTTTTTTGCCACAACAGTCGAGATCTATAAAATTGTAACCTTTTAAGTAACCCTCTCAGTATTCAAAGAAAGACATCATAAACATAGGTAGGCTGGATAGGACTGAGTTAATCAACACAGTCTCCCTCCTGATGAGAGTAATTTTCCTTTCTAACTACTTAGTTTTTTCTCAAATCTCTCATCGATCTGCTTCCAACTCTATTGGAAAGTTTTCTATAGTGCATTTGAGTGCCCATATATATTTAAATCATGATATGATATACATCTAAACGAAGTAAAGTAGTCGTATCCACATTGAGAACATTGAAAGCATCATCGCTCGACTTCTATCTAAGTCTAAGCATTGCTAAGCAGGAAACTCACAATGTCACATCGACATGTATATTAGTAGTTGGGTACAAGAAGGCTAAGAGCGATAACAAGTAATCAAGGTATATCATAGAACAACAGCGGGTTTCAAACAAGAACTATAAGCCGACTACACATATAGCATAGCAAGGACTCAGATGTTGTATCATTTCATTCATAGCAAGGACTCAGATGTTGCGTCATTTCATTCACACATGTAGATGATACTGAAGTCGAATTTGTTCTTACTTCGGCTTGAAATTTGTTATTTTTATATCTCACAAACGAAGTCGAATTTGGATATGATATTTTAAGGCTGTGCATCATCATATCATCTATATGTGTGATTTTTTTGGTGAATTTAGATGACCTTTTTACCATAGTTTGCATGGGTTTTCACGAAAACCTAGTTTGCACAGGATATGATCCCTTCATAGAAAGGTTGGTTAAATGAACGGAGTTTACCTTATAATTTTCACTTGTACTTTACCGCCATCAGTATAAGGAAAGGATGTTATTAATTTGTAGCCCTATCAATCTTGTTTAAAGCTACACATCAATGGTTTGAGAGATATAGCCTGAACTTTGATAACTCATTTTGTTTTCAGACTGAGAATATTTGTTGAGTGTAGGGTGTTAGAGATCATGCTCGAACTTGAGCTTCAAATTTAAACATGTTTAACTTAAAAACATCGACTGGTCTTTACACCATATTAAAGTACATGCTTTGTACTACGAATATCATTTTGACATTATTCAAGTATATTTAATAAAATTTAAAATAGTTGCAACTTAATGTTTAACTTAGCATCCCACATGTCCATACTATACAAATGATATGCATGTGCGCATCAATGTATAAATGCTATCCAACATGATGAATTCAAATATAAAGTTTAACCATATGCTTAACATGTGTAGTGTTACACATAAATGACCACATGTGGGTCCATACCTATATGTGGGACACACTGATGAAAAAAATAAACCGTGAGATTCCATATGACCGCCCACTATGCTAAGGCTAGTCTCAATGGGTTTTATAGAAGGTTTCATGCATATTTAATAGGGTGTCACGTCAGCTTTTTGCATGAAACTGGGAGAAGAGATAAGGGAAAAGTTTCATCTTGGTGAAACTCTCGGCGTTGTTTCCAACGCCTATGAAACAAATGAAACTTCGCATTGAGAACCTCCGTTCGTTTCATCAGTGTGTTGCTCCATGCAGGGAAGAGAAAAAAGAGAGAGGTTGTGGGACCATAATTCTAAAAAATAGTCTATGAAAGTGTGCATAAAACTAAGAGAGAGCCCTGTTTCATATCAAAGTTTCATGTTTTTAGAAATCGGGAGGTGAAACCTTCCATTGAGACTAGCCTAAGTCTTAATGCGGTTTCACGAGTGTTTCATGCACATTAAATGCAGCGCCACATCAGCAAAAGTTTACTTTTTGCATGAAACGCCTAGGAGAGAAAGGAAAAAGTTTCACCATGGTGAAACCTTTGAGCAATTGTTTCACATGCGTTGGAAACAGGGGTGAAACCCCATTGAGACAGAAAATAACCTTTCACCATGAAACTATGCAATTAAACTATGCAATAAGAGAGAGGCTGTGAGACCCTTGAGCCTATAAAATTGTGCAATGAAACTGTACATTGAGGGAGACGCCTATTTTATATCAAAGTTTCACATCTCAAAAAACCGGAGGTGAAACTCTGCATTGAGACTGGCTTAAGACACGGATTGATTTGGGTCCCTTTTCGATGGGAATGACACTTTTTTTTTTTTTCTTTTTTTTTTTTTTTTCAAAAGGATTGACACAAATTTGATGATTCGAAAAGTGACATTTTGAGAGCTGAACCTAGATAATATCCTAGGATGAGTTTGGAGAACTTAAAATATATTTTGAGACCTACTAGATGACATCCAGGATAAGCCTAAGGATGGCTGATACATTTTGCTAAAAAACACACTAGAGAACTTTGATACTATGTTTTAGCCTCTATACGCGTGGCTGCGTCCTTAGAGGAACACCCGTCACAATGATTGGTTTAGCCTCTATAGTCTATACGCGAGGTTGCGTCCTTAGAGGAACACCCGTCACACTGATAGATTAATAAGGAATGCTGATGTTCAATTAAATTGTTAGAAATTAATGGTAGGTGTGAGTCACCTGCTCACCATTGACCTTACACAACTTGAGGTAAGAAAAGAATTTAGAAGACGACCAAGCAAGGCTTCTTGATTTGTTCTTACTTCATATTAGTCTCCTCCACGGTAACCAATAAAATGAACAGCAACTTAATTAACGGCCGACTTGCTTTTGCAGCGAAGCCACAACAACAGCAAGTTGCAAGGCTTAGTAGCTTTTAATTCTCAATTGCTCAACGTCTTTTGTAATCAGCATATATATGGTGCTCCTGCGAGTGAACTGAACTGAAAGGTACGGTGGTCTGGGGCAGCATCTCACTCCGATCGATTGTCCGAGAAACATATGGTAAGCTCTCTCATCCTTGAACCATTAGCTAGGTATTTGTTTCAAATAGATGGATGCACAGTTAGTAAACAATATCTTCCGTATGTGCGTCCACGACTGTTCTATGGACGCAAAGCATCAGAATTTAGGGCTACACGCAATCAGTGTCACCGAAGTTTTGGTTAGTTTTCAACGGTGCAAGCAAAGTTCAGTGTCGGATAGATTGGAAACCGATCTGTTCGATCTAGGATGAAAAAATAGAGGAATCGCGAGGGCTTTGTTGTCGGTTTCCTTTTGGAAACCACGTTCTAGCTAGATACTAAATGGATTTTTCTAAATTTGCTTTTCATTGTTTTTCTTCATTTAATCTAGACTTGTATTCAGAAGAAATATATAGATATCTGATTCCAACTGAATCCATGGAAAATACAGTGCTATGAAGACTATCTAAAAGTTATTCCGTAGACTAATAACTAATTATAGTATAATAAGGTATTACCTTTATATTTTTAAGTACCTTAACCATTATAAAAAATAAACAAAAAAACACCCTACAATCTACAGATTCTACACACAAATAGCAATATATATTATATTACCAAAAATCAAAATAACCACAAAATGCGATACATACATATATATATGTATTTAAATTATAGACTTCTATAATCGTGAAATAAAATAACTGTGATGCTATATGTTCCACCATGTATATCAAATACACATATTTATCTTAGCTAAATATTTATTAATCAACTTGTGAAATATGAAAAAAATATTCCCTATGCAAACCATGTAACAATATGTCATGACCCAGAATTGGGCCCGCCCGGGGGACGGGCTAAAAGGGCGACCGACGCCGCCGCCCGCCGACAAAGGGGGGCTGGGGGGGGGCCGGCGCCCCTGCCGCCGCCGCCACCTCCCTCCCTTCCGTGTCCAACTCTGCTTCGTCCTCAAGTTAGTATTATCTTAGGCTTTTTGGTGTGTAAAAGGGAATATTCCAATCTATAAGGAGGCCCTTATAAGGAAATAAATAAATGTTGCTTGTAATAGTTATTCTAATCGAATAAGGAAACCTTATAAAGAGACTGTTTAGATTACAAGTCTCACTAGCCGGGCTATATAAGCATAGGTATGTAATCTCTTTAGAGATAACCAAGCAATAAAAATAGTTCCCATCTATCTCGTCCTCCAGCTCCACCGCCTCCTCCTCCACCCCCCCCGCGTGCCGCCCGCCCGCATGCCGCCCCACGCCGTCGCCCCTCCCCCGCCACCGCCCCACCCCCTCCCCCCACCGCGGCTCCTCCACTCCTCGCTGCTGCCGTGCCGCCGCCGATCACCGCCGGCGTCGGGAACTGCGGCTCCCTACGCCACCTTCACCGCCCCAGCGGTCGGCGATCACGTGTCGGTTCCGGCCCAATCTAGCCGGGTTACGACACAATAATATTATAAAAAAATAAATTAGTTCGTTAAAACATAGTAACCACCACTACTTGGATTAATTTTGAATGGCGTTTGGCAAATCTTAAATGTGGTGGTTAAACTCGCCACCGTTAATGCCTCGATTAACGTGGTGGTTTTCTTTAATTAATCGTGATGGTTAAAAAATCGTCATATAGAATCAATTAATCTCCCATAAAAAAAGGATCAATTAATCGGGCGCTTTTTATCACTACCACTACAAAAAAAAAAATATCGGTGGCATGTGTTTTTATTTCCCGCCACCATAGTATGATCACGGTAAATCACAGTTAATGGTGGTGGGGCGCTTTTGCCCGTCACGGCAAATGAATTAAAAATATAATAAAACAAAACCCTACCCCACATCACGACCCTAGCCGATGTCGGCTGCGCCTCGGATCTGCCGTGCGGGGATCTCACCGGGATCCGCTAGCCGGACGTGCACCATCGTCGGATCCTCATTCCCTCGATCTCGATGACGCCAGTCGGCGACGGATGTTGGATCTCGTCAAGTCGGATCTATCTTTGGTGCCGCCAAGCCTCGCCCCTCGCATCACGCTCACCCGCCATGGACCGTCGCACCTCGAACGCCATGGTGGCCCGCCCGGCGCCGCCTCCTTGCGCCGTCAAGCCTCGCTCCTCGCTCGTGGAGGCCAGCCCGCCATGGAGCCTCACGCCTTGCCCACCGTGGAGGCCCCGCCATGGAGCTTCACCGGGGGTAGGAGTAGCGGCCACCTCGCCCGGCTCGGGCGGGAGAGGAGGGAGTAGGAGGAAGTCATGAGGAGGACACCGCCGAGACGGGGAAGAGGAGAGGAGGGGGGTGGGGAAGGGGTGGGTCCGGCGGCCACCATGTGGGGAAAGCACGCCTTTCGGTGCTAAGTGTTGTGTGACGAAGGGAGAGAGGAGGCACCCTCGACCCCTTCTTTCTTGAGTGAGGAAAAGAGAGAGTAGATATTGGGTCCTTAGGATTTGGTTTCATTTATATACTGGAGCTGGATATTGGGCTACCTTCGTAGTGCGCACCCTAAATGCCGCCATGGAAAATAGATATTTTTTGTGACGGGTAAATGTGTCCGCCACGATAAATAAAAACACACGCCACCGTTAATGGGGGCATTAACCGTGGGTCGGCAAACTTGACACCGCCACGGTTAAGTTTGGGCTCGTCTTGTAAAATGATTTTTGTAGTAGTGTATAAAAAGAGTCTGCCTCGGAAAATAGCCCCATTAACCATGGAGGTTTTTATAAAAAGGCCCGCCATGGTTAAAAAGGTTGAGGCCACTCTAATTCCTACAAGCCCACCTCAGCACGATAGTGCGCATAGCGTATATAATCCTCAACCCATCCCACCGCCCGATCCCCAACTCACTCTCCAACCCAAAGCGTCAGTCTCCTTGACTCTCTCCTACTTCCCAGATGCCCTCTTCCTCAATTGATGTGATGGGCTCTTAGCTTCCTCCCCTCTTTGTCACAAACCGGATCAATTCCGGGGTGACACATGGCCGGACACGCGCGCCCTTAGGGCGGTGTTGGCGGTGGGGCGCGCGCGGTGGAGGTGGGGGCAGCGTGCGCGTGGGGCAAGAGGAGAGGAGATAAAACTTCTTTATTGCTTGCTGACCTGAAAGATTACAGACCCTTAAATTTATAGCCCGACTAGTGGGACTTGTAAACCAAGCAATCTCTCTAAAATATTTCCTTATATGATTGGAAAACCTTTTTACAAGCAATCCTATTTATTTTCCTAATAAGGGTCTTCCTTATAGATGGAATATCCCCTTGCACACCAAAAGTTCTAAGATAATCCTAGCCAAACTCTTTCTTTATTCCTTAATTAATTTCCAAAGAATCCGCGGAAGGGAGGCGGAGGCGGCGGCGGCGGTGCCCGCCCCCACCTGGGCCTCATGGGCCTGTCATCCTGGGGCCTATTTCCTGGGCACATGACATCTCCCCCCCCCCCGACGGGCGCGTCCTCGCGTTGGATCAACGTCCACTCGGTGATGCCCGGGGAAAGGTCCAGCCGAGCACCGGCATGATGAGCTCAATCTGCGACCGCCTTCCCAAAGGCGGGATCCTTAGGATCATGTTCTCCCGTGGTTCGCAATGGTGCGAACTCCAAGAGATAGTGCAGGGTTGTCGATGTAGCCGTGGTAGATGTACCGGTGGACCGCGCACCCCTATTGTGTCGTCGTCTGTCGACAAGCTTCGAGCAAGAGCTACCTCGAACTCCCGCCTCAAGGTGTTGATGCACCATGTCGCGAGGCTGGCTCTCCAGGAACAAGAAGCGGTCATTTGGCGGAGGAGTGATGAAGAGGGACGGGAGGAGCCAAACAAGGTGATGTTGAAAGTCTCTAGTTTCGTTTTGGCTAATTGATGAAACCCTAGGACTAACCTCTATGCTAAGTGGTTGAATTAGTTGAGGTGGTTCTAGCAAAGTGATCATGGTGGATGGGCGATGGCGATCAAAAGGATTGATCAAGTGCTCGTGTTTTGAAAAAGGAAGAGAAAAACAAAATCCTATAGGCTCAAGGCAAAGGTATAATATAGGATTTTTGTTTTGCCGGTCAAGACGCAATAGAGTGCGTGATCGGATTTAGGATAGATAATCGTACTATAAAGAGGGGAAATCTTTAATTGCAATGGTTATCTAGTGCCACTAAGTTGAATTTCTTTTTCATTTGCATATGGGTTTAGTATAGATGTACATTTGGCCCGTGAAAAATCGGCCCGGTCCGTAACGCGGTCCGGCCCGACATGTGCGGGCCCGCGGCGGCGGCCGGTGCGGACGGGCCATGGGCGTCGCCTCGCCCGTGGCACGCGGTGGTGGCACGGCCGGCTGGCCCGGTGAAAAAGGCCCGCTAAACTCTATTCCATCTCCTAGGCCTACTAAAGCCCAACAATGTGTAGCAGGACCTTATCATCGCACAAAAAAGAAACCGCTGAACCTTATCTTCTCTAAGAAGCGTGCCTCCGCTTACGGCATCGGCCGCGCCGACTCCGCCGCTTCGCTCCCATCCCCAGGCCTCGACGCCGCTATCCCCGACGGGCGCAGATAGCGCCGCGCAGGGGCGCGCCAGCAGGGCGGGCGCTGGCGGCGGCGGCGCTAACGCTGGGCGGGTAGGCGCCGCGCGGCGCTAACGAAGCGGCGGTAGGGGCGCGGGCGGGCGCCAACGCCGCTAAGGGCGGTATACGCGCGCGGCGCGCTGGCGTTTGGCGCGGCGCCGCTAAGGCGGCGGAGCGCGAGCGGCGGTGGCGCAGGCGCGCACGGCAGCCGCCATCGCGTTTTGCGCGCCGCCGCCGCCGCGGCACGCCGGGCTTCGGGCCGGGCGATGGTCCGTGGGGCTCAGGTCGTGGGCCGCGACCTCGCCCGTGAGCACGGTGGTGACCCGCCCGCCGCCCGTGACCTCGTAGTGGCCCGCCCCGCTGCCGCCGCCGACCGGGCCCGATTGGCCGCGGGCGGGCCGGCACGTCCCGTTATCTATAGGGTTTAGTGACATGGTGAGATGGTTGAGAATGTCATGAAAATATATTGGAGAGATACTATTTCAAGTGCTAAAATGACTTTTTAGTCATTTGGATGAGATAGCACACAATTTGGAACGAGGTTTGTTGGATATTTGGTGAAAAAAAAGGAAAAGAGAGAGAGTGTTGTGCTACACTTCGTGCTTGGCTGCATGTTGAACCAAAAAAAGAGAGGCCACGCTACTGCTTGCATGTCTCTGGTTGGAGAAGCAAATGCCACCGTGCTCCATTTATCTCTTCTCTGCTATTTTGGGTCGATCAAACAAAGTGAGGTGCTGCTGGCCATTTATTTCAGATGCATATATATTCTCCTTTGTCTTGGAAAGAATAAGAAAAAAAATAGAAATGGGAGGCGACGGTGCATGCAGCTTGTCTGTGCTCGTGTCTGTGCTTTCCAGCAATGCATTCCCTGCTGGCGCTGCTAGCTGCTCCTGGCTCTTTGCTGGGCCAAACCAGGCGCGCGCGGCCCACAGCTGCTGCTGCTAGCGCTGGCCTGCTGCCGCTCGCTGCTTACTAACTAGCCAAGCAGAGCACCGGTTCATTTGTTTTCTTTCCCGTCAAGGGGCTCACGGCGCAATGGCAAAATCCATTGGTTGGGAGGCTCCCACCCGTGGTTCAAATCCTGGAGTGCGACACTATCCTGGATTTATTTCAGGATTTTCCCGCGCTGTGCATTAAGTGGTAGGCGACGTCCCCGTCGATAGCGAGGCGCCAGTGGTGACTTCGAACTTCAAGATTTGCCGGCTCAGCCCTTCGAAGGTGCTCATAGGACTTCGGAACTTCAAGATTTGCCGGCTCAGCCCTTCGAAGGTGCTCATAGGGGTAGGGTTTGCGTCACGTGTGTTTATAGGGTGATTGTGCGTACGTGTTAGCCGCTGCGTAGGACTTCGAACTTCAAGATTTGCCGCTCAGCCCTTGAAGGTGCTCATAGGGGTAGGGTTTGCGTGCGTGTGTTTATAGGGTGATTGTGCGTGCGTGTTAGCGTCTGCGTTGTACCGTGTAATCTCAAAAAAAAGTTTGTTTTCTTTCCTTGCCTTGGAAGCTGCGCCGCTCGCTGCTGCTTGCTTGCGGCCGCACATTGAAGCCGCCCGTTGCTCTGCCGAACCGGCGAACCAGCAGAGAGGGGTGACGCCGAACTTCGGCCGTTGGAGCGTGGGTGGCCGGGACAGCAGGGGATAAGGCCCCGTCGGCCCCCTGGCTTGGTCCTTCTCTCCAACAGATAGCAATTTGTGAGCCTCTCCTCTTCTCTCTTGTGCTCTTTGCTCAAACCCTAGAAGAGAAAAACTCAAATCCTCCATTCCTTCACTCCTTTGATTTGTGCTCCAATCAAGTGAAGGGTAGTGCTCTAGAGATCGATTTGAGAGCTCCAAGAACCCCCCTAACTTGTGGCACATTTGAGAGTGGATTTGGGGAAAACCTAGGTGCATGCATTTGTGATTCAATTTCTTGGCACTAGGTGATTGTTGCAATTGGGGATTTCTTGTTTCTCTTGGAGAGCACCACTTCTAGACGGTTTGGTGATTGTTGGAGGCATTGGGAAGAGAATGTGATTGTTCTTGCCCACCTCCTGGTGATTTGTGAGGGGTTTGTGATCTTTTCCGGCGGAGTGCCAAATTGATACTCTAGTGGATTGCGCGTGTCATTGAGTTACCCCTCAATCGTGTGGTGTCAAGAGGGCCTAGTGAGGCAAGGCGCGAGCCGCCACCTTGAACCACCGTTGAGAAGGTCGACACAACCGGAGACTAGCTTGGGGGTGCTCAAGTGAACTCCGGGTGAACAAATCATTTGTCATCTCATTGTGATTGATTGTCTCCCGGTGATTGGCTTCATATTGTGTTCATCATCTTCCGGTGATTGAATTGACTTGCCGCAACGTGTTGGTATAACACCTCTACTCTCTACCTTGAAATTACATTGAGATATATTATGCTTGTGTAGAATTGCTAGTTGAGTAGTTTGCTAGAATTATTTAGTGTAATATTAGCTTGCTCATCTAGTTGGTAAAGTAGCGACATAGCAATTGTGTGAATTAGAGATTGTAAAATCCTAGAATTGCTATTAGGTGTCTTGCCGACAAGTAGAGCTAGAGCAACCGCATTTACGCTTTGTTATTGTCTAACAAATTATTCTAGTGATTTGTAGAATTTTATTAGGCTATTCACCCCCTCTAGCCATTTAGGATCTTACAGATGTCGCGGTAGGGGTGTTGGCGCCTAGGTTCGAGATCGTATCGTACATGAAGGAGCCGACGTCGAACATGGGCGAGGGCGGCGATGTGTTCCCCTCTCCGCATCATAGCTAATGTGGGCGTTGTCGATGGTGAGGAAGAGGTGGTCCATTCCGTCGAGGAAGACGACGCGGGCTGGACCGACATGGTGGCGCCGTGGCGAGATGCTGCCCAACAGGATGGCGGTCGGTGTTGCCATTGTCGGTGTGGCGTCGTGTTGGCGCCAGGGGCGATGAAGTTTGTCCTGCGAACCTCCCCGGCAGAGCCTCCGGAGGTCCGTAGTAGTGGTGAGGAAGCCGGAGGTAGAAGCGTCCGTCGAAGAAAAGGAGGTCATCCTCCACCATCCAAAGCTAGAGCGGCGGCGCCCGTGGTGACGTCGAGGGCGATCCGTCGTAGGTGCCGGGTCCTCCAATGTCGCCTATTGTAGCCGGACAAAGACTCCTATCGACGTGTCATAGAGGTCCAAAGCACTAGCATGCCGTGGACGTTTGCCCAGCCGCGGGGCGAAGCCCGAGTGCCCGCGAAGATGCCGGACCTGAGGAGTCTGGGTCCGTGAGGCGCCCGTATTAGCCGTAGGGGGAGGCACCGGTGAATGTCGTGGGCATTGCCATCGCGCATCGTAGCTCATTGGAGAAAGTCCCATGTCACCCTTCCCGTGCTTGCCAGCCAAGGATGACGCCGACGTCGTTGCCGCGTGCATGACATAGGCGTCGATGTCGGCGACGCCCACGCCGATGCGGAGCGTATCGTCGGCTGTGGCGCTCAGTCGGGTCACGCCGTTGCCGGCGGTGATAAGCACACGCACCGGCCGAAGTCGCAATCCGCCGTGCTCACCACGCGAGGTCAATGTAGTTGTGTGTGGCTCCTGAGTCGACGACAATGTTGACGCCTGTTCCTAAGATGATGCCGACGAGATAGAGAGAATGTGCACCATGTACCCGGAGTTGGGGTCCTCGAATAGGACCCCGAGGTTGTTGCCCTCTAGGGGTCGCCAAGTTGGCGCCGGGGAACCTCCTAGTCGCCGTCGTAGTTGTTGAAGACCATGATGTTGAAGAGATGCATGCACTTGTGACCGCGTGAGAATGGCTCGTCCCAGTTGAAGCATACTCCTGCCTTGCGTCGCTCCGTCATCTCCTCTGATGTCAGCCGTTTTTGAATGTTTGGTCGAAGTCGATGTTGTCGCTCTGCTCGCTGGTGCTAGTGTTGTAGGCGCCACGGTAGGGCGTTGGCGCGGGTGCCTTGCCCCGCTGCTGCGTCGTCTTGCCGGAGTTGTAGAGGATGGACAGGGGGCGCTCGTAGGCTCTAGCGAGTGACATGGCTGTCTCCATGTCCTTGGGATCCTGCAGTTCGACATCCGTCTTCAGCGGTTCCCCCAATCCCCGCAAGATAGATGTTGAGCTACTGCTTGTCATCGAGGTGTCCCGCGCCGCACGCGATGTGCACCAACAACCGCTCCGTGATACTCATCAACGGTGTCTGTCTTCCTCGCCGATGCCAGTTCACCCGCCGATTGCGCGCTAAAAGCCGGGCCGAGGCCTTCGTTGACGTCGGGCGTGCCGCCCAATCTGTCGATACCTTCTCCTAGGACAGCGATGTACCATCGCCGCGCTCCCACGAGATCATATGAAGCATACCGAGACTTGTTGATCTCGTTGTTGGCGTACCTTGTCCCCTAAAGAATTGTTCCGCGCAATTCAGCCACGGTAGGGGATCGTTCTTGCCATCATACGTCAAGAAGGACAGCTTGTGCAGATGAGGTGCTAAACCGAGAAAGTGCTTGGAAGGCGAGGGGAAGGGGGCGGGCGCATGCACCGCACGGTCTTTGGTGCCCCTCCTAGCGACGGCTTCACTCGAGGAAGTTGGCCATCATCATCTCGGATCACCGCGAGGGGCGAGTGCAACTCGCGATGTCTTGTCTTTCCATACGTGCCTTGATGTAGGCGCGCCCGGATTCTTCCATGGCTCGTTTCAAATCTGTTTCAACTTCCTTCAGCGGCTTGATCTGTCTTGCCTCTACCAGTTGGTACCAAAGAGGACAAAGAACTTGATCGGCGAGCGTGTCGAGACAGGTGGTGAAGGTGGAGAACTGCTTCCCGGATCGTTTAGCATCTTCTTCGTCTCGGCGTCCATGGTTGTGGGTGGATCATAGTGCCTCCGGATACCAGCTGTCACAAACTGGATCAATTTCGGGGTGACATGTGGCTGGACGCGCCCTATAGGGGGCCTTGCCGGCGTTAGCGGTGGGGGCGCGTGACGGCAGCGGTCGGGACGGGACGACGGCGAGGGCAGGAGGAGAGGAGATAAAACTTCTTTATTGCTTGCTGACCTGAAAGATTATAGACCCCTTACTTTTTATAGCCCAACTAGTGGGACTTGTAAATCAAGCAATCTCTCTAAAAGGTTTCCTTATATGATTGGAAAACCTTTTTACAAGTAATCCTATTTATTTTCCTAATAAGGGTCTTCCTTATAGATGGAATACCATTTCACACCAAAAGTCCTAAGACAATCCTAGCCAAACTCTTTCTTTATTCTTTAATTAATTTCCGACGAATCCGCGGAAGGAGGCTCGGCGGCGGCGTGCCGCCCCCGGCGGCGCGGTGCCCACCGACCTCTCGGGCCTCGTGGGCCTATCATCCTGGGGCCCTATTTCTGGCACATGACACCTACTCTCTCCCATCTCCTCCATGCGACGGGCACACCGGGCAGCCGAAGGACCCGGACAGCCGGTGTCTTCCTCCAACCCAAACGATGAGCTCAACGGAATGGATCCAGGCCTCCTCCAACCACGGCGCCGGTGGCTCATCGGCGGCGTGGATTAGTGCGCCCTCCTCCACCTTTGGCTCCTCTAGATCCGTCGGCTTGAAGACAACGACAACCGAAGGGGGCAAGGCGTGGGTAACCAAAAATTGCCACGATACATGGACCATTCACCGTGGCCTTTGCTCTGTTGCCGTTGCAAAAACCACTACGGTTAATAAAACAAAAGTGCCACGACTAATCTTTTGAGTAGTAGTGAACTAATAAGTCTATGATAACTAGATATAGATGGGAGAGTATCTTTCTAAATCTTGTTTGCACAACCCATTCTCATTGTTTCTCTTTAGCCATCAAGAAATTCAGATTTAGGAAATGGCTATATTTGGATAATGACCCATTAAAAAGACGGTTCACTACGGGTGCCACGGGCTTTCCCGCAGCGACGACGCTCACAAGGGAAGGCCTTTCCTCCATGGGAAAGCCTTTCTCGTGAGTTCCTCATGGGAGAGCCATCACAAGAAACAGTGGTTCGGGAAAGAGCCTTTCCCCGCGAGCTAGGGGTGGGGCTCACAGTGTTAGCCTTTCTTGTGTACCCCCGGCTCACGGGAAAGGCCTAACGGGGGCGTTTGGGGTGACGGCGTGAGCCCCCTTTTCCGCGAGCCACCCCGTTACGGCTCACGGAAAGGTATAACCTAAACGGCGTTTTGTCGCCCTTTCAGGTGAGCCACCCCATTACGGCTCACGGGAAAGGTATGACCTAAACGGCGTTGTATCGCCCTTTCCAATGAACCCTAACGGCGTGGCTCACGGGGAAAGTCTCCCTCTTTGCCGCGAGCATAGGGCCCGCTCATGGCAAACTTATAGTCGATTTGCCGTGAGCAGGCCATATGCTCACGGCAAAGAATTATATATATATATATATATTTTTTGTTCCAACACATAATTACCACATATATATTGCATATAAAACACATATATATCACATTGCATACATATCACATATATAGCGCAATAATCCACAAATAGCACATATATTTCATAAAATCCAACGAGTCACAAGTTCACAAGTTCAACCATCACAATGACTTCACGAGTTCAAGTTCACAAGTTCAACACCTAAATCATCACAACTTCAGTACCAACGGCCCCATTCGCCTTGTTGCTCCGCAGCTCGCTCGCAAAGGGTTCTCGAACAAGATGTTTAGACATGACCCCCTTATTTTGCTTTTGCGTATTCCCACATTGGTTGCATGGACACCAAACCTTATTCACACCTTGAGCATTCTGAAAAGCTTTGTCCACGATACCACTAGTCTTCCTAATCCATTCAGGGTCATAATTTCCAAAACTCCTCCAGCCATCGTATATCCACGCACGGTCATCCATTCTCTATCATATGCGCGAGAATATAAGAATGCAGTGCATCTACACAAGGATTCTACCATCTAATAGGTGAGTATAGGTCCTAATCCCACCCGAGGATGCATTCCATGCTCTACTCCTATCCGAGACAGAATTTTGGCAGCATCTCCCCGCTGTTCTCCAAATACACATCCTCCCTAAGAGGGAGATTGTGTATTCGAAGAACAGGGAGATGCCGCCAAAACTCTTAATCGGACCGAGTAGAACATGGAAACTAACCACATCTACGCATCCTTGGGTTGTCCAAAAATGTGGAAAATTCAAAACAGATACCGTTATAGGTATGTAGAGATCTGCATACTTCCAACCGTATCTCTTTCGAACGAGAGATGCCTAACTGAAGTTGCGCGCAGCCTAGCTACGACCATGATACGCAAAGAGGGGTTATACCTAGGGTCGCGGTGGAGTCGGGGGCAGCCAAGGCACTCCGGCTCGCCAAGGCACTCCGGCTTGGCTCCAAAGGGCTCCTCTTTGCATAAAAAAGAAACACACGGGTTCAGTTGAAAATTTTGGCCGAACCTCCCGCACGGGGAGGTTTCCAATACCAACAGACAAAACATATGACACGAAGGCCGACAACCTGCGAAGCTGAAGACGACGGTGGGCCGGACGGACGACGGTGGGCCGGTCCTCCTCCCTCTCCTCCGCCGGCGGGCGGCGGCGGTGCAAGATCACAATGCATGCCGGTGCAGCGACGTCGTGGCAATGGCGTCGGGGCCTCCCTCTTCCGCCTCCCACTCCTCCCTCCCCCCCCTCCTCCGGCCTCCTCCTCCACCTCCCCCCCTCCCCCCACCTCCTTCCTCCTCATTCCCTCCTCCTCCGGCCTCCTGCTCCACCTCCCCTCCCGCCTCCCCCCCTCTTCCCTCCCTCCTCCCTTCCGTGGCCGGTGGGGAGGGGCCGGGCGACGTCCGGGCACGGGGCCGCCGCCGGCGTTTAGGCAAGGAAAGGGGGCGGGGCGCAGCCGGGGCGCGAGGTCGGGCGCGCCATGGTGGGAGGCGCGGCCGGGACTGGGCGTGGTCGGGCGCTACGGGGGCAAGGGCCGGGCACGTTAGGGCCGTGGTGGCGGGGCGGCGCGGCTTGGGCGGCATGGCCGGGCAAGCGTTGAAGCAAATGCGGGGCGGCGTGTCTTGGCGCAAATGCCCGGGCTCAGGCGGCGGGGGCGCGAGAGGAGAGCGAGAGACCGAGGGGTGACAAAGTGTGTGAGGGTGAGGCGCTCGGTGGTCTTTTTTTTTTTTTTTAAAAAAAATACCCGAAATCCTTCGTGAGCCCCGTGATCTAGCTCACGGGGAAGGCCCTCCTTTCCCGTGAGCCGCCCGATCCGCTCACGGAAAGGGTAAAAACATATTTAAAATGTTGCCACCGCCGCCAAGGTGGGGACCACACCTTTCCTGTGAGCAAACCCTAAATGTTCACGGAAAGGTTTTTCGAAAAATAATTTTTGCTCTCTCTTTCTTTTTCTAGCATATATTTTTAAATTTTGATCGAGATTACTTCAAAAAATACCTTGTCACATTCACTCCCCATACATAATTGATGTTTTAGCGAAAAATTGACCATTATTTCATATGGTTTTATCTCTATTTGTATTTACTTAATTACAACACAAAAATTATAATAATTACCAAAATATTCTAAGAAAATCCCAAAAATGATATGACACAATCTCGATGTCATTTGCATAGAAAAAGTTTCATAGCCAAAACACAACTTGACCGCCACATCAACATGGAATCATACCCAGATCATTCTCAACAAACATGAAACTTCTACGCAGATGTTGGAGCTTGTGAACATCGTGGTGTGCCAACTTGTGCGAAACCTTCCCAATTTTTTATCATAGCCTCGGCATAAGATATCATGAAATATTATCAAATTTCATGATTTTTTGCACATCGGTGGATTTTCTAGAATTTTTAAACCACTTGAGCGGGGATTAACGCTCATGATTTCGTATTAAGATGTTCCGTTTGGTTTTATTTTTATATGCAATGCCTTACTTTGTGTTGAGTAAAAGGAATATAAATTTTTTACTAAATTTTTCCAAAAAATTCTATCACTTGTAGTTCAAATTTGGCTTCATTTCAAAAATTGCCGTAAAAAGAATAATTACCTAAATATACCAAATAAAGTCAAAAATTCATCAAAATTGAACATGGTGTGCCATACCATATGTAGGAAGTGTAGAAAAAGTTTGGAGCCCAAAAACACACAAAAAGGTACATCCTTTGCCGTGGCGGGGACCCCAACTCACGGCAAAGGGGTGTCCTTTGCCCTGAGGCGTGCATATGCTCACGGCAAAGGCGCCTCACGGGAAAGCCTTTCCGTGGGCTGGACGGAGAGCTCATGGGAAAGGCCGACGGGCACCGACGGCACCACGCCGTGCCCTTTCCTCGTGAGCCGGGCCTCACAGAAAGGAGGAGGGACCTTTCCCGTGAGCAGGCCCTCACGGGAAAGGCTCTTTCCGTGTGTGACGCCTTTCCGTGGGCTGCCTTTCCTGCTCACGGAAAGAGCACTTGCATCTTGCTCACGGGAAAGAAATTCCCCATGGGAACATCCCCCGGTAGTGGTTGGAGGTTACTTTTTCATCAAAATCTATATTTTTAGCAGTTAAAAAGAACTTAGAGAGTCCCTTGGAACTTGTCTCTTAATTTATCCATATGTCTCTCAGTATATTTCTACATAATTAAATAACCTTGCATTGTCTGAATGAATGAATCTCTTGAAATATCAGGACCCCCTGAAGTGCCGGGCCCGTTCCCTTACTGAAGGCATTATGGTCATGTCGTGCCCGGTGCTTCTCGCCGTCGCATTAAACAAGGTGAAATTGAACGGCGAGGGAAATGGATCTGTTATAGGTAGCATCCCCACATCGCGGGTGTCAGTTTGATGCTGTGCTTAAGCGCCTTTTGTCTTGTTGGTACGGCCAGCATGCTACGCTTGTTTCAGCTGGGAATCCCCAACTTTGAGAGGGTGGCATTTCGTCTGTCGAAGGTTCTAGTCCTCTTCTCTGTCATTCTGGAGATGGCTCTCGCATCTATGATATTTCTTGTGATAAGAAAAGAGTTGGAGGTACCATGGACGGTGTTCTTGGTTGTGGTCGGTATATTCGTCGTGTATACCTCCATGAAGTCGATGCTAAGAAGCCTGGATGAAGAAGAGTTGGCTTTCGAAGACAAGTACTACCAAGATAAGCTGGAGCAGTCGCTGGAGTTCTCGGCCAGCGTGGCGTCCATCCTTTTCCTCGCACTGGAAGGCTCTGCGTTGGAAGGCCAAGATAGCGTCGGCAATGGCCTTGTCATCCCCCTTGGCTTCACCTTTCTTGTCTCGTGTGTGGCTTTGCCCATTATGCTCTTTGGGACGATATCTCTCACAGGTGACAGTGACCGGGAACAGCGAAGAAAGATGTGCAGGGTCTTCGACGGCTCGTGTGCTATCCTGACTCTCCTCTTTTGCGGGATTGTGCTCAAAATCACCTCGTCCAAAGTCAAGGAAATGGAGACGGCCATCATGGTGGTGGCTGTACCGTACCTCCTTGTCTTTGCTGCCTACATAATCTCTCATCAATCCGACGGAGGTGGCGGCGGCGAAGGTAATGGACAGAATAATGGTGGTGGCGGCGGCGATGACAACGCTAACGACAGAGCCAGGTCATCTGCATCTCTAGAGCTGACCAAGGTAACCTTCACGGGCTTCCTGGCCGTCTCCATTGCAAGCATCGACGACAGCAACAGTGCGCTGGCAGGTGACACCTATGTCTTCATACTATTCGCCGCTGCTACCGTGGTCTTGGGCCTTCTGTGGAGGCTCATGACGCACTTCGCCCCACAAGCTGCGGCCAATGCTGCGGAAGTTGCTTGTCTGCTCACCCACGCGGGTGCAATTGTTGCCGCGTTCTACTTTCTCCGTATGACGATGCATGCACTGCCCGCTGCTGTAGAAGATGGCACGATGTGCCCAGTTCCCTGCAACGCGACTCAAAAGACGTAGCGAGAGCTACTTCTGACGTGCTTCATCAACATGACCCGAGAGAACACTGGCTTCCTACTTTCTAGCTTTACCTGTTCATTAATCAGTATATACGTACGTACTCCTCCTAATAAGCTAGCTACTTTGTGTATACATAGTACAAAGATCATTGATCTTCATTGGTGGGTACGGTACGTACGTGTGATCATATATACTGCTGGGCTAGTGGCCGGGATTTGTGTATGCGTGCGTGTATGTATTATGAATGAATTACCTGTAGTGACGTGTTGTCCGAGTACGTCCGATCCCCTTCTCCATCTGAATTATGAATTACCCATGAGGCTTCTCGATCTGAATTATGAATTACCCATGAGGGTGGCGGTGGGGCACCTTTTTCCGTTCCTTTACTCTTTCTTCCCCAAGACTGACCTTTCCCTGCTCATCTTCTCCAGCGTCAATCCGGCGGCTGGTTGCTGCAGCTCCCATCCGAGGCTGGTGGCGTTCAGATCCACTTGGATCCTAGGTTGGTGGCGCTCATATCCGCTTAGATCCTAGGTTGGTGGCGCTCTGCATTAAGTACCACTTCATCAAGGATTGCCTTGGAGGATAGGAGTATCAAGGTCGACCACATTCCGTCTACTCGTTACCTTGCAGACATACTCACCAAGAGTCTCTGGGCAGGGCCAAGTTCCAAAAGATGCAGAGGAATGGTCTCATGAGGATCACTTAGCACTAGGCTTAGGGGGAGATTGACAGCGGTTAAGCCTACTAATATATCTTACTTTATGCATTTTATTTTACTGTATTTAGGAGTTTCCTTGGCTTCCAAGTTGATTAGCAACCAAATAGCCTAAGCATCTTTGCTTTATGCAATGAATATGTCGGGAGTGGGTTGGTCCTGCTCTATAAAGCAGAGACCTCACATGTATGATGTATCGGCACCGTTGTAGCTTTGTCATTTCCACTCAATCTAAGTGGCCCTTTGATCAAGCTGACCTCTGGGTGTTTCGCAATTTGTGGTATGTGTAGGCAATACTTAAGAACGAAGACATGGAATAATTTTCAGCTCAAATGGATAATTTGTATAATCTCGGTAAGCTGGAATTGTTCCTAGACCAAATTCTAGAAGACAGAACAAAGCCTTAGGATATCAAATTGATGTCAACCACAATAGTTTATACCAATATCATAAAAGGTGTTCTCCCTCCGTCCGTTTGTAATGTCGTTGCATCTAGACGCAATGGCTATTCAAGTTCACAGCGCCTTGAATTCAACTGGTAGGAAGCTCCAATGATATTTAAAGCGGGACAAGAGGTGGGGAATCGCCGGGCGGTGTAGACGCATCCATGTGACGAAGGCGCGTCTCGATCTCGCCAAAGCGTCGGGCTGATCTTGGCGCAGTTGTCGCCGAGGCGCCTTTGAGCCCGTGAGTGAACTCTTGCATCTCGGAAGCCATGGGTGGTGGGAATCGCCCCGGTCTCCGGATACCGCTTGTCACAGCCAGTTCGATTGGGCCGGTTGTGACACGCCTCCAACGGTCGACGAGGCGGAGAAGGTGGGGTAGGGAGTAGCGGTGTCCCGGCGACGGCAAGATCCGGGCGACGACGCGAGCGACGGGCGGCGAGGGGCGGCGTGGTGACTAGCGGCGGCGCTGGGTGCGTGCAGCAGCGATGGCCGGGCGGCGTCGGGTGGCGGTGTGCACGGCGGCAACGGGTGGAGGCGGCGGCGGTGAGATAGATAGATAGAGAGAGATACTAACTATTTTAATTGCTTACTTATCCCCAAAGAGAGAGATACGAACTTTCCTTTTGTGGCTTCAAAGTCAAAAATAATTGGGATTGGCCAAGATCCGGCAAAGGAAACTCGCCGTTGTCGGTATAAAAATTCCCGCAGTAAAACTCTACCAAAGGTCGGTTGTATCAGCCAACCCGGCAGAAATAGATGGACTCGCACCCGAAATTTTCATTCATCTTCGTTAACTTCGCCTCGCGTCAAGGCTTCTCGGAAAATATCGTACCTCCCCAACCGCATCCCCACTCCCTCCCTCGTCAACCACTCATTCTCGTATGCCGCGAAGAGAGAACCACCTTCGCGCCATCTCCCTCTCCCTCCCCTCCGAGATCTCCCCTCCATGTGCAAGTACACTTCCTCCCCTCCCCTCCGTGCATGTCGCGTGGCCCTCCTCCCCTTCCATGAATACTGACTTGCTTCTTGCGTGTTTCCACCTTTTTTCTCCTCTCTCACACTGTCCTCAGATCCACTTCAAGGGCGGTGATCTCGGACGGACGGATAGCGGCGATCAATGGCTGCTGGTATGCCATACATCCATGCATGCCCTCTCGTGTTGTATTCCTTCCGCTCTTCAATTCCTTCTATTTTTAATTCCTTTGTGATTTTTTTCTCCTAATAAATAACAAATCTTTGCTATGGTGCGTGCATGTCGGTATCGTCCTACATCCATGCATCCCCTCGTGATGTGTTCCTTCCGCTCTTCAATAATTCCTTCTATTTTTAGTTCCTCTGTAAATTTTTTCTCCTAATAAATAAATAATCTTTGCTATGGTGCGTGCATGTGGTTTCGCATGGGGCAAGATCCACCATGCGGGCATGGAGTAATGCTACCGGCTTCCTGGACTCATGATTTTCCCTCTTGTCTCTCTTTCCTATGCGAATATGTGATGTGTTGAGCCCAGCTCCTTTGTCTGTAATTTATGAATGATTTCATTCATGATGTGTTGAATCTCTTCTTTGTTTGTGGTGTACGAATTTGTTTTTGAATGAAGTGCTTGATGGCGGTAGCGGCGATAGCCAGCCACCATGGTAGCGGATAGGGATAGAGGATGGGGATAGCGAGCATGCTCCAGTGCGGCATGCATAGAGCATGCTTGGTGCCCTTTTTTTGTTTTTTAAGAGGACAACACTGCCGGGTATCCCCCAGGAGTGATCACAAAGAGTCATCACTACCGCTTCCCTAGTCTTTGGTTCATTTTCCTATAATCACTATCGGAATCTGGCCTTTTCCGTGGGGGAAAGTTTGCCTCTTTCCCGTGAGCACGACGGGACGCTCACGAGGAAAGGATAAACGCACGGGAAACACCCTTTCCCCATGAGGTCCGGCTCACGGGGAAAGGCCCCAACCCTTTCCCCGTGAGGTAGTGGCTCACGGGGAAGGGAACCGCCGTGGTCCATTCTCGCGCTCTGTCCCCCTTTGTCCCCTTTCCCGTGAGTCCACCAGTGTAGCTCACGGGAAAGCCTTTCCCGTGAGCGTCTTTCCCGTGAGCTATGTCGGCCTCCGCAAAGGGACCCCCTTTTTCCCTAAGTTGGGGTTCCCGCTATGGGAAAGGCCCCACCTTTTTTTATTTTTTCGTTTTTCGGCTCCAAACTTTTTATACACTTCCTACACATCATATAGTACTCCAAACTTTTTCTACACTTCCTACACATCATATGGATCCATGTTAAATTTTGATGAATTATTGACTTTATTTGATATGTTTAGATAATTATTATCTTTTATGGGATTTTTTTGAAATGAGGCCAAATTTGAACTACAAGTGCTTGAAATTTTTGAAAAATTTTAGTAGAAAATTTGTATTCCTCATACTCAACACAAAGTAAGGCCTTGCATTTAAAAAAACAAATCTGAACATCTTAATACGAAATCATGAACGCTAATCCCTTCGTTGAAGTGGTTTAAAATTCTAGAAAATAAACCGATGTGCAAAAAATCATGAAATTTGATAATATGTCATGATATCTTATGCCGAGGTTATGATAAAAAAATTGGGAACGTTTAAGCACAAGTTGTCACATACGATGGTCACAAGCTCCAACATTTACGTAGAAGTTTCATGTTTGTTGAGAATGATCCAAAGTGATTTCATGTGGATATGGTCTGTCAAGTTGTGGTTTGGCTATGAAAGTTTTTCTATATGCAAATGACATCGATATTGTATCATGTCTATTTTTAGGGAATTTTTGGATTATTTTTGTAATTATTATAATTTTATGTTGTAATTAAATAAATACAAATAGAGATCACTAAGAGCAACATGAACCTCAATGGTCGTTTCGTTTGGAGTTTTCCTTGCGAGCGTGTAACAGTTTTGGTGAGGACCGCTCCAAAGCTCAATGGTCTGCATGAAGCTGAAGTTGCGTGTAAAAACTATACCATTCTACAATAATTTGTGGTGCATGACATACATGGTTGGAAAGATGAACAAGTTAGCTTTCCAACACATCTAACGGTTTGTCATTTGGACTTGAGCAAGACGTTATGACCAAAACATTGAAGACTGCTCGGAGGCCAAGAGTCATGCGGGAACTAAAGACCACCTCGTGAATGCTCTAACTAGTTGGCCTCCTACCTCCTAAGAGCAACTCCAACAGTTTTCTATTTTTTGTTTGGCAATTGTCCTTGTTTGCCAACTCCCAAATCCAAATATCAAATCAAAAAAGAGCTCATCTCCAATAGTTTGGCATAACTCACTCGCCAAACTTAGATCTAACTTATATCGTGAACCCCGAGAGAGAAAAAAAAATTATGTTTATGTCCTTCCACCTCTTGAAAAACTTACGTTAGGAACCCCGAGGCGAAACAAAATTATGTTTATGCCCTTCCACCTCTTCTAATACATACGGATGCGTCGCGAATGCCAAACATCGTCGAGCGCGTATTTTTGCGCCGCAAAGGGCCTGATTTGCCAATGCTCACTAATTTGCCAACTCCAAATGCCAAACCTGTTGAAGTTGCTCTAAAGTGGTTTCTTTAGTTCACATCTATCTTAGAGATTTCTCCTAGTATAAATAACACTTGTATGCTATTAGAAAATAACTTTTGATGAATTTGAGATAATCCAAGTGATATTGCAGCCGAGCTGCCGAGTGGTTATAACCCTTGTTCTTCCTTTTTCTTCTTGGACTTGTGAAGAGATCTCTCCGAGGTCCTCTACGAGTTCCACTACGGCTGCCCCATCTTGTGTGGATTAGCTCGTTTGGGTTCTGCGTCGCTTTTTAAAGATCGAGTCGAAGTCCTCGTGGTTTCGTGCCTCTCTCCCCATCGCTTAGTCGCTTCCAACCTTGGCCGGTATAATGCTAGTTATCTCCGCTGTTCTTCAGCAAGTTATCTTGTTCGTTGACCTCCATCGACGTTAAGATCGGGCTATCCTTGTGCCGAGATCATTTCGGGTACTAATCGGTTGCTTAGTCTCTCGGTCTTGCACGATGGGGAGCGAAGTGCGGCGCTCGGTCCCTCGCGGTGGGGGAAGCGACGCCGACTGCTGCTGCTAAGTGAGGGAGAGGTAGTGATTTGGGTTCTAGGGTTTCATCTCTCTTATATATTGAGAGTGAAATATTGGGTTGTTTGGGCCTGCATTTTACATGGCATGCTTTTAAAGGTGCCCACCATAGAAAAAAAGATTTACCGTGATGGACACGTTTTTAAGTTGTTTGTCATGCTTAATTTATGTTCCATGACGAACACTTTTGCCTACCATGGTAAATAAAAAAAGCCCTTGCCACGCTTAATCGGGGCATTAACCGCGACGGGCAAATTATGTGTCCGCCATAGCTTCATTTAGGAGGTGTCATGTAAAAGATTTTGTGTACCGGGTGTGTTGCACGCCGCGCGTGCCTATCAAGTAGGGCCGGTACGTAGTCTGGTGGCCGAGCGCCGCGCTGGCTGGAGCCGGCCATCGAGCATCACTGCTCGGAGGTGGCTGTGCGCCGCACCGCTTTGGGCCGGGTCGGACGGTAATGTCACGACTCAACTACGCCAAGCATATTCGATTATGAGCTACACTAGCATTAGTGTATTGGGCCTGTAAGTCGGCTTGGGCCGCAAGGGTGTATTGCTTTAGGGCTTAGCCCATTTTCCTACTTTCCAAATTGTAAGACTATAGAACAAGTTGTGAGGGTGGATGGGAGGACAGCTAATAACAGAAACCAAATTTGATTTCCCTTCTCCCGTGTTCGCACGTCGCTTGAAGGAGCCGCTGCAGCACGCGGTCGGTGAAGTAGTCACTGCCGCACCTGCCGACGAGGAAGAACGCAGAATAGCGTCGCCAGATCCCACTCCACGTACAACGCTGCCGCCGAAGGAGCTGCAACCCTCCTTCCGCCCCCGGAATCCAAAGACCCACCACGTGGAGACCTCGCCGCACCGCCCGATCGATGGAGGCCAATGATAGACCTCGCGCGACCCTTGTCGCACGCCGTTGGAGAAGCCGACCTGAGGTCTGCTGCCACCACACTCCGCCGATATACACCGCCGACGCTGGTCGGGCTGAAGAAAGGGATAACTAGCGTCGAGCAGGAGCCAGGAGCAGACGCTGGCCAGCACACTCCGCCGATATACACCGCCGACGCTGGTCGGGCTGAAGAAAGGGATAACTAGCGTCGAGCAGGAGCCAGGAGCAGACGCTGGCCACCACACACGCCGAGAATAAATGGTCTTTGATACCACTGTAACAACTCGTGGCCGCCGGTGAGATCAACCCGGTGACCTGAGTTAATCACAGAGGAAATCGGAGGATGATCTCAACAGCAAGGTGGAAGAACACCTTCCTGTCCTGTACCTGTTTCTGAATAGTTTTCTCAGGCTTTGCTTGGGTCTTATGGATTACAAGGAACAAGATAGTCATTGAGAAAACTGTGCCTAAATCCGTATTTGATGTAATCTACACTGCTATATCTCTTATGCAGAAATGGAGCTTCAACCTTAACCTTAAGGAGAAAGACTTGAAGCGGTTCGGCCTGAAGAAGGAGAACATTTTGGCGCAGCTGCAATCTTTCAAGCCATCGACAACCCTGTTATCAGACATTTTCGAACTTTAGTGGTTGTTTTAGGCGTTTGTTTTTCTTATGTTTGTCTTGCTTTCAAAACTGGTATCCCAGTGTAGTAAGAACCCATGTTGCTTTCTGATAAGCAGAGTAAACCTCGTTTTTTAAAAAAAAAAAAAAAAAAAACAGAGCCGTCCGGACGTTCACAATAATACTGCAACCATATTGACTATCAGCCCACTTTTTGCCGGCCCATCAGGTTCTAGGTATATAAACCGCGCCGCTGCCCGTCTGGCCGTCATTAGCACACGCACGAACCCATCAAGGAGTTGTATCTAGGGCTAGGAGTAGTAGATCATGGCAATGGAAGTCGGGGCACTGCCGGACGACGCCCTCGCCGGCATCTTCCGTGGCCTGCCGCTGCGGAGCCTGGCCATGGTCCGGTGCGTCTGCAAGGCGTGGCGCGACGTCGTCGACGGCCGCGCGCTTCTTCTCCCGCATCTACACCGCCTGCCGCACACCGTGCGAGGAGTCTTCTTCAACTACCGAGGCCACGACGACCCTCACTACTTCGCCCGTCCCTGCTCGCCGTCGACGATCCCCAGAGTCGACGGCATGCTCGGCTTCTTGCACAAAGACCACAGCAGGAAGTTCTCGGCCCTGGACCACTGCAACGGCCTCCTCCTCCTCTGCGGCAAGACCGGGCTCGGTGACCTCTGCGTGTGCAACCCGGCGACGCGCCGGTGGACGGTGCTTCCGCGCTGGTGGCGCTCGGACGACCACAGACGACGCGACTGCTACGCCTGTGCGTACATCGCGTTTGATCCGGCCGAGTCGCCGCAGTATGAAGTCATCCTGGTTCCCGCCGTGCCGAAGGCGCAATCGCCGCCCGAGTACTATGACGGGTGGGCGGCGGCGCAGGTGCAGCGGCCCGTGTTGGAGAAGGAGAAAGACGCGCCCTTCTGCTTGGACTGGTTCTTCTCGCTGCCAGACGACGACACGGCAGTTGGCCAATGTGAGTTTGAGCAGCTGCAGCACGATATCAACGACCACATGGACTTGCGCGGCTACATGGAATGGCCACCTGCGCCATGGACGCTGCGCGTGTTTTCATCGAGGAGTGGTCAATGGGAGGCGAGAGCTTTTGTCCGGGAAGGAGTGCCTGCAGGGACGGTTGCCAAGATGCGATTGGATCTGGAGTCGCCTTTATTGCACTACCGGATTCCGGGACGTTTGCCCAGTGCACGAATATTTTTGCCCA
Source organism: Hyparrhenia diplandra (assembly GCA_015847255.1). Taxonomy (NCBI): domain Eukaryota; kingdom Viridiplantae; phylum Streptophyta; class Magnoliopsida; order Poales; family Poaceae; genus Hyparrhenia; species Hyparrhenia diplandra. Next base: position 407,790 of record JADLZK010012654.1, on the reverse strand, counting down.
GGGCCAAAACACGGACTCTCGGCAAACAACTCATTTGCCCAGGGCTACCAATAAAGCGCTCGGCAAACAAAGACTCTCGGTAAACATGCATGTATGCGAGGGCTGGGTAGGGGCCACTCGGCAAAATAAATTTGTTTGCCGGTGCACAGCGGTCCGCCTCGGCAAACGCGTTTCAACTCGCAAACGCTTGTCGGGCGTGACGGAACCTCCACCGTTAGAGGTTTGCCCGGGGCGGCCGTCAAACACTTGGCAAATAGTTAGAGTTTGCCGAGTGTTTTTCCTTAGCCTCCGGCAAACTTAGTATTTGCCGAGAGCTAATTTCTCGGCTCTGGGCAAACGTTTTTCTATTTTTAAGTTTTAGACCTTCAAAATTTTTGTGCCCTCTTAACGCAACATGTAACACTCAATGTTAAAGTTTGGTGATTTTTTTCATTAGTTTGATATATTTAACTAATTAAATGCATTTCAAGTCATTTTTTCAATTAACTCAAATTTGAACTGCAAGTGGTACAAATATTTGATAAAAATGAGCAAAAATTGATATTCATGCTATTTATCCCATGTTTAGGCCTTACACATGATATGAAGCGAAATTTCAAACATTTTGTTTAGCAAACACGACAAATTCCCGTGCAATAGCGGTTTAAAAATTCTAAAAAATCAAACGAAGTCCGTAAATCATGAAATTTGGCAAGATGTCATGATATTGTATGTGGTCTACCATCATGGATCGCTTTATGTACACTGTCGTGGTTCTTTTGTCGCAAGGTATGCATTATGCTCGTTTCTTGGAAATATTATTAATGTTTTATTTTGCTTCTCCCGTAATATATTTAGACCATAAGTGGTAGTATGTATTTTTGTTTGTTCTTTATTTGAATATATATTATTTAATGTGGTGCTGGCACAATAGGAAGTTTCCTTGTCTTGATAAAATTAGATGGGTCACTGTGAATATATAAGATATTTTCTGTAATTAATTAAAAACTTGATTGATGCACCGTCCCATGTTTTGTTATATGGTTTTTGAATTCTTATGTAAAAAAAATAATTTTCCTTTTTTAGATTATATGTAAATTAGATCATGCTTCCTGCCCTTTTTCCCTCCTTCATTAGTTTCCATCATTGTCATAAATTTAGAGGCAATATACAGTTTTACCAAAATACTTGTGTTCATCCCTCAAAAAAAATACTTGTGTTCACATGCATTACTAGAATGGAATACTTTAATTATTTGTCTATTGCTTTGGTCGTACAAGGACTTAGTATCTAGATATCAGACAAATATACATATAGCATAGTAACACATCTCAATTTTAACTTTCTATACAGGATTTCATTGTCAAAGAATAAGTATCAAATAATACAAACGCCGGTGGAATTTAATGAGTACATAAAACCATGTTTGGGGAAATTGCATAATGGTATATGCTTTGGAATAGTCTGTGATCATAAATTAAAGATTTGGATCCTCGATGAATCATGTGGTAAGATGCAGTGGCCTTTGAAGAATGAAACAGTGGTTGCGCACTATGATAAATATTTATCATCAAGCTCTTCTTATAACAATGGTAGACGACACGGTGGATCTTGGACTGTAGAAGAAAATACTGAAATTCAAGATACTGATCAAGATGTTGAATCTCTATCAGAAGAACAAAATATTGAAATCCAGGATACTGACAATGATATTGAATCCCTAAAAGAGGGCCATGAGTGGGACTCGGACAATGATGATACTCTTACTATTAACAATGAAAGCCAAGACTTTTACAATGACAAGCATCTTCACATTATTGGATTCCATCCTTATAAAGAAGTTGTCTTTATGGTTCGACAGTTTCAGGTTGTTGCCTACCAGTTGAGTAGCACCAAAATTCAATACCTAGGCAACTTGCTCCCAAAATATTGCCATGTAAACTTTTGGAACCCCATAGTGGAGTCATTCCTTTACACACCATGCATGATTGGAGATCTGCTTCATGGAGACCAAATTGGTGATCAGAGCTCATTTGAAGATTAAAATATAGTTTTAGTACAAGGCAGACAATTGAACAAATGAGCATTCACTACCGAATCCAGCGATATCCCGTGAGCAAACGGTTTCCCGTGAGCTCGAGGCAATAATCATGGGAAAACACAGGATATCCGTGAGCAGCGTGAACACATCACGGGAAAGAATTGACCCACGGGATAACCAATTTCCCGTGATGGAAACCTCACGGGGATATCACCGACCCCCTTCCCGTGAGGGGAGGCCGCCACGGAAACAGCGACGCCGCCAGCCCAGCCCCCTCTCCGTCACTCCGTCCACACTTTCCCGTGATAACTCCGTCAAGCTCACGGGATACCTCTTTCCCGTGAGCGAGGCTTTCCGTGGCTGAACAGTGGGCTCTCGGCAAAGGGACCCTTTTCCCCGTGAGCGCCACAACCCGCTCACGGGAAAGACGCCACGGAAATTTTTTTTTTTGGATTTTGATCTCCAAACTTTTTTTCTACACTTGTTGCACATCATATGACACTCAATATTAAAGTTTGGTGAATTATTGACTTCATTTGATATATTTAGGTAATTATTCTCTTTTATGGGAATTTATGAAATGAGGCCAAATTTGAACTACAAGTGCTTCAATTTTTTTGAAAAAAATTTAGTAGAAAATTTATATTCCTCATACTCAACACAATGTAAGGCCTTGCATTTAAAAAATAATGAAATCGGAACATCTTAGTACGAAATCATCAACTCTAATCCCTGTTCGATTGGTCTACAAATTCTAGAAAATAAACCGATGTACAAAAATCATGAAATTTGATAATCTATCATGATATCTTGTGCCGAGGCTATGATAAAAAACTTGGAACGTTTTCAAGACAAGTTGGCACGCACGATGTTCACAGGCTCCAACATCTACGTAGAAGCTTCATGTTTGTTGAGAGTGATCTAGTGTGATTTCATGTCAATGTGACGATCAAGTTGTGGTTTGGCTACTTAAACTTTTTCTATATGCAATAGACCTCAAATATTGTGTCATGTCTATTTTCGAGAATTTTTGGATTATTTTTGTAATTATTATAATTTTTGTTGCAGTTAAAGTAAATGCAAATAGAGATAGAACCACATGAAATAATGGTCAATTTTTTGCGCAAGGATGAAATTAGGATTGGTGAGTGTATGTGGAAAGGTATTTATGAAGTTATCATGATCAAAGTTTCAAAATATATATGCTAGAAAAAGAAAGAGATAGAAATAAAATTTGTTTCCGGAAAACTCCTTTCCCGTGAGTTGTTCACGGGGAAATATACCCTTTTTCCCGTGATCCCACGTGTAGAGCTCACGGAAATCGTTGGCGGGACCCACGTGTAGAGGATTAGGGTTTACCTTTTTTTTTTTTTTCTTTCCGTGATGGATCCGGGGATCACGGGAAAGGTTCCCGTGATCCCCGGATCCATCACGGAAAGATTTTTAAAAAATTAGTCAACCCCACTCCACTCACTCACCCACTCCACCCACTCACGCACGCATCACGCATTACACACATCACACAGACACACACCCGCTTCGAAGGCCACCCGGCCGCCACCACCGCTACCACGCCGGCTCCCCCGGCCCTCTCCCTGCTCCCCGCCCCGCCGACAAGCGCCTCGGCCCCGCCTCCGCCGGCAGCCCCCGCCCCGACCCCGACCATGGGCCTCGCCCGTCTGCCGCATTACCGCGGCGCCGGCGCCGCCGTTCGGCCCCCGCCCGCCGCCTCGTCCCGGCCCTCGCTTCGCTCCATGGCGCCCGCCGGGCGGCGCTTACTAAGGCTACCGCCTGACCGCACCGACCGCGACTGCCCTGCCCGCCCTCGCCGCGCTGCCTCGCCCCCGACCACAGCCCCTCGGCGGCCTCCCCGCCAAGACCGCGCCGGCCGAAGGAGGAAGGGGGAGGGGTTGGGGAGGGGAAGGGGAGAAAGGAAGAGGAGAAGGAAGGAGGGGAGAAGGGAGGAGGAGGAGGAGGAGGAGGAAGGAAGAGGAGGAGGAAGGAGGGAGAAGGGAGGAGAAGAGGAGGAGGAGGAGGGGAAGGAAGGAGAGGAGGAGGACCGCCCACCGTCAGTCCGCCCGCCACGCCGTGTCGTGTTCGCCGCAGTTGTCGGCCATCGTGCCCTTGATGTGAATGTGATTGTCGGCCATCGTGCCGTGTGTTTTGTTTGCGTGTATTGAAAAAACCCCCCTCGGGGAGGTTCCGCATCAAAATTTTGAACTTATCCCCCCGGGTTCTTTTTTATGCAGAGAGAACCCTCCGGGCCGAGTCGCTGTCGAGCCGGAGTCCCTTGGCGGCCCCGATCTCTCCTTCCTCGCTCTCCCGACTCCACCGCGACCCTAGGTATATCCCCCCCCCTTCCGTGCCATGGTCGTAGCTAGATCGCTTCAGCGGCTTAGGCGCGTCCCGTTCGAAAGAGATACGGTTGGAAGTATGCGAGATCCCCTCGCATACCTATAACCGTATCTGCTTCGAATTGTCCACGGACGGCAGAGGATGCGTAGATGAGGTCCGTTCCATGCCCACCCTCTGCTCGATTTAGTTTTCGGGCAAAGATCTCCCCTTGTTCTTGAATACGCTCCCTCTCTGGAGGACGGTATTCGAGAACAATGAGGTGCCGCCTAAATTCCTCCTCCCTGATAGGAGTGGAGCATGGAACGGACCTCATCTCCGCATCCTCGGGTGGGATTAGGACCTATCTTCACCTACTAGATGGTAGGATTGTTGTGTAGATGCACTGCATTCTTATATTCTCGCCGAAATGATAGAGAATGGATGACCGTGCGTGGATATACGATGGCTGGAGGAGTTTTGGAGATTTTGACCGTGAATGGGTTAGCAAGAGCAAGTGCTTTCGTGGATTATGCTTTTCCGTAATGCTCGAGGTGCGAGTAAGGTTTGGTGTCCGTGCAAGAATTGTGACAATAAAAAAGGCAAAGTAAGGAGGACATGTCTAAACATCTTCCCAAGTATGGATGGACGGCGGCTATAAGCGTGGATCTTCCATGGTGAAACCGAGCGTATGAGGGACGAGGTCGTGAGGCAACGCATCGATGATCTTGCTTCGATGCCGGGATAGGAGACATGATAGATGACTTTCATGCCGTAACTTTGAGCAAGGACTTGGGGATGAGGGGAGGAGGAGCCGAAGAAACCGCAAAGGCCTATTATACCATGTTGCGGCGGCACGTAAAACCCCTTCACGACTATTGTTGAGGTCTCCAAACTAGATGCCATTTCACGCCTTATGGACTTGAAGGCCCGATGCAATATTAGTCGAGACGGCTTCACCGACATGTTGACGATCTTTGGGGGTTTGCTTCCGCCAGTCACGTCTTTGCCAAAGAACATGTATGAGTCGAGAAACTCCTCAAGGTACTCAAGATGCCATACGAGCGTATACATGCTTGTGAGAACGGGTGCGTCTTATTTAGAAAGAGTACAAAGATGATACGCCTTTGTCCAAAGTGTAAATCCTCAAGGTTCATAGAGGTAGACCCCGGTGAAGGCGGTGAGAAGAGGCAGCTTATGGTCCCCGTGAAAATCCTACGGTACCTTCCCTTCGCACCGAGGTTACAACGGATGTACATGACCGAGGAGTCTCATGCGAAACAGATGACATGGCACAAAGATGGGCGCCGCTACAAGCCCGATAAGATGGTACACCCATCCGATGCCGGGGCATGGACCCATTTCAACAATATTCATCCCGACAAAGCTATGGAGGCTCGTAATGTGCGTGTTGCGCCGGGCAAATGTATGGGTTCAATCCTTATGGAATGATGGCTGCCCCATACACTTGTTGGCCTCGTATTCGTTATCCCGCTGAATGGCCCCCGCGGCCTCGCTTTCAACCGAAGAACATTCTTTTGTCTTTGATAATTCCCGCCACCCGAAATAAAATGGGTGTGTTCATAGAGCCCGTGATTGATGAATTGATCAAAGGTTGGAATGAAGGGTTTTGGACGCATTTATCGAGCTTTGAAGAGAAATTTCAGGATGTACGTGTGGTACCACTACTCCCCGCATGATTTCTTGGCGTATGGGATATTCTTCGTGGGTCGGTGTGTGCACGGCAAGTTCCCTTGCCCAAGATGCAAGGCGGCCGTGAGGTTCACCCGTTGAAGAAGGGTGGCAAGTATTCTCGCGTTCGACAAGCATCGACAGTTCCGCCTCCCGACCATGCTTTCAGGCTAGACAAGAAGAACTTTACGAAAGGTCTCCAAGTTATGGACCCGAAGCGGAGGATGATGACATTCGCCGAGGTACACGCCAAGTGGATTCCCTTGTGGTCGATGAAAATGGTGTCTTTGTGGGTTATGGCGAGCATCATGCATGGACTCACAAGTCGATTAGAGAGGCTCCCCTATTATGATGACCTTCTTCTTCCACATAACCTTGATTTAATGCATACCGAAAAGAACATCGCCGAGTATTTTTTTGGAACATTCATGGAAACTAGCAAGTCAAAGGACAACGTTAAGGCTAGAATTGATCCGCAGAGTTGTGTGACGCAATCGAAGCAAGAAATGAAGCCTCCTAGCAATGGCAAGAGATGGAAAAACCTAAGGCCGATTACGTGTTGAGCGTGGCCCCAAAGGAGGGAAGTACCGCAATGGTTTCGAGAAATTAATGTTCCCCGATGGGTATGCAAAGAAATCTGAGGAGGGGAGTGAACTTATCTACTATGCGAATCAATGGGCTCAAGAGCCATGACTACCACATATGGATGGAGCGGCTTCTTCCAAAGGATGCTTCGAGGCTATGTCCCCGATCATGTCCGGCATGTGATGGCGAGAGTTGAGCAATTTCTTCCTGCAGACTTTGTGCTAAAGAGTTATCTCGACCACACTAGAAGAAATGGAAAAAAGTGGCACCTGTATTGGTCCGTAAGTTGGAGAAGATATTTCCGCCAAAGCTTCTTCGTTCGATGGTGCATTTGATTTTGCACCTTCCATACGAGGCAAGGGTGGGTGGCCCCGCACGCTTTCGTTGGTGCTATGTTTGTTGAGAGAGTTCTCAAGCATGTTCGGGCCGACCAAAAAATAAGTGTAAGATTGAGGGTTCCATCGCGAAGCAAAGGTTCGGCAGAGGTGTCGACTTCACATCAAAATACTATGGTGACAACCTTCCTAGCTCGCATTATCCACCCCCTCGTTACAATCGATGAAAAATGAATCAACCCTCACCTTTTTTTTAAGGAGAACTAGGGCGTGCAAGTGGTTCAAAAAATAAAGATCTTGACAAATCGAGAGTGGATCAAAGATAATGAATTATATACTTTTCAACCTCGACGGTGCTTCCTTACGCATGCATGAAGTCACAACTCTAAGCGTACAACCAACTTGTCTTGTAGTACTTAATATCCCGCATCCAACCCTTTTGTCTCTCGATGGTATAGGAAATTTCAAAGGCAATCCGGCGTCAAACTAACGCCGCCCGAAGCACATGAATTGACGCCCGCTTAGGCAGTCTTGCCGGCAATGGAAAACTACCCGTCCCCAAACAGGACGATTACCATTTTAATGCAAACACATATGAGGGAGAGTTCTTCCAAGAAGATGGGCTACAAGGTAAATTTGTGATAGAAATAACCGGGCCCAACGAAATGGAAGTAGACAATGAAAGTGTTGTTGATGATGAGGAGGACGAGGAGGTTCGAGATGTGAAGGACTTACAAGTTACTTGAAAAATTACTTAAGGACAAATGCAAGATGTTGACGCTGTTCCTCCTCCCATGGATCCCGCCAATCTTCATATGTTGGAAGACGTAGACATGGATGATAGTGATCATGAGGATTATGATCCGACAAGGGCGAAATCGTGACGAGGATGAGGATTATTTCTAATACATGTAATACTATGCATCTCTTAATAATTATGTTCCGATTATTGGTTTTCAATCTCTTCATAATTACGTTCTATTTAATTTTGCATTTTTACTAATTATCTATATGTATTTGCGTGTCATTCAAAAGATGCCTCGAACGAATGTGTTCAAGAGAATGACCAGAGGTTCGGAAGTGTAGCCTCGCTAGGGCAAGGGCGGGGACGAAGGGGAGGCGTCGAGCCGACCACCGCCACGGGGGGGCAGGGGGCGGCGTCGTGGCACCCCGACCACCGTCGCCACCACCAAAACAAGGGAGGAGGAGGAGGAGGAGGAGGCGGAGGCGGAGGACGAGGACCTCTCTGCCGCACCACGCGGACCGCCGGCGTCGCACCACGAGGAGGACTAGCCGCAGTACAGGGAGGGGGTTCCTCTTCCTCTGGTCGAGGCGTGTCTACTTGCGAGGCCCCTCCGCACTCCCGGATCGACAACCTCGTGAGGAGCGTAAACCAACCATAAGACCAACACAGCCTAAGGTAATTTACTTTACACTTTAGCACTACTTTCTTATTTTTCGTGTTTCAAAATCGTAATAGGAACTAATAGTTATTCTTGATCATTTGGGCGGGGGTTTTGTTGTCACCGCGAACTCGGTTCAAGGACGCCAGCCCGCCAAAGATTCTTGGTGTTCTCGTGAGGAAGCACTACCCCGCCTTATTAAAATCGACGGAGAAGAGTGTGTCATCACGTCGTTCCACCAGTACGCGGAATTTCTGGACAACTATGATGACGATGGCATTAAATATGCTAACAAGGCTGTTCGTGTGGTCAAAGAGTTTTGGGTAAGTCTATGTCGCACTGTACAAATACATCGCTCCAAATTCTAATGTTAGAAATAATGACTTATTACATTGCTTCTATGTGCGTAAATACTTCAAGTGCGAGGAGGGATACGAGGCTGAGGCGGAGGAAGTGGCTCTAAACGCCTGTTTCAAGCATGTGGCAGACATGTGGTACGAGGCACGCGGCCAGGCCGTCAGGACGTGGTACGCGTTAAAGGAGAAAAGAAGGCTCGATAAGCATGAATGGAAAACGCTGAATCTGACCAAAGAACAATACATGGAGGTAAATATTGAATGCTCATACTAAGTTTAATTATGCTTAATGTGATTTTTATAATGCGTGTTATACTTGGTGTCTTGTAGGTGATTCCGGAGTGGTGCTTGGTGCATAGGCGTTCTTGGGGAGCTTCAGGTGGACAAGTGGGTCGATACAGACTTTCAGGACGTCCACAATGACTACCGGGACCGGCGTGCCATGATGCCAGGTGTACCACACCATCAAGGCAACCTTAATCTCGCTACCTACCAAGCTAGATATGTAAGTGTTATCCAATTCCTATTTTATGATGTGCAACTCAATACTTTCTTACCATTCTAGCTACTTTTCTTTTCTCTCACAGAGCGCACATGGCACGCCAATCGGCCGCGCCGAGGCCTTTGCTAACTCCCACACGGGCAAAAGGTATAAAGATCCCGCGGCGTCTTCAACCCCGGTGGCCGGGCCCGAAGCCTACACCAACCCGACCGCCTACGAGAAGATCGGTAGGTACACCCGGTGGCGAGGGAGCAAAGATGGAGAAAGCTTCGATCCCCGCGGCCACGACATTGAGGGGGACATCGCCATGATCGCCGGAGGAGGCAAGAAGCACGGGCGGTACTATTTGGGTGATATAGCGTTATCAACCCTCACAACACAAAGAAGCTATCTCGAGCTCGAACACGCCGGGGGCCCGGTGATACGCGAGCGGCCAACCACTTACCAGGCTACGGTCTCCAGACTTCAGGTTTATTTATTTTTAATTAAGGTTCATTTATCGTTGAATACTATTTCTCCGTGTTCTAACTTTGTGTTGAAATAGGCCGAGATAGAGGAAGAGAGGAAGCGACGGGAGGAGGCTGAGGAGAGGGAGCGGGCAAGGGCTCTGGCGGAGCAAGAGAGGGCTCGAGCGGAGCAAGAGAGGGCTGAGCAGCACCAGAAGAGCATGGAAGCTCTCATGGCGTACCTCAGTAGCGTTGGTGGCCGGGTTGGTGTCAAATGGTACCCACCGGAGATCGTCTTCCCGCCACCGCCCGTCTTCGTCCCACTGCCCGTCGTCGTCCCACCGCCCGTCTACGGTCAGCCGTCGATCTTCCCTCCACCGCATGGAGCCTCTCCTGTGAGTTTGTCTCCCGTAACTCGAAATATGCATATATGAATGTGAATGGATATGATCTGGAGTTTTGAATGCACCATGAGATGTGCACGTGGACATGTGGTTCTCGGCCATCGAGCCGTTGTTTTCTTGCAGTTGGAAAGCCCTCCGTGCGGGGAGGTGCTTTGCCGAAATTTCTAACTATTTCTCTTCTTTTTCAAGTTAATAGATTCTACCTTCAATTTTGTCTCACAAATTTCTAACTATTTATCTTTGCCTACGTGCAGGAAAATTCTCATGCCTCGAACCCAACTCCGAACCAATCTCAACCTGACGCTTGGGAACGCGGGAAGGTTGGAGGCGTGGTCAGAAATTTGTCATGATTTAGGTTCAAAACTTGTGCACTTGAACTTGTGAACTTGGATTTTATGTGAGTTTGTGAACTTGTGGTTGCACTATTGGACATGTGGTTGAACTTGTGACTTTGTTGGATATGATGTAATATATATGTGGTATTATGGATTTATCGAGCCATATATGTGGTATTATGGATATTATGAAATCGTGTATGTATATATATATTTATATGTGCCAACAATGTGCCGGAACAAAAAAAAAAAAAAAAAAGGTCAATTTCCCGTGAGCCACACACACGGAAATTGACCAAATATTTCCCGTGAGTGGCAATCGCCACGGAAATTGACCAAAGATTTCCCGTGAACGCATATTGACACACGGGAAAGGGAGAGGATATCCCGTGAGCTGCACCGCTACGCCACGGGATACCTCTCTCAAACGCCGCTTTCATGCCACAGCCACGTAGGCCATAACGGGTTTTACCCTCCCCGCTGACGGTGCCAACCCCCGGTTAAGTATATCCCGTGTGCTAAATGGGATCACGGAAAGGATATCCCGTGGGTATGACACGTGTTCACGGAAAGGGCAATTTCCGCCGATTTTCGTTCCGCCACGGCTATCCCGTGATTTACCGCCGGGATAGGCTTTCCCGTGATGAAAACGGGCTTTCCCGTGTCTGCGAAGGCCTCACGGAAATCGGCAGGTTCGTAGTGATTATAATGCTGATGCTTTACTTTCTTCTTATTGGGTCAGTCATTTTCACTATAAAAACCTATATATATATGTGGCGTATTGTATATGACGGTCGGTATATTCAATTATTGATCAATATTTTCTTTTAACATTATTTTTCGTTTCAAATGTTTGCTATGTCAGAATCTACAACTGTATGTGTAGCACTCTTGCCCTGTAGGGTTTATTTTGCAAGAGTAGGAATCTAAAGTTGACCACCGGCCAAAGTTGCACTTTCGCAACCATGCATGTACCGAGGCTGGACCATTAGTTAAAAGTTGTCAAACATCTAGATGTCAAAATAGAAAAAAGAAGTTTAATCACCTCACGCACAAACATACTATTGTTTTCTTTTACCGAAATAGGGTCTCCCCTTTTTTATATTAAATCAAAGAATGAATGAATGGTTATATGCAAAGGATTACTGACCTTCTAGGCTCAAAGCAAAAGAAGAGGAATTACATAAAGCTATCTCTCCAAGCTCTAATTAGGGCACTCTTGGAAGGTTTGGCTTTGGAGCAAACCAGGCCAATCTCATCTTTAAACATATGCTTTCTAGCGAGTGAGGCTCTTATGACCATTATAAAAAATGATATTGTTCCTCATTTTCCAAATCACCCAACATGTTGTTATAATCAACTCTCTAAAAATCACATTATTGAAAGCACTTCTTGCGTGCAGAAGCATATCATGGGGATTGAGATTGAGATTCCACTGAATTTGAATTGAGTTCTAGTAGTCAGAACTAAAAGGATACCTTAGAAAGAGATGGAAATAGGTTTCTTCAATTCCTTGATCACACAGAACACAGAATAGTCAAGTATATCTCCATTCTTTCTTCTAAGAAGATTTCTTGTATTCAGCCTGTCTCTCAACAGTAACCAGAAGAACTTATGATTACCTAATAAGTTGCTTGATCCCCGATCGAGCCATTTGAAGAGAGGTGAGCATGGGTTGGACCCAATGAGGATTGAGTAGGCCTTTTTGTTGTTGCATCTTTGGGAGCCCCAGCTATATAGGTCCAGATATCCTTAATGCTACCATTCCAGTTGCCAAGAATTTCGGCCAGCTGATTTGCAGCTATCTATAGCAGAGGCAATGGACTAAAAACTCTTACCAACAGACATATTTACTTTTTTCTCTATGTTTTTTACCTCTCGAGTTACATATTTACATCAAAAAGGCCATTTGAATGACAACAACTTTTTTATGCATTTGTTGGCAGCATGCACTTGGCCTTTTAAAAAAAAAAAAAAAAGAAATGTAGTGGTGAGCAATAGAGATGTAGGCATATGGGGTTTTGCTGGTGTTACTTTTTGTGCAATGATAATGATATATCGACATCATGTATATGTACCTTTTGGTTTATTTTTCACTAAATGATATAAAAGTTTCTAAACCTTCGAAGCTATGGTTCATTTTAGCTTTGTTGCAAGTCAAATCTCTCTTACTTTGACCACATTTATATATATATAAAAAAAAAATGCTTGAGCATATACAATGTTGAAATAGGTTCATTGAATTATCCTTGGAAAATGCTTCAACATATATATGTTTCATGTTTTGGGATCATTACTATTAGAGATTATATACTTATATTAGCTTGTAGCGTCTCCATGAATTGCTTTGGTGATTAAAGAAGAAGCCACTCTCTCGTTCAATCCGTACTAAGTCAAAACAGGCCTTGCTCTCAAGAATATAATATCGGCCCACAGCTGGCCCATCAGTTTTCGTTCTGATCCGGCCGTACGTTTCCGTGTGCACCATCGTCCCGAGATCGATTATATTGTACCCATGTATAAACACACGCCGCTACCTTCGTTCGTCGCCTCGCACGCATAAACCCTATCTATCCCATCTAGTCTAGGAGCAGATGACAACGGAAGTCGGGGCACTGCCGGACGACGCCCTCGCCGACGTCTTCCGTGGCCTGCCACCGCGGAGCCTGGCCGTGGTCCGGTGCGTCTGCAAGGCGTGGCGAGACGTCGTCGACGGCCGCGCGCTTCTCCTCCCGCATCTACACCTCCTGCCGCGCACCGTGCGAGGAGTCTTCATAAACTACCAAGACCAGAGACACTGCCACCACTTGTCCCGTCCGTCGACCATCTCGAGAGTAGACGGCACGCTCAGCTTCTTGCCGGAAGACCACCGAAGGTTGGCCTCGGTCCTGGACCACTGCAACGGCCTCCTCCTCTGCAAACCTGGGTGGCGCCGCGAGCTCTGCGTGTGCAACCCGGCGACGTGTCGGTGGACGGTGCTTCCCGGGGCAACGATTACGTTAGCGCGTACATCGCATTTGATCCCGCCGAGTCGCCGCACTACCAGGTCGTCTTGGCTCCAGACGTGCCGGAGGCGCCATCGCCGCCCGAGGACCACCGCCCCCGCCTGACGGCAGCGGAGTTGCAACGGCAGCGTGTGCTACTATGGGAGAAGGAGAAAGACGCGCCCTTCTGCTTGGACTGGTTCTTCTCGTTTCCAGAAGACGGCACGGCAATTGGCCAATGGGAGTTTGACCAGCTGCAGCACCATGTCATCGACCCATGCATGGAATGGCCACCATCTCCATGGAAGCTGTGCGTGTTTTCATCAAGCACTGGTCAATGGGAGGATAAGGTTTTTGTGCGCGAAGGAATGCCAGGGAGGGTTAAGAAGGTGCGGTGGGATCTAGAGTTCCCTTATAGGCACTGGCGATACGCCGTCTACCATCATGGATCGCTCTATATGCACTGCCGCCTAGGTTCTTTTGTCGCAAGGTATGCATTCATTTTTTTTTTTTCTCTCCAACATGACTGCCAAGCTATAGTTATTTTAATTAGTACCGACAATATTCATGTACCTTTTTTTGTGTTTATTTTGAAAATATGAATGTTTTCTTTTGCTTCCATTCCAAATTTATACGTTGTTTACTTGATTTTGCTATGTATCTTGTATATATATGCTTGTTTGGAGTACAACTGTTGCATATATAGTTAAAAAAAAAATTAGTAATATATCTGGGCCATAAGTGGTATTTTTTTTGTTCTTTATTTGTGTATTAAATTTTGTTGGTGCAACTAGCAGATTTGGTATGTCTTGCCAAAATTTAGATAGATTCATGAATGATAAATATATAAAATATTTTCTATATAATTAACTAATTGAGTGGATGCACCATTCCGTGTTTGTTATTTATAATTTGAATTCCTAAATTAAAAAACATAAAGTTTGATTATATGTAATTTGCCCATGCACATGCCCTTTTCCATCTTTCATAAGTTTCCATCATCGTCACAAATTTAGAGGCAATATACTACATTTTACCAAAACACTTGTATGTTCACATGCATTACTATAATTAAATATCTTAATTATTTGGCTACTGCTTTGTCATACTCATACATGGACATAATCTCTATCATCAAACACATATACACATAACATAGTCAGTTAGTCACGTCATAATTTTACCTTATTTCTATGCAGGCTCTCATTGTCAAAACGTAAGTATCAAATAATTGAGACACCATTAGCAAATGTTAATGAGTACAAAAAAAACCATATTTGGGGAAATTGCAAAATGGTGTATGTTTTGGAATAGTCCATGATCATCAATTAAAGATCTGGATCCTCAATGAATCTTGTGGTCATATGGAGTGGGCTCTGAAGTACGAAACTCTGGTTGGGCACTACGCTGAATATTTATCATCAATTGGTAGCCGACACGATGGATCTTGGACTATAGATGAAAATATTGACATCGAAGATACTGACGATGATGGTGAATCTCTATCAGTAGAAGAAAATGTTGGAAGACAGGATACTAACCATGATATTGAATCCCTATCAGAAGAAGAAAATATTGGAAGCCAAGATACTGACCATGATGTTGAATCTCTATTAGAAGAAGAAAATCTTGGAAGCCAGGGTATTGCCCGTGATGTTGAATCTCTATCCGAAGAATGCTATGAGTGGGACTTTGACAATGATGATACTTTTACTATTAACACTGAACTATACAATGAAAGCCAAAAATACTTTCCCTATGGGCAACATCTTAACATTATTGGATTCCATCCCTATAAGGAGGTTGTCTTTATGGCTCAATGGTTACAGGTTGTTGCCTACCATTTGAATAGTACCAAAATTCAGTATCTAGGAAGCTCATTCCCAAAATATTGCTATCATCATAACCCTTGTGACCAGATACGTGAGTCATTCATTTACACTCCATGCATGATTGGAGACCTGCTTCAAGGAGACAAAATTGGTGGCCAAAGCTCATCTGAAGATTAATATAATTTTAGTAAAAGGTGGAGAATTGAACAAACGATCAATTTTATAACAGTTTGCTGATGCTTTACTTTCTTAGTATAGGGTCAATTATATATTTTCACTGTAAAACCTATATGTACCACATTGTATGCCTTGCGGTACCTTTAGTTATCAATCAAGAGTTCCTATTGCTTATTTGGCTCCTGCCTTTGTAGCATTATTTTCATTTCAAGTGTTTGCTACATTAGAATCTCCATACTGTACGTGTAATCTTGCCTCGTATGTTTTATTTTAGAATAGTAGCAAAATAAAGTTAACTGTGAAATATCTGGCATGATCACGTGAAGTTGCACTTTCGCAACTATGCATGTACCAAGGCTGGGAGAGGGTTAAAAGTTTTCAACATCTAAATGTCAAAAATAGAAAATAATATATAAAATTGCTTCAACAAATACAATGTTAAGCTAGGTTCACTGAATTATCAATGAAAAATGTTTCAACATATATATACATATGCTTCCTATATTGGGATTTTAATGGCAGTGGAAAGTTTTTTTTTTTTTTCAACATGTACAGGGTCATCTCTGTTTTATATTTCACCAAACTGAAAAACAGAGTGTACCAATTCCTTTGGTCTTTATCATTTTTATTATTTATTCTCGGACGTACGGATACAGTAACTTTGGAGTGTTGGACCATTGGTTGGCACTTGGCCTCGACATCCTAAAAATCTCCATCTCCTCTGCGCTGCAGCAGGTGCTCGATCAGCTCATCGATGTATCGTTCCTGGATCGCCGTATCCCACAGAACCTCCTGCAATCCCTTGGCGTTGCGCGAGAACTCCTTCCCCTTCCTCCTCCACCATCACGCGCCGCACGGTCCTCGCGACGTCCTCGCCGCGGAACGAGCTGCCGCCGTCGTCCCACCACGGCACCTCCAGGCCGACCCGCCGCTCCGTCATCAGGCGCGCGGTGAGGCCCTGGTCGGCGAACAGGGGCAGCATCACCAGCGGGTGGCCGAACAGGAAGCTCTCCATGAGCGAGCTCCACCCGGCGTGCGTCATGAAGGCGCCCACCGCGGCGTGCGCGAGCACGCGCACCTGTGGCACCCACCCGACGCGCACCACCCCGCGCCCGCCCACGCGGCCCTCGAACCCGTCCGGGAGCTGCGGCCGCTCGCCACCTACCGGCTTCCGGAGCGCCCACAGGAAGCGCACGCCCGCCAGCTCCAGCCCGAGCGCGAGCGCACCGACGTGCGCCGGCGTCAGCGGTGCCTCGCTCCCGAACGCCACGTAGAGCACGGACCGCGCAGGCTGGGCGTCGAGCCAGCGCATGAGCCCCGCGCTCTCCTCGTCGTCGTCGTACCCGCCCATCCGTCGGCAGATGCGGCCGCGTCGTACGGCGCGAGGAGGCCCGAGGGGAGGACGGGCTTGCCGTAGAGCTCGCCGAGGAGGGTGCAGAGCGGGCCATCAACCTCGTGGCTGCAACGGCACACCATGAGCGGGCAGCGCTGCGTCGTCTCCCAGAAGCGGCTGAAGTCGGAGATGCCGGACACGTTGGGCTGCCACGCCGCCGCGACCCACTCGGCCTCGTGGCCGCGGAACGCGAGACCGGACGGAGAAGGGATCCACGGCGGCGGAACGGTGAAGTCCTCCGCCGCGGATCGTGGGTGCGCGTCGTTGAGCTCCTTTGGGCCTACGAACGCGATCAAGGCCGCAGGGAAGATCAGGAACGCCGCGCACGGCGCCTGCACTTGCCACGGAGACGGTCAGACGAACGCGTAGTGAAACCAACACGAGGTGGTGCGGTGGTGGCGGACTGGCGGTGAGGTACGTATCCTGTGTTCATCGGCGATGGGCGGAAGCCAGTACTGCGCTTAGTCGAGGATGATCCACCACTCGGGCTTCTTGGAGTGGGGCCTGTCTCTGGTCTCCCCGCCGGCGCAAGCCTCGACCAGGAAGGCGTCGAACGGGGGTGTTAAGGCCGTCGAAGGCGACCTTAAGGAGCACGATCTTCTCAGGCGCGACGTCGACCGTTGACTCGGTGCATTTTTATCTCTAAATTATTGCACTAAATTCGTTTGACTTTTTCAACTTCAACTTTTACCAATCGGTCTTATTCAAAATTTTGGATAAAATATCACGCCTTTTGTTGTGGATTGCTTTATTAAGGCTTGTAGTCAATGGTAGGATTCGCCCAAATGGGGCGCTACCCACCAGGGGTTTCAAATCCCTGTCTTTCGCACCTTTTCCTGGGATTTTCTCGGGATTTTCCTACGTTATGCATTAAGTGGTAGCGACGTTCCGTTGACGACGAAGCATCTCCGGATCCGCCGGTGCCTCGGGCCCTTCGAGGTGCTCATAGGGGTAGGGTTTCCGTGACGTGTGTTCATAGGGGTGAGTGTGCGCGCTGTTGTTGTGGCGTCTGCGTTGTACTTTACGTCATTCTCAAAAAAAAAAAAAAAACAAATGCTCTTTAAGAATGGCTTAAATTTGACTAGTTTTATGCAATTTTTTTTTTAAATAAGACGACTGGTCAAACTTAGAGTCAAAAAAAGTCAAACAAACTGTAATTTGAAACGGAGGAAATATGTTTTTTCATATAATAAAAACGCTTGAGGCTACTATATAGATTGGTATTGTATGGACAAAATAACCTTATGTTAGTGTAGGCATCTTGTGCTCTTTTTTAGAGCTCTATATATTTTCCTAGATTTGCCATGGTCTGTCGGCGCCAATTACTAGTATATATATTGGTGGTTGATGGAAACTGGTCTTGTTTTTTTTTAGAAACCAGTTTGTATTCATGTTTCATACAGATTACATTCCAAGACCTGCAAAGACACCCTAAAAGAAAGAAGAAATTACAACATAGTCCTTGCACAGTCATCCTCTCTGGTCGCCCTCGTCTCCGGCGATCGGAGCACCGTGGAGCTTGAAGCCGACCTTCTTCCCGACGATCGAACACAAGATTAATTGGCACCAAAAGCAATATGTTGAATCATCAACTTACGCTAGACCGCAGAACACCCAGGCCAAAGAAGATGGCAAATGGCTATCACATCGCCCAAGTACAAGGAATCTAGGGCCTCAAGAGCAACCAGCAATCCCCACACACAAGACGACGACACACCCGGAAGGGGAACGAAACCACCAAAAAAAAAGGTGGTACGTGAGAACCAACCCGCTTTCAATGAGCAGGTAAACATACCTCCCAAGATCTTCACCAGAGTAGTGCCATCACCGGAGAAGATAAGGCAAGGGCAAAAGACAAACTCGAGCAAATCCAGAAAAGACGGAGAACTCTAGATCCATTGAGCTCATGGTCTTCGCTGATCCAGCCTCCCCTAGAGAAGTCGGGAAGTCATCGTAGATGTTGAAGCCGCCCTCCGCACATCCACGTCGTCGCCTGCTAGAGATGTCGCCTAGGAAGACGAATACATACCTCATCGTCAGCATGGGGAAACCTAACCCTAACTTATTTAACCTAAGCCTAATAAGCACAAGTATAACTCAAATCCTCTGTCAATTCATCCAACCCCTCTTCCGCCGATGCCGACCTGGGAGAGCACCGGTGGCAAGGATGATGGTGAATCAATGGGGAATGCGAAATCACCCTTGGTCGTGGCTCTCAACTTTAGTGCTCTGGAAGGGGCGAGAAGCGATAGATAGTTAGCTAGTCGTGGTCTGGCAGTGCACAAGTACCATACACTTCTCCGACCCTGTCCCGTGCTCTGAAAAGGCATGCAACCCCGACGTGCATATAGTGCAACTGCATCTGGGGTTCCCTACAAAGACAAAAAAATGGAGGTTTTTATTTTGCCCCTACTTTAAAGTGAATTTGTGATTTTACCCTTCACTACCAGTAACTCAACATGATTTTGCCCCTAGTCAATGGTCAAAACATGGGCAAATATGTGTTAACCAGGGTCAAAAAAAGGGCTTAAATCAAAAGGTTAGAAAATAAGGACAAAATCACAATTTACACTTCAAAGTAGGGGCAAGAACACAAAAATCTCAAAAAAAAATTGATAAATGCACACAGGGAGAAATAAAAAAAAAAACAGCAAAACTAGTACGTACAGGAGGGGTTGAACATAGGACATTTAAGCCATTCCCCACCATTAAACAACATAATCGTTTGTGCTAGTTTCATATTATTAAAATGTATTCGACAAGTCCAAACTCCAAACATGATATAAATGTATCCATGTGAGCCTAGAACTGGAACATCTCACATAATATGAAAAGAAATAAAATAAATACATAAAGGATGAACAAAAATATGAGGAAAAACAATTAAGAAATCCACTGAACGAAGAAAAAAGTACATCACATACACACTACTTTTTATGCGAAACACATACATATACTACTTGAATAGACCTAAAATATGTAGGAGTACCACAGAACTACATGTTCATTTGTAGCGCTGCAAATACTGGACGAGATCATCGACGTATTGCTCCTGCCTCACCCTGTCCCCGACCACCTCCTGCAGCTCCCTGGCATTGCGTGCCAGCTCGTGACCCTCATCCTCCACCATCACCCGCCGCACCGCCACCGCGACGTCGTCCCCGCGGAACGACCCGTCGTGCTCGTCCCTGGGCACCTCGACGCCGACGCCGCGCGCCGCCATGGCACGCGCGATGAGGCCCTGGTCGGCGACGAACGGCAGCATCACGAGCGGGAGGCCGAACCGGAAGAGGCTCTCCACGGTGGAGCCCCAGCCGCAGTGCGTCAGGAACGCGCCCACCGCGGCGTGCGCCAGCACGCGCACCTGCGGCACCCACCCGGCGCGCGCCACCCCGCGCCCCGCCACGCGGGCCTCGAACCCGTCCGGCAGCACCTCGCCGGAGTGCCCGGCGGGCTGCCGGACCGCCCAGAGGAACCTCGCGCCGGAGCGTTCCAGACCGAGCGCCAGCTCCCGAACGTGGTCCGCCGTCACCGGCGCCTCGCTCCCCAGCGCCACGTAGATGACCGACCGCTTCGGCTGCTCGTCCAGCCACCGCATGACGTCCGAGAACGACTGGTCGTCGTCGCCGCCCGGGCCGGCGTCGCCGTCGTCGGCAACCTCGTCAGGCAGGAGGAGGCCGGAGGGGACGACGGGCTTGGCGAAGAGATCCGTGAGGAGCGGGAACAGCTGCGGCTCCGCCTCGGGGCAGCTGCGGAGGACGATGAGGCGGCAGCACGGGCGCTGCATCTCGTAGAACCGGTCCATGTCCGACACGCCGGAGGCATTCTGCCGGAACACGGTGGCGATCGCCTCAGCCTCGTTCCGCCGGTGCGCAATCGTGGTCGGGAACGGGATCCACGGTGGCTGCACCATGTAGTCCTCCGTCGTCGTCCGTGGGTGCGCCTCGTTCTCGTGCCGCGGGCCCAGGAAGGCCAAGATCGACGCCGGCAGGATGAGGAAGATGGCGCACGCTATCTACAGTAAATAAATGAATGAATTAAGCAAGAAACAATTAGAGTAAATAATTTTTGGAAGTGGTAAATGTTAACGGTTTAAACTTTAATCAGAATCTCCCGTCCGTCCCTATCGAATGTACAGGACGTAATGTCTGAACGTGCCAAAATTCACATGGATGTGGCATGTCGTACCTCATGTTGCTCGGCGATTGGCCAGATCCAATTGTGTGCAAAATCGAGGACGATAAAGTCAGGCTTTCTCGAGAACCCAAACCCAACGCTGTCAGCGTCGCCATTGCCACTGCCGGCGTTGGCGTCGTCGGCGCAGGAGGCCATCGCGACGACGAGGTCGGCGAAGGGCGCGGCGAGGCCGTCGAAAGCCTTCTTGAGCAGGCCGACCTTGTCCGGCGAGACGTCGGCGGTGGACTCGGCGCCGTCCGGGAGGCCCTCGACGTCGGGCAGCTCCAGCGCGACGACGCGGAGGCGCGCGGAGAGCTCCGGCGGGACGGGGCCCAGCCTGGCGGCGTTCCTGGGCGTAGACACGAAGGTGACGGCGTGGCCGCGCCGCGCGAGGCGCTTGGAGAGCTCGAGGAACGGGATCATGTGGCCGAACGCCAGCCATGGGAACACCACGACGTGGAGATGATGAGACGCCGACGCGCCGGCGGCGGCGCCGCCTTGCTGCTGCTGGTTTTTTTTGGGCCGCCATGGCTGCTGCTCCTGCTTGCTTCGATCTGCTCTGGGTGGTACTGAGTGATATAGACGGGAGTGAGCTGTGTCCGTGTCCATTATCTATAACTGCGTGGACCATGCGTTTGGTGATATAATATTCCGCGACCACTCATCGCTGTACTTACTTGGCAATGTTCACGTCGTCGGGTGGCATCGTCGACGTGTCTGCATCTTGTTCCGTCATTTTCTAGTATAAAATGTTTATAGTTGATCCGTCTCTACCTTCACTTATTGGGGGGCTGAGGTTTAACATCGAGTGGTAGATCGATCGAGTAACATCTGATTTTACCGGAGAAGCATCTCACTCGAGGAAGCTGGATTTTGTTGGCATGCCATCAACAGTGTGTTTAGTGTGATTGGATCCCTCCTAGCCGCCGGGCCGCCCTTGATCGATCATAGTCACGTCTCCGTCGGCAGCAGTAGCTCACAGCTGCCGGCCATGGAAGCTAATCCTGTGGTGGTGCTACGGTTGATTTGATTCTCCGGCCGGTGATGACCCTGCAACCGGCGTCTCAAAGGAGGATTGATTGATTGATCTTTTACTTGCAGTTCATCATCAAGATGCCACATTGTCCAACTCTGGTAGAAAGTTACATTTCAATGAATAGCCATGTTGGGTTAAATGACCCAACATGGCATTGGCAGGTAGAAGGAACAGATGAAGCGTTTAATGGTGATCGTGACTATCTGCCTCTGGGGCGGCGTTTGATTGATGAGCTGCTACAAGCAGCTCAAGGTGTGGTGCAAAAACACTTCCAGAAAATAGTATAGTAGCAACAAAATATAGCAAACATTTTATAAATCTAGTAAGTGCGAGATAAATGAATTACATAGTACAAATGGTGATCAACGACTATCTGTGCCACGTCAAATTAGATCAATCAAAAAAGGAGAGAAACTTGGAAATAAGATCATTCGAAAAGGTAGAGCTTGGAAAAGTAAAACAGGGCATAAGACTCGTTAAACATGGAGACAAGCCAATAATACTCGCCGTTGCAATTCAAAAGAAATTGTATTCAGTCTTCAGAAGGCTAGCTCCAATCAACAAGGAAAACAGTAACCTCGATCCAAAAATCTTTAGTGCGGCCACCGGGCAGCTCTAACCAGGCAAAATTTTCAGGGTCTCAATCAAACACAGCCCTGGAAGAATACAGACAGGTGTCCGGTGCAGGCATTTTAGTACAGGGCTCCCCATCCAAACTTTGTTGGTGATGTGCAATATTCTTCATTTTACCAACGAAACTTTACTTGAATATTATTGCATATACTATTGTCCTCGGTATATAAGGAAAATTGTACATATCCAAATCAACCAAAAACTGTAGTACTGTGTCGAGGAAGAATGGTGATGCAACAAAAGATGGATCCAACTGGAAACCAAGCTTACATATACTAGAATTAATTGAATCCCCTCAAGCTTCCCGTAGCATTTAAGCCAAAACAAAAAGGAGTCAAAAAATATTCTACTAGAGTTCTTAGCCATTAGCCACAATTTCGTGGATCTTGTCACTGATCTCTGGATCATCAGATCTAACTGCTAGCTTCATGGCCACCTCCTTTGGTGCACTGATTCCAAATGACAGTCTCACCAAGACTTTCACGTTACCAATAAACACACCAGAGAGCAGACAAAGTGTGCGACCTTGAATTGCTTGGGACCACGTCAGTTCCCTACAAACCAAAGGTCAAACAAGATAATCATTTTACGGTGAAAAACGAAATGCTAAAATAGCCAGGGTTCCAAATCAAGGTGATGACTCTTCGAGCTGTTGGTTCCTTGAAATATCAATACTGCTAGATTTTATAGGAATAAAAAAATTGTCAAATATCAGGAAGGAGATAAAACTTATGAACAGGGCTGCTAATTGGTACAGGAGTTGGAAAATTCTAGGGAAAAACTCTAAATCCTGAAATTTCTCTCACGAGGTAGAAACCACTATATAACTTTTTAAGCAAATTTATTACAAATCGACTTATTATTATTATTATATGACCATGGCACTCATTTAATATGAAAAAGATTGATAAAGAGACTAACCTCGCAAGGCTGCATGCCGAGGATGCTTATAACAGCACTTACAGCCTCAGCCAAGCTCTCCCTTACTCCAAGCCCATACTCGCCAACCCGCTCACTCTCAGGATCCATGCTTTCCCAGGCATTTCGAAGTTAGATACTCCAACCTTCAACATATAATCAGCAGAAGTGATTTCAAGATCTTCAAGCTGGTACTCATCCTCAACGCCATCATCCTCAGCTTCACCCGTGGAAGGATCAACCTGAAACACAACAAATGAGTCAAAATCAACAAATTGTCATTTGTCGCTTCAAATCGAAAGGCAGGAAAGCCTTTCACAAATTATCTGAACCAGTTAAGTGTATATATGACGTATGATGGTCTTATTCAGAAGAGTAGAAACACAGATGCAGATCCCGGTTTAGTGCATTTGCAAGGAGTCAAGGGCATCCAACTAATAGATTTAACAATTTCACTGATAACTCCCTGAAACTCAATATACTAAAGCTCAAAATACTAGTGCATATAGCAACAAAGAAGGTAGAGCTGATTTCCATATCAGAACATTTTAGACAAAACATTATCTTATGTTAAATCAAAGGTTACAGACAAAAAAGTTCGTTCAAACATGATTACTGGTATGACTAACAAGGGACCTTAGGGTGGAGAACCAGATAGTTCCATTTAAAATATCATGTTTTATGATAAGCTTTCGTACATGGCCTCCTTCTATGTTCAGTAGGAGTGGTTCTTTCCATAGGGAAGGCCTGGTTCAGCATTTTCCCAGAAGGAACAAAAACTGGAACTGAACAATTTTATAAACATCACAATCTAAACACGAAGAAGTGGTTTGTAGAGTAGCCAAGATGTCCAGAATGCCTTCCATTGGTTCATGGGCACTTATCCTCACACAAAATGCACATACAAAAATACAAGATAACAAGATAATGGGGAGGAGCAAGCAAAATGCATACCTCCTTAACAATGAATTTCAGGATATTTGAGAACTTGCCAGTGGCAATGACACCTTCTGGCTTTTCAAAAGCCACAAAGGTCTGTCCAGGAGAATCATATGGTAATGATTCTAAAGGCTTCGAAGCAACTTCTAAAAATTCATCAGCCTCAGAAGCATCAACGAAAACAACTACCTGTGGAATTGAGGAGTTAAAGGCACTGAATCATAGAAAGACAAGATATGCATGTAAGCCTAAATATGAAAGAAGTAGCATACCTGTTCAAGCAATTGTTCAGGAATTGTATTGGTACAGTTGTATTGGAGCACAACATGTCCATCAAAAATATGCTTCACAACATTTACTGAGTATTCAGTCTCAGCTTCAGTCAATTCTACAGGTGCAGATGACTGGAAGAGCGAACAAAAAGTTTCAACACATGAAATGAGATTCAGCCTGGTCCATAATGCACATCTTTTATAGAAGGACAAATAATATATACCAACCTTAAATAGCTTTCCAAAATCAGCGAATTCTGAATGGATGAAAGAAGCTTCTCATATGAAGCATCAACAGTAGAAACAGGGCCACTGACAGCAGATGCCGGACCAGATGACTTCTTGCCTGTAGACTTTTTTTCTCGGCAAGGGGTTGCGACTTTGTCTCCTTTGAAACAGATGAAATATCAAAAGGTACATCCGAAGGTTCCTGTCAACAAATAATGATAACATAAGATAAAAGGATAATAGAGCAAAAGCATAATTATATTCAAGTGACCAGGACATACATAACTCCGCAGACTCGTCTCCAAGTTTACTAGTGGAACATCAAGTGAGCCAAAGAGAAATTCATTCACATCCTTCTCTGTCTCACCAACTGTAGCTTCACCACCTAACAATTTGAGGTAAAGGGTCGCTCTGTCACGCACCTACAAGGTAAGCATATCAAACATCAGCAAGGAAATATTTCTATATGAAAATATAAAAGAATCAAGCAAGGTCATTATCTAAACATAACATTTGCTTCACAATTAACACTTAAAAGCCATGATTTCAGGTCGTCCGATTAATCGCGATTAAGTCGTCCTGGTCGGGTCCCAGGTGGTCGACCAGAATGCCCCTGGTTAAGCCCGATTAATCGCGATTAGTCGCGATTAGTCGTCCTGGTCGGTCCCAGGTCGACCAGGTTCGACCAGCCGACCAGAAATCATGGCTTAAAAGTTAAAATGAGGTGGCAAAACAGTAAATGAGGAAGGTGCACAGCGGAAAGGATTATTGAATCATAAAATACAGAGCATAAAAGCATCTTCATCATACGAAAAGTTTTGCACTAACCTCATCATCGCCATCAAACAGGCAGCGTCTCAGCAGCACGAATATGCGAGGCTGGATAAAAAGATTATAAGTGCAATAGTGACATCAGAAACAGATTGCATAGGAAGAACATCACTTAAGTATAAAAAAATGCATGTAAGTACCTTGAGTGAGTCAACCAAGGCACCAAACTTTGCCAGCGTGCTGACTGCACTAGCTCGAACTGTAGCATTTTCAAGTATCACCCTATTGTATATATAGCGTATGTATTTACTGGGATCTGATGTTTTTGGGCCTTCATTTCCCAAAAAAGTGAAGTATCTGCCACAAGATTAAAAAAAAAAAAAAAGCAATTTGATTACAATGAAGAAATCAGCTGACTTACTAAAGTAGTTTATGAATAGATATTTTACTAGTCCCATAATAATAAATGCCAGTGTTAACAAATGAAAATACAAAATAAGTTCAGTTGCAGGTTTCAAATCAATTAGCTCATCGTATATACAGAAGCAGAAGATAACCATCTCTAGATAGCTCACAGCAGAAGATATATAATTAGAAATAAAATGTGTTCAGCAGTCACTATTTCATTTTGATCAGCCTAATGTATATACAGAAGCAAAAAGAAAAATAACATATTCACAAAAAGGAAATTTAAATCAATCTTACACCTATTTTCCAAATTACATGCCTGCAGAATGATTAATTGATGATTACCTGGGTGGACAAATAGGTGAATTCACAGTCTTCTATGAATTCACATAGGTGAAATAAGCCACTTTCCTTTTGCATCAGAATATCTCTAATGAGTATAATAATTGAATCAACTATGGCTTTCTTGTACTCGAATCCACCCTCTTCGCGTAGAATATTACTCAAGAAGTTCATCCTGGAAAAGATAAATGGAAATTAAGGCTTATAGATGAAAAAGGTAGTTTTCAATATTTAACAATAATAGTGCAAGAAGATATGCTTCTATGACATACAATGAACGATATTTCAGAGGAAACTTCAAGCACAGGGATCTTATTGCTTCGACAACAACGATCTTGAATTCATCAGCTATGTCTGACATAAAGTTGGTCATCTGTTTCATTAGACGATCAACACTTGACTCGTTGCCTGTCTTCAACAGTGTTGTGATGGCAAGGGTTGCAATGCTCCTGTTCTGATCAGAGATTAAGCTCTCCATGTCTATGTTACAATTTGTGACAGCCAAAGGATGAGTTGATGCAACCTGTACAATTATTCACATGAGCAGTCAGTAAATATAATGGAATCAACAATGAATCTGATAAGAACACTACAGGAAATCTGGGTCATATCAGTAAGGAAACTGTTGATCCAACAGCAAATCCAGAACACTAACAGCTTTCCAGTAGGGGAGATGAATTTTCCACAACAGATCAAACAACATAATGAAAAAATGCATATGATGAGCAAACAAACAAAAAATAAAAGATAACTCAATGTTGCACTCTTATCATCTGTTGCTCCCTATATGCAATAGAAAAGAAAAATAGAAGATTCAAGACATTAAATAAAAGATGTCATTCTGAAATGTCTGATCTTGCATCAAACAAATGGAATTCAGTACAGTAACCAGATCGCATGTCTTTGTCCCTACCCATGGTTCAGCTGTTGTGTATCACAATGTATAAAACATAGAGCCAAGAATTCAATGGAATAGTTGTTAAAGCAGAAAGCATATGTAACATGACTGAACAATCAAGGAGATGATAGATCAGCAGTCCTATCTTCCAGCTATATTACATGGCTACTGAGAATTTAAAGAAAGCACGAAATGAATGTTGTGTTAAAAAATTATTTAGACACTGGAGATTTATACATTAACTTATTAGGTACCATTCATGGAAGATACAAACACCATCAGAAACCAAAATAACTATTAAGAACCGGATGCAACCATTGCTGTGTTATTATAGTTCTGCGACAAAAAAAAAAAGCCAGACATTTGAAAGCCAATGATCCTTTATTGGAAAGTTGGAAACTACTTCACAATCAACAGTTCTACTTAAATGACAATAGCATAGTATCAAGAACAGCTAGTGTTCAGAAATAAGCAGAGCAGCAGACCAACCTTGTTAAGTGTGCGAACAGCTGCAAATCTGAGAACAGGTTTGGATGAACTTAAGAACAACTGCAGCACAGTAATTGCAGGTGTAAGCTCACGGCTCGTGACACCATTCAGTTCAGTAATTGCTCTTGCAGCCTCAAGTATGACCATCTCTGCTTTGTTACGGAGACATGACTCAAGGAAATCAAAGAAAGGACGATCTCCACCTTGGTTCACGCCAGATTCTCTAATAACCTGTAGATGACACATATTTCAGATACGGATGATCTATCTACACTAGATCTGGCAGATATGGAACACGTGCCTGGCTTGTGTAGCGAATAAGTAGGCACTGGGCCAAAGGAGAGCGAACTGAACCCCTGGTCAGGCTAGTGACAAGCTTGCTGACCGCCAACCGATCATTTTGTCTAATCTGAAACATCAGGTAGATGGAATTATAACATATTTGTGCATTAACAAACAACTTGAGCATGTCAAAGTGCTCCATGTTGCATAAGTAGCAGACAAACAAGAGCTGACTAGCTAAGTTTTTGCCAAGAGTCTGATTCATTTTACTATTTGAGGTTCAGGATATTATGGATATGCCTATCTATCCTACTTAAAAAAGAAGCACCAAATGTTTAACTCACTTGGTGAAGAAGAGCAAGGGCATGAAACTGCACAAGAGCAGCTCTTGACTGCACAGCCTCTTGAACTTCATTGCTCCATCTTTTACAACTTCAGGACTTGTCTGCCAATAATACAAAACATGTGGAAACCATAATCAGAAGGATCTAAAACGCTGCCACAAACTAGAAACAATATCTCCAACTGGGGCACAAAATATAATTGCAGGACGTACTTGAAGCAAGTAGATGCCGCTAACAAGGGCTGCACTGGCAACAACAGGATTCTTGTCAACAATGGCTTGCTTCAAATACCTCTCGATTTGGGTGAGAAGAGTTGAGTCGATAATACGACAAAGAACTCTAATAGCATTTGCACGGTACATATCAGTTTTGCTATTCATGTCCTTCATCAAAGAGCTTGTCACTATGATGACCTACACCCAATAGATCACAAATGAAAGTCATTCCCATATTCCACATACTGTGACGAACCATATCGTAGCAACTAATATTCACCAACCTCATCAGCTGAAGGCGAGAGTTCCTTGATCATGAGGTACACCATCCTCCTAAGGCCCGCATCTTTAGACTGGAACAGCTTGGTTGTTGCAAAGAAGACCTCTGTGGCCTCAACCTACAAATTTTTTCCACTCATGTAAATAAAACTATCAAGTAGCACATGTCCTGCTCAATGGGCACACCAATGTATTGAGGAAACTGCACTACATCACATGTGACAAGATGTACTCTCAGATCCCCTTTGTACTTGTAGTGTTTGAACATGCATAAGGTCTACTCTCTTCTGAACATTAAGCTAGCACGTAACTCCTCACCTAATGTTATTCAGTGTACCAGGTGTTGAACATAACTTTGTAGGTACCAACTTCTTTTTAGAGGACGATAACTATGGCCAAACTTCACAAGAATTTTAGATATACGACGAGTACAGGCAATCTGAAATTCTGAATATAAAAACCCAGCCAAATTATGATCACAGTAAGATCAACGATGTCCCACTGTACCTTGGTAAAGGTGTCACCCTGGTTGAGCAGGTACAGGAGCTTGGTGATAACCTACAGATGCAGGCAGAAAGAAGCATGAGAAACCAGAGTCATTTATGTCAGCCCGCGAATGCATTTTAATAATTCACATTCGCACAAGCTCGGAGAGATGGTATCGCGAGATCCCGTGGGGAAGGGGTGTGAAACACGATTGGGCATAGGCAGACAGTTACCTGACAGCATCGCCGCGCGTCGAGCTGAGGATCGTGGAAGCAGCGAGCCTCCTGCAGCACGGCGCCCTTCTCGATGCCGAGGAACGGCGAGTAGTACTCTGCAGCAGCAACCAAGCAAGCGAACGATCAGCAAGCCGCAATGGCGACGGACGACGGGATCCGCGCCGGAACGCGCCAGATCTAGGGCGCTGCGAGCGCGGATCTAGGCACATCCACGCGCGCACGGGGGCGTGTGCACACACACACACAACCAGAGGCGCGCACGCCCGCAACGAAGGAACGGGGCGAGACAGAGTAGAGGCGCTGACGCGCGCGCGGGCACGCACCTTCCTCGTCGAGGTCGTCGTCCTTCTTCACGACGAGCGGCTGCGCCATGGCTGCGGGTGCTGTCGGGGCGACGTTGCGGGAGGCGCCCGAGCCGGCGGCGGCGCGAGGGGGGGCCCGGGCGGTGGCCTCGCTGGATTTGGAGTGGAGGAGGCGCGGAGCTCACAGGAATGGAGAAGCGTGCGGCATGGATCTGAATCTGGCGCCGGGAAGGAAAAGAAAGGACTGGGAGAGGGAAGGAAAGGAAGGGGTACACCACCACCCTGCCAGTCGTTGAGGTTGAGCAAGCGTTCCTTTCCTTCGGAAGCAATTCAACTGTGGACACCGACGCCTTGATCATATTTGTTAATTTTTTTTATACTTGTTTAAAAAAAAAATGACACATATATGTTGGAAACTTCCTAGATGAAATTCAAAGGTGAAATGAGGTAGATAAATATCGCAAATTATAATACGTGACGGTCGTTGTTGGAGCCCTCACACATGCCCGGAAGAACAAGACGATCTGCGACAACGGCGACTCGGTGAGGTAGGTCGGTTACTCCTCCTCTTCCTCTTGGATCTGGCCCAATGGAGATGAAGACGATGGTAACGATGTCTAGGGTTCTAGCAAGACTTGCCTCTTTCTTCTCCAACTTTGATGACTGTAGAAGAGGCAGGCTAGCGGGTTAGGCAAATAGGCGTCATCATTGGAGCTTGGAGTCGGCGAGATGGGAGGGGGAAGAAGGGCCCTAGCGCATAGAGCTTCGCCGAACCCTAGCACCGGCGGTAAGGGCGAGGACGGCGAGGAGGGCCATAGGAAGGAGTTCAGCTGCGAGGATGACAGGTCGCGTGATAACCTTGCCCATTAAATATGGGCCATCCATTTTAAATTCATGTACAATATATAATTATTGTATGATTTCAAGTATGAGATATACTCTCTCTGTCCTTAACAAGTGTAATTCTAAGCTTGGACAAGTGAAAGTGCATCTATACTCTAGTGGGTTTGGTGTTTTTTATTTGAAAAAACAATTAGAACGCTAATAAAAACTTGATGAGCTTAGAGTATGTTTCATTGCGAATGGATGAAATGATCTTGGTACGTAGCTCATGTCATATCTCCAACGTAAGCTTGCATTGATAAATTAAAAGGGGCTAAGGAAAATAGATATATTTTTGCTCTAATGATGGTTTACTTGTATTTCCGAGAAAATATTGATAGTTCATTGGTATTAATCAAGATTGATTATGTATCAAGCCGTGTGGTCAATGGCAGTGGTCAATCCAAGGAAATTGCTTTGTGTTTGGCCGTGAATGGTATTCTCTTAATCAAGAAAGAATAAAGTTGTGTAACAAATTAGTATTTCAAGGAAATAGACGTGGATGGCAAACATTGAAATAGACGTAAACATTCAAGCTATGATTATGATACTAGAGAAATGGATTTCAAATGAATGCGCTAATGCGAGTTACACTTGATGTCAAAGATAGGGTGAAGGGTTAAGCAAGGATCTGGTCTTGAGGTACTAAGTAAGGGTTAAGGGCAAGGGACGGCTTAGCACCAAGGAACCAAGGCTATGGTGAAGAAACAAGTCTTTGATTAACATGAGTAACTAATGGTGTCATAATTAGTTATGTAGTGCCAAATCAAATCATTATAGGATCAGAGTGTAGTAAAGGCCCGCCTCAACGGGAGTTTCATGAGTGTTTCATGCACATTAAATGTAAAATACCACATCAGCAAAAAAATTCACTTTTGCATGAAACTCTTAGGAGAGAAGGAAAGAGTTTCACCATGGTGAAACCTTTGGGCACGGTTTCACATGCGTTGGAAACCGTGTGAAACCCCACTGAGACACAAATAGAGTTTCACCATGCAACTATGCAATTAAACCATGCAATGAGAGAGGGTTGTGGGACCCTTAAGCTTATAAAACTGTGCAATGAAACTGTGCATTGAGGGAGACATTTATTTCATGTCAAAGTTTCACATCTTGGAAACCGGAGGTGAAATTCTCCATTGAGACCGCCTAAGGACATCTTTCTTGTTGAAAACACGACTTGATATAAGATTAGTACGGTGCTGAAATCATGGATAGCAACTTTCTTGTTGTAGGTTCTCTAATATCTAGCATTGATGGCAAATAAAGTGGAGAGAATTATGTGTGTGCCGTTGAATGATTTCAAAATTCCACGCAAACCACTGAAAAATTAGTCTAGACATGTGTGCCATCGAAATTGTTTTTATGTTCCATGTGTGCCACTTCGATCAAGGGTTGTGTCATTGCTAGTATTTTGGATATATAAATACATGCCGCCACTGCGTACCATGTGGTGGGTCCCTTCTACTAAGGAGTGGGGCCTTAGGATGCTACGTGTGTTGCATACAGTGGGGTGTGTGTTGGGTATTTTAACGCACACAAAATAAATAGGAAAGATCTGCAAGCGCACAAATACCGTTGTAGCTTTCACCCAGGGGGTTTTAATATCGAATCCACAGGGAAACGTGTGAGGCTAACTACAATCTAACTCAACAAAAAGGTTAACTAAGTTTGGGTTTATAATAACTATAGAAGTTCTAAGCTAACTAAAAGTGTTTTATGATAACTAGGAATAGCAACAAGGTTAGGATAAATAGGGGGAATAAAGAGGATAACTAAGGGCCTTTGACTTCTAACTTGGGTAAACAATGTCTTCTACCGATCTATCTTGGCCGATAACTAATAGAGAACAAAGCAGAGTTTCCTTCCTACTAGAACCAAAAGGCTACCGTTACTTACTAACGGGATGGTGGGCTACAGAGGATTCAATAAAGCCATAAAGTCAACTTTACGATACTACCACCTGATATCCGAAAAGTAAGGGGCATTTACGATTAACCCTAGCCTAAGCACCACGCCCATGCTAAGAATTAATATCTACTCACTCTAGAATATAGGAATAAAGCACTTAAAAAAGAGACGTAAACTAGATAGACAATATAAACAAAGTAAACTTAGATTAAAAGTAAATTACCAGAGAAATCTTGAAGACAAGATGAACTTGAATCCACTAAAGTACAAGCCGAAGAGAGAGAACACCTGACAGTCGGCAGCTCTTCCCAACTCATCCCTCACTCTCTATCTCACTATTTCTATGTATAAGACTAGATCTATGAAAAACTAGTCTTCTCTTACTAGCTAAACCTAAGAGATAGATCCATTCAAAGGATCTCTCTCCTCACCTACCGAAAAAGAATAATGAATTAGGGTTTTGAGGGGGAGCCCCCTTTGCCCCTTTATTTATAGCTCCATAGGATGAATCTCGCCCCTTGGATCAAACCGACTTGATTGGACGGACTAAATCTACTCCATAGGTCGGTTGTAGGAAGGTTCCGTGTTGGACACGTGGTTCCACCAAGGGGTGCCGCGCGGCAACCCCCCCCACACACACCTCGTGCCGCCCGGCCCCACCTGTAGCATGTGGGCCCCGCCCCTTCACGAGTTGTCTTTTCTTCTCATTTGGACCCTTGAAATTATACTAATCGCCCGATTTGGTCCTTTTCTTGGTGTCTTGATTTATCCTCTTTTCTCTCTAATTTTTCTGGGTTTTTTAGAGTTCACCCGCAAAACCGAGTGTGCACCAAAACTCATGTAAATCATTAGTATAAACCCTATCTTTTAGTGTTCTTTTAGTGTGTTGTTCTCTCCACGGCCTTCCCTGAAACACTCCGCGCTTACGCATGTGTCCATGCCTCTGCATGGACCACATTCATAGCATGGGTTCCTGTGTTGAGCTTATCCATACTGCTTCATCTTTTTCTTTCTTCCTTCTTTTAGCTTTGTTTTCTTTTATGTTCTTCCTCCACGACAGCCTCTGGTCCTCGTGCTCTCTCCTACAACAAGGTGGCCCTTCTCCCGGTGCTCGCTCGAAAGAGCCGCCTCCCCCTCGGACCCCGGTCCGAGCCGCATGTTCAAGCTCCAACAACAGCTCCAACCATATCAATCGGTCGCCGGTGTGATTTTTCCTCGTCGACTCGACCAGCCCACCTTCAACCGATGCTTTGCACGGTCCTTCCTCCCGGTGCATGCATCCTCGACGCCCTCGTGACCCCCGCGTCGGTGGCCTCTTCGTCATCATTGTCGCCATGGACAAGTGGGTGTCGTTTCTCGTATCCGTGACTTTAACGTAATATGGTCTTCCTTTTGAGGACCTTATTGTAAACTGGATCTGTTGTGATAATATAATCTATATGTGTTTGTTGTAAAAAAAACATAGACATAAAGTTCTTTACATCATAAATATGTAGATAAAAATGTAAAAGAATTGCATTATAAAATTTCAGCAAAGATATTATCTAAATATATTTTATAATATTATACTCTCTCCGTACTCATAAAACTTGGCGTTTAGGATAACGACACGGTATCCAAAACACGCCTTTG
Source organism: Hyparrhenia diplandra (assembly GCA_015847255.1). Classification (NCBI taxonomy): domain Eukaryota; kingdom Viridiplantae; phylum Streptophyta; class Magnoliopsida; order Poales; family Poaceae; genus Hyparrhenia; species Hyparrhenia diplandra. Next base: position 373,316 of record JADLZK010012654.1, on the reverse strand, counting down.
ACCTCTCGTTGTTCTAAAAATATTTATGAAAAAAATGATACATGTATACTTTTATGAAAGTATCTTTCAAGACAAATTTATTCATATAGTTTTCACATTTGCAAACTCAAAAACTTAAAAAGTTATTGATGATTTATATTTCCAATGTTGACTCAAATCTTTTCCAAAACATCAAGTTTTATGAGTATGGAGGGGAGTAAGTACTTTTCACAACTAGCACAAATGAATTATCTTTGTTTAATGGTGGGGAATGACTTAAATGTCATATATGTAAACCCCCTTGTCATGACCCGTAATGGAGGGGGCAGCCGCCACCGCTTGGGGCCCAAGGCCCAAGCCGCTGCACAGTGCGGTGGCCGGCCCGCCCACCGTGATCACGTCATCTGCGCTTTGCCATTAAGTAATGATTATTTAGGAAATAAAATAGGAATAAAATAGAAAATCCAATCGAGATTTCTTTAGATGCAAGTCTTCTCCTGACTATAAATACGAGGGACTTGTAATCGGTTGAATCAAGAAGAAATAAATTAAAGGGGTAACTCCCAACGGCTCTCCCGGCTCTAGGCTCTCTCTCTCTTTCCTCCCCACAAGACGTCTTGCCGCCGATCCGCCGCCCGCCGCATCGCGCCACCCCGTCGCGCCGGCCGCCCAACCGCCGCCGGCACCACCACCCTCCACCGGCCACGCCGCCCTCTCTTCCTCTCTCTCCCCGCTACCTGTTTGTGGAAGTCATCAATCTACGTCACCTGCCGCTAATCGTCGTCATCACCACCGCCTTCGCCATCACCGCGTCGTCAAGATCGCTCGACATGTCAATTCCGCCCAATCTGGCCGAATCGGCCCATTGGTATCCGGAGACCGGGCGATTCCCACCACCGGCGGCTGCGACCACCACCAAAGCCAAGATTAGATGAGCAGGCACAAGATCTCGAGCTCGGATAGAGATTTGCGAGTTTCGTGCTCACTGGAGAAATCGGGGCCACCTTCACCGCCCCTCCCGGGAGAAGTTGGATGAACAGCCAGCCCGACGACGCGTACAACGACGACATTCGCCACGGCACCGCCAACGCCGCTGGGCCGCCGCCATGGCCGCTCCGACATCAACAACGCTCCCATCGACATCCACGGCGACCCGGTGGCACGACGGCCCAGAATCACCAAAGACGCTGCCTTGCTCGCCCGACGTCGCACGCCGCCTACGACATCACCGGCCACCACCAACGACGCCTTCGCCATGGCGCCGCCGACCGGTGACGACGCTCCCACCGGCCGCCGCCACGCCACCCTCCAAGATCATCGACGCCGCAAGCAACGAGCACGCCTACCCCAAGGATGCCCCAACCGCCGCGACACCCGCATCGAGCGGATCGGGAGGCTACCACGGGCGTCCATTCTACCGGCCGACGAAAAGCCTACCCAACCAGGGGCCAACGTCTCGCGGCTACTACAATGGCACGCAATAAGTTCCCGGTCACTACCAACATCATCTTTGACATTGGGAACATCCGAGTGCCAACAAGAACGACTCAATGACGCCGTCGCGGCGTCGACCGGCGTCGCCAATCTCAACCCCCGGCGTCCACGACATCCTAGACACAAACGGCAACATGAACAACAACGCCAACAACCCGCTGGACCCGGGACATCACATGCTCCACGGTCACCGTGCAAGTCCAACCCATTCAACAAGGAGCTCCTACCTCTATCACCCATGCTCCAACGATGTCGCTTGACGTCGCCAACCAAGACGCCTTCGACCCGGCATCATCGACGCGAACAACGACACCCCCCGAAGCGTCAACGACATCCCCGACATCGCCATTAACATCGCTAGCCACAATGCTTGCGGCATCGACGACATCGACAACGACAAGGACGCTACCATGGGCGCCATGAACGGCAACGACGTCCTCAAGGATGCCAACGCCAATGACGTTCCCCGTCGACTCACGCCTTCACCATGCCTACCATCGACACCAACTACAAGGGGCATCAACCACGATGACATCCCCGCAGCCAACCTCAACATTGGCAACCACGACGTTCCACACATGGGCGCCACGACCGATGAGAACACCGACGCCCCCGCGCCACCAAGGAGATCGCGGCCGTTCACTTTCCGACCTTCGCCGACGACGACTACGCGCCAGCCGCCGGACATTCGGCCGACATCGACAATGGTGGAGAACACCATCAATCAAGCCGCGGCTCCAAAGAAAGGAGAGACATCATCGGGCACCACGCAGCGGTAACATCGTTACACACCGCCAAACCGACGACAACGGCACTCCTCTTTCTTTGGCTCTCCGCATCACCAAAGGCGCCACGGAGAATGGAGACAACATACCATGGTGCCCCCACTCTCGGTTTTGGGACGCCCTTCAACGGCGACACCAACAACCATCACGACGTCGACTACACGACTTTGGCGGTAAAGGGGCGACTCGAGCCATACCCGCTGGCTCCCTTGTTCCTCAACGACATCTACGCCCATGCGACTACGCCAACAAGGCGTGGGCTGCAATACACCGAGGCACCCTACACGGAAAACGGCGATCCACCTCGCCCAAGACCGGCAGCTTCCATCTTCGGCAAGTCTCGACTTGTGAGCTTCACCGAACGGCGACAAAAGAGGTACATACCACCCACATCAACCCGCTACCTCGGCGACTTCGTCACTACCTCCTGAGGCTCCCATCCTTCATCAAATGGCAACACGAATTGGCGACAACCTGCGCCGCGCGGAACCATCAAACTCCAACCGGGAGCAACGGCTTGGGCGCCGGCAATGGAGATCGTCTTCCTCGGCAAACATCGCTCCTACGTCACGGCCTTACCAAAGGTACTACAAAGGGGTTTTCGCGGCCGGAAAGGTCGGCGTCTCCATCTTCGCCCGCACATCAACAACGACAACAGTCGCGAACGACAACGAGCGAGGGCCTTGTGTCGGGAGAAATGTCATGACCCGTAATGGAGGGGGCAGCCGCCGCTAGGGGCCCAAGGCCTGCTGCTACGCGCTGATGGGCGGCCGCCGCCCACCACCGTGATCACGCCATCGCTTCGCCATTAAGTAATGGTTATTTAGGAAATAAAATAGGAAATCCAATTAGAGATTTCTTTAGATGCAAGTCTTCTCGGGACTATAAATACGAGGGGACTTGTAATCGGTTGAATCAAGAAGAAATAAATTAAAGGGGTAACTCCCAACAACTCTCCAACTCTAGGCTCTCTCTCTCTCTCTTCCCCCGCGCCGTGCGTCGCCAGTCCATCCCGCCCGCCCAGCGCCGCCCTCTTATACCCGCCCGCGCCGCCCAACCACACCAGGCCACCACCTCCACCGCCCACGCCGCCCTCTTTCCTCTCTCTCTTTCTCCCCGCTACCTGCCATCATCAATCTACGTCACCTCGTCGCCAATCGTCGTCATCACCACCACCTTGCCATCACCGCCGTCGTCAAGATCGCCGTCGACATGTCAATTCCGGCCCAATCTAGCTCTAAATCGACACCCTTCTATGTATGTATGTACTTACTAGTTTTGCACCTATGTTTTATTTCTCCTCTATGTGCATCTATCATTTTTTTTAAAAAATCATTCATCATGTTTTTGTCTTTTTTTAGGAAACCCCTCACTTGAAACGATGGGGCACGGGGAGCCAAAATCTTCGGTCCGACCGGTCGGACCCCGACCCCCCCAACATCGTGTGGTGGATTCGTTGTTTTTTCGGCCCGGTTAAACTCTCTCGGCCCAATACTTGTCGCCCTAGGCCCGCGTTTTATTTCTCCCATTCCCATCTCGCATGAGTGGCGGTGGCGGGCTGTTTTAAATTCGGGGCGGAGAGAGGTGCAGTCACCTAGATAAAAATAAGGCATCGATCACTTGGTTTTCTCTCGGCATTAGATTTTGCACCTGAACAAAGGCAATAGAGCCCTGTTTTTGCCACCCGCCCACGGCAAGCTAGGGTTTGGCCGGAGCTCTAGCGAGATAGGGTCGTGCGACCTTGCCGTTGCTCGCCGGCTCGAACCAAACCCTAGCTCATCCGCAGCACCCCACCTTCTCCCCCTCCCTCCCTCCTCGCCCCATTGCCGCCGCCACTCCGAGCTCCCCAGTTCAATCGCGGCCCCAACCGCCCTTACCGCCGCCAAGGCTCCCTAAGCCACCCGTCGACCTTCCCCACCGCCTTACCTATCTCCCTTGGGCGGCTAGACAATATATAACCCACCGATTGTGAGGGAGAAGAAGACGGTTCTCCAGAACCCTAGCTCGCCAGAGTTGGAGTTGGAGGGGGGAGAGAGAGAGGAGGAGGAGGAGGAGGGAGAGGAGGGAGATGAGGCCTACCTAACTTGGATCCGCGGGCGCCGGTGCCAGATCGAGCGGATCCACCATGGCCGACACGGACGCGGGAAAGGGAGAGGAGTCTGTGGTTTGCTGGCAGCAGTCGCCGCCGACTAGTACATATGGTTGTGTGGGTGTGGGCAGGCATGGGACGCGGAGGTGTACAAGGAGGAAGAAGAGATAAGCGTGCGTGCGGTGGGACGGCTTCGGACGATGAACTAGGCGTGCAACGTCTCCACGGCTTGCACGCCCGTAATGAAGCATTTCCCTTATAAAATGGATGAAGCCATATTTGTATCCACCGGAATGGTTGGTAGCTTAAAATTCTACCCTCTTGAGTACTGTATAGTATGATCGAAGGTATGCCAAGAAAACAAATGATTTTTTTAAGAAGGGCGCAACTATTTCATAACAATTTTTTTCACCAATTTATACAGAATGATACAAGAACCAAATTATTAGACAACATTATTCAGACATTAATGGAAGATTAATTAACACTAAAATGACTGAATAAAAATCTTATTTGTAGCGCTGCAAATAGCCCACAAGCTCATCGACGTACTGCTCCTGCTTTGCCCTGTCGCCGACCACCCTCTGCATTTCCCTGGCGTTGCGCGCGAACGCCTCGCCCTCATCCTCCGCCATCACACGCCGCACCGCCGCCGCGACGTCGTCCCCGCGGATCGATCCAGCGTCGTCCCTCGGCACCTCGACGCCGACGCCGCGTGCCTCCATGGCGCGCGCGATGAAGCCCCTGGTCTGCTATGAACGGCAGCATCACCAATGGTAGCCCGAAGCGGAAGACGCTCTCCGCGGTGGAGCCCCAGCCGCAGTGCGTGAGGAACGCGCCCACCGCGGCGTGCGCCAGCACGCGCACCTGCGGCACCCACCCGGCGCGCACCACCCCGCGCCCGGCCACGCGGGACTCGAACCCGTCCGGCAGCAGTTCGCCGGAGTGGCCAACGGGCCGCCGCACCGCCCAGAGGAAGCGCACGCCGGAGAGCTCCAGCCCGAGCGCCAGCTCGCGGACCTGCTCCGCCGTCACCGGCGCCTCGCTCCCGAGCGCGCCACGTAGAGGACGGACCGCTTGGGCTGCTCGTCCAGCCACCGCATGGCGTCAGAGAAGGACCCGTCGCCGTTGCCACCGCCGCCCCGGGCGTCCTCGTCCTCGTCCTCGTCCTCGGGCATGAGGAGGCTCGCCGGCACGGCGGGCTTGGCGAAGAGGTCTGTCAGGAGCGGGAACAGACGCGGGTCCTCCGCCTCCGGGCAGCTGCGGATGACGATGAGGCGGCAGCTCGGGTGATGCACCTGCCAGAAGCGGTCCACGTCGGACACGCCGGAGGCGTTGGGCCGGCACGCGGCGGCGTACCACTCCGCCTCATGGCGGCGGAAGGACATGGTGGTGGGGAACGGTATCCACGGCGGCGGGACCATGAAATCCTCCGTCGTCTTGCGTGGTTGCGCCTCGTTCTGCTGCTTGGAGCCGCCAAAGGCCATTAAGCCTGCCGTGAAGATGAGGAACATTGCGCACGGGATCTTGCGTCGGCATGGGCAGACAAGAAGGAAATTAAGAACACATCTCTCTTTCTAATTTCTGCAAAAACAGCATGTGGAATGAGAGATATCACCTTGTGTTGTTCAGCGATTGGCCAAATCCAGTTTTGAGCGAAGTCGAGGATGATCCAGTCGGGCTTCCTCGAGAACGCCGCCGCCTCGCCGCCGCCGGCGGCACAGCCTTCGATGACAAGGCGCTCGAACGGCGCGGCGAGGCCGTCGAAGGCCTTCTTGAGGAGCTCGACCTTCTCCGGCGGGACGTCGGCCGTCGACTCGGCGCCTTCGGGGATTCCCTCGACGGCAGGCAGGTCCAGCTTGACGACGCGTAGGCGCGCTTCGAGCTCCGGCGGCATTGCGCCAAGCCTGGCAGCGTTCCTCGGAGTGGAGACGAAGGGGACGGCGTGGCCGCGCCGCGCCAGCCGCTTGAGAGATCCAGGAATGGGATCATGTGGCCGAACGCCAGCCATGGGAACACGACGATGTGGAGAGCTTCTTGGGTGTCCTCCATGACCAGCCACTAGATAGCTTGACAGCGCAGATCGATGAAATGGTACGTACGGTAGTGACACCAGAGGTTTCTCTGCTACTTCAATTATTTGATTGGATCGTCATCCACGCATCTCTAACTATCGAAACCCGAGTCCAAGCTCGGGCACGAGAGGTATCCACGTCGCCTGCAAAACAGCGACCGTAGGATCTCGATCTGACGGCTCCAGCCACTCCACGGGTCGCTTTCGAGGACACTGTTCACGCACTGTTCAACTGACGCCTGCACTGTTCACGCTCGCAATTGCTACGCGTACCTGAGAAACGTACCAAAAAAAGATAAAAAAGCTTTTTCCCTTTCCGAAAAATTTTCAAATAAACTAGAACCTACTCAAATATTTTTTCACCCCTTTTTATCATCCAAAATTTTTTTTTTGAATTCCTCTCATTCGTGTTTTTATCGATAAACTTAGGAAGTTTATATCTCATTCACTCCAACCCCGAATCATATAGTTTTTCCACCAAAAATCTTCTAAAATAAAACCTTTACATATAATCCGTAATAATTTTCAATCCATCCTAACTCCGAATCCCATAATTCTTCCACCACCAAAAAAAGTTCTAAAATAAAACCCTATATATTCAAAATCATTTTTTCCTAAGTTTTGGTCACAACCCTTCTCCATCATCAAAAAATCCAAAAATAATTTTTCACATTCGTCTCATTCACATTTCGCCCAATAAACTTAATTTTATATCTCATCCATCCTAACTCCGAATCCCATAATTCTTCCATAAAAAATAATCTAATATAAAACCCTACATATTCATATCTTTTTTCCCCAATTTTTGGTCATTGTCACAAATGCAAACAATAATTCTTTTCAACAATTCCATTGGTACCATCTCGCAAATATCAAGATACATATAATCCAAAATAATTTTCAATCCATCCTAACTCCGAATCCCATAATTCTTCCACCACCAAAAAAGTTCCAAAATAAAACCCTATATATTCAAATCATTTTTTCCTTTTCATCGTCCAAAAGAAAAAGAATTTTTAATTTTATCTCATTCACGTTCTATCCATAAACTTAGGAAGTTCATATTTCATCCAACCTAACTCTGAATCCCATAATTCTTCAACCAAAAACTTCAAAAAAATAAAACCCTACATGTTCAAATCTTTTTTCATAATTTTTAGTCGTACCCCTTCTTCATCATCAAATAAACAAAAAATAATTTCTCAAATTGCTCTCACTCCCGTTGTGCCGATAAACTAACAAAACATATATCTCATCTATCTTAACTCGAATCCCATAAATCCTCAAAAAAATTAAAAAAATCCTACATATTCAAATCATTTTCCTTAATTTTCATTGACTATGATTGTCACAAATGCAAACAACTATTCTTTTCAACAATTCCATTCGTAGCACCCGCAAATACCAAGATTTTAGATATATCACCGCCATTTCTTCTTCAATTGCTAAATTAACTCACAATCATATATAAATGCAAATGCAAATGCTACTTGTTGGTACACTTGTCATTTTTCCCAACGTAAATCCTAAAGTTGTACGAACCTACAAAATCACCATACCAAATGCCATAAGATCCATCGTATAGCGAATTAATTGTACTACTAATATACACCGCCAAATCCATCATATAAACGAATTAATTCTACTACTAATTTATATACTACCATTTTTCTCATTTATAAATCATAAAACTATAGAACCAGTATTTACCATGGGTAAATGATAACTTATAATCACCACGAAAAACATAAAACTAATGTATTGCATAAAGACCAATTCGCCACCATTAGTTGTACTCATGTAACTAACTACAAAGGGAAAAAAAAAAATACACGGCAAAAGCCGCTGCCAGTTTTCTAGTAGGAGTTTAAACCAAAGATCTAACTCCAATGGACCAAACCGTCAAAAATCACCATAATCCAACCGACAACCAAATCGGGTAATTCAAACACTTTTCACCCGAATTTTATATCCACAAGATCTAACTCCAATGGACCAAAGAAAAACATGTCAAAACCAAAGGAGAACCCTAACAAAATACATTTTTTACATAGATATTTTTCTATGAATGGAAAATTATAAGATGAAGTAGATAAAACACGAAAAAATACAAATTTACTCAAATATTTTCTATGCAAGGCAAATTAGAAGATAAACAAAAAGAATGGAAAAGACCGGTGTGGTAGGTGATGGCTAGCGCTTGAGTTATTCGAGATGACCCGCGTGAGGCGTTTGTTTTTTGGCGCCAAGAGGTGTTCTATTAGGCTTGCCGGAGAACGTTTGTAGCACTTTTTATATTTTGATGAGTTAACTTGGTCAATAAACTTTGGTGTGCGTGCCTTGAGTTCGAGTTTGTGTGAGTTTGATGTACTCCCTCCGCTGCAGAAAAACATACAACTATGGGTTGCGTGCGGATAAAGTAGCTCATGTTTGACCAAGTTTCTAGCAAATACTATTCATATTTATAGCTCCAAATTAATTTATTATGAAAATATGTTTCGTAAATAATCTGGTGATATTTATTTGGTATTGTAATTATTTATAGTTTTTATTCTATTTATAATTGGTCAAATTTAGTGGATTTAAACAAAGTAATGTGCTAGAATTGCATGTTTTCTAGAACGAAGTGAGTATTTGTGTAATAAAGAAGGGACAATTGCTTATTTGGCCCTAGAAAAACTTCTCCTCACTTATTTGGTCTTTTTTTTTTTTTGAAGTTGTCTATTTGGCCTCAAAACAAAATTTGGTTGCCTATTTGACCTTCTGTTATCTCCATGAGCTTATTCTGTGAAGTCTCCCACTCCATCACATGCAAAAGACTATGGTGCCCTTCAGCCCTCCAGTTTCCACCTTTACGTGGTGTCTCCCAACTGGCCGACCCGATATAGGGAAAACAAGAAAGCGGACTGCCGCCACCGCCACGCCCCATGGCCGATGGCGATGACGCCACTCGCCCAGTTGGCGGCGCCCTCCTTCCGGCGCCGCCCTCTGCCGGAACGGACGCGCCCAGCGCAGCAGCTGGTGGGTTCGAGAAGGTGCACGTGCCGGGCGAGCACACGCCGATGATCGGGCGAGCTCACGCACTTTCGATCACGCCGGCGTCGAGCAGCTTCGGGTATAGCCGTATACTAGAATGGAAGGAGGATCCAATGGCGGTCCTGAATACGTGCTGCGTTGTTTATTGGGGTATTGGCATCGTGATTACCACGGTGCTGGTTTCTGTGTCTGCAAAGGCATAGATGGATATCTCAAAGGAAAAAATTGTTGAAAACGGAGAGATTGAAATTGAAGAAGGCAGAAGAATGTCGTTTCTTCCTCGGTACCAATGTTTTCTGATCTTTATCTGAACACAAACCCAATGTTTTTCTGAATACAAGCTGTCATGTCTCTGTATATCGAAAAGCCTCAGCTAAAAATGGTCATCTAAAGCTCATTCCGAGAAAATGGCAAAGGGATTAGGTGGCATTCATGAACACTGGTTTCTTTTGTCTGGTGCTCGAAAAGACCAAAAACCGTGGGTGCAACATTTAGTTTGGAGACAATACTGAGTCTTCTTTGCTCTTACTGTCAAGTTGGTCTTTTCATTCAAATTCAATATATAATATAAAAAACTCTGTTTTTCATTTTTTCCTCAGGGGGTAAAATAGACTTTTTAGCTGCCACTTGACACCATTAACAGTTGAATTGTTGCAGAAGGTTAAATAGGCAACAAAATTTTGTTTTTGAGGCTTAAATAGACAAACCGAAAAAAAAAAAGAGGCTAAATAAGCAAGGAGAAGTTTTTTCGGGCCAAATAAGCAATTGTCCCAATAAAGAATAGCTATATGTATCTGTCAACGCAGAGGCTAAGATATCAATATATTCCCTTTTTTAAAAATCAAAAGAACCAATACAAAGTTAAAAATTACATCAACAAATCAAATAAACTTACAGCACTAGGCTAAGGGAATTACATTACATACATGATAAAATTTATAATGACAAACTGTAATATTGCTTGCCTAGTTAAGATCAATAGTATACTACGTAGCTACAGTACATGAGAAGATGATGTGACAGCATAGCAACATGCACTGCACCCTCACTAGTTTTCGAGTTTCAGCTGCACCACTTGACCACCTTGGACCGCATAGTACATAGTACTAGCACAAACACAATAGCGACCTGCACCACGTGACCACTGCACCTTTGGGCCTAGCAGACGGTTGTTGGCTTGTTGCAATGAGGATGCCGGAGTCAGGGAAAAAGTACCACGTTTTTTTTTTTTTTTTTTTTTTTTTGGCAACGGCAAACCGATGGTGAGGAGGTGTGTGTGTCTGACTTCAAAAATCTTGCACACGCAGGCTCTAGCAACATTCTTTTTAATTATAAATGTTGTATCGTTGTCTGGTTATTATATCTTGCTTACTCAACTGCCATATTTGTATCCAGTAGACCAAATGTGTTCGGTGGTCATAGTAATTTATCCTAAGTTTCTCAAAGAAAGTAAGTGTGGTAACTTTGAACCGATTAGCACCGGTTGATTGATTTCGGTCACCATGCCGGTTGGGTCTAAATCACTGAGGGTGCACACGGCCAAGATACGTAGGGAATACGATTGGTTGCTTTCGGAACCCGGGTTGTCCCCGGACGAAAGAGGCGTCCAGGGGCTCACCTCGTCCCCGACCAACTGATACACAAGCTCGTGTTTGGTTGCATGTATGGATCAATTTGATGCATGACCTCATGCAGTTGGTTGTGTTTGGTTGCATGTATATACCAAAGTGGGATTCACCCATGTATCAAAATGGTGAAGTTACCACCTAGGATTTCTTAAGGGCAATTCATCGAACACCTTTGCTCGACACCTCGTGCTTGTTGCTTGCTCAGCTGCTTGCGCCGACGGCCACCTCCGTGCATGACCTTCAGCTGCTTGCCTCCCTTGCCTCCTTGCCTACTGACACCCACGCCAAAGGTACTGGCGGCGCCCACCTCCGGTGCATGACCACGCCTCGCCGCCAAACCTTGCCTCCTTGCCGGCATCGTCAAGTCGCCTCTAGGAACACGACGCCTTCACGCCGACGCCGTTCACGCGTCCACGAAGACGCCGAGAGCACCCTCGCGAGTCTTAACACGCACGCCGAGCTGCAGCGACTAGCACGCCAACGACGCCCCGCGTCCACGGCGTTCCCATCGCTAACGCCCCACCGACCGCCACACGCCACCGCTACCTCGACGCCCAGCCTTGCCCCTCCGCGACGACCACGCCATCGGGGCGCCACGCCGCGGGACCACGGCCTGATGCCGGTCGGACGGATCACGCCAACACCGCCACGCCACTGGCCGCCACTCCGGCCCACTGCCGCCACCCGCCCGCCCACGCGCCGCCGCACCCCCCCCTTGGCCGTGCGAGGCTGGCCATGGCGCGCGGCTAGAGGGACGACTTCCGCCACGGAGGAACCGCCGCCGCCACCATCGCGGGCTCGGGGCAACCAATCCTCCGCGAGCTCCTCCTCTCCGTGCCGCTCCACCGCTCTCCTCCGCTGAAGCCCCTCCTTCCGTAGGCCGCGCGGCGCCCACGGCTCCCTCCGCGATGCGGGCCATGGGCGACCGCGTTTTCGAGCGCAGCACGCCGGACGGACGAACAACCCGCGCCGAGGAGGCAGCCGGCGTTGAGGGGTGCCTCGGCGCCCGCGCCTTTTGAGGGCGCCGCCTCTACTCGGCCGCCGTTGAGGCGCCGCCCCGCCTTGCCCCCCGCCGGCAGGGCGCCACCTCCGCGCCGAGATGGCCGCCGCAGAATCGATGGCGAAGAGTTCCGAGGCGGCGCAGCAGGAGCGCGTAGGGAGGTAACGCTGACTTCACGCTTACGAGGACGGCGCAGCTTCAGTCCGTGTGTTGGATACCGCATCGTCCGGCTCGAGGAAGCTCGCCTCCGGCTTCCCTCGCCGCCCGGGATGGAGGGGGCGAAGTGAACGATGTCGCGGCGGCAAAAAGTGAAGGGAAGGGAATCCAATCACGAGCAGGGAACGAGGCGGTGCGCAAAGACGCTCGAGAACGGCTCGGTTGGGGCAACCAATCGCACCCGTAGTGGAGGAAGATACAAATGATGAGGTCAGCCAACAAGCCGACTATACATATTTGACTCTCTTCCTCTATCCAAGAAATCTACAAACATCTCAAGAGAGGACCCGTCGACGAGACACACAATGGGAGTGCCCTAGTATCCATAAGAACAACTCGAGATAAGTGCTAAGTATCATAGGGTCGAATGAGATAGGGTTTGAATGTAAAAGGCAAACTATATTCATTTTCATGACTGTGATACCCCTCAATCGGCCATGCTGCTCTACTATATATAAAAAGGGGTGGCCATATCTCACTAGAAAACCATCCCTGAAATACAATATGCAATTCCCACGAATTAATCTTCCATCATTGTCTGAATAATGTTGTCTCTAATAATTTGGTTCTTGTATCATTCTATTTTTTTCGATAATATCACTATAAACTGGTGAAAGAAATTGTTATGGAATACTTGTGCCCTTCTTTTAAAAAATCATTTGTTTTCGGGACGTTGCTAGAGCCTGCGGGTGCAGGATTTTGAAGTCCGAAGTCCAGCGCGCACGTCTCCTCGCCTGTGGTTTGCACTTGAAAAAAAAAAAAAGACACACACCACGGTTCTTCTTCCATGACTCCGGCACCCAAGCAGAAGCGTCAGCAAGCCCGGAAATACAAGCTAGGCGATTCCCATCAAACCAGAGGCCAAGGATCGATTGCGTGAAACTTGCATATATGCGTGGATCACGTTCTACGATTTTATATCATCGAAAATTCTGAGTAGAAGAAACCTTTGCTTTCTTGCTTTCATATATCAGGGTGCTGCTATAATTTTTACCGTACCATATTTCCCTTTGCGATAATAAAAGTAGAGGAAAACCTTTTCAGTGGCTGGCCATGGAGGACACCCAAGAAGCTCTCCACATCGTTGTGTTCCCATGGCTGGCGTTCGGCCACATGATCCCATTCCTGACCTCTCCAAGCGGCTGGCGCGGCGCGGCCACGCCGTCACCTTCGTCTCCACGCCGAGGAACGCTGCCAGGCTGGGAGCAGTCCCGCCGGAGCTCGGAGCGCGTCTACGCGTCGTCAAGCTGGACCTGCCGGCCGTCGAGGGACTCCCCGACGGCGCCGAATCAACAGCCGACGTCCCGCCGGAGAAGGTCGAGCTCCTCAAGAAGGCGTTCGACGGCCTCGCCGCGCCGTTCGAGCGCCTTGTCACCAAGGGCGCCGGCTGTACTGGGGCCACCGCCGGCGAGGCCGCGTTCTCGAGGAAGCCCGACTGCATCATCCTCGACTTCGCTCAGAACGGGATTTGGCCAATCGCTGAACAGCACAAGATGGCGTGCGCCATGTTGCTCACCTTCCCCGTCGGCGTCCTGGCCTTCGCCGGCACGAAGCAGCAGAACGAGGCGCAGCCACGCACGACGGCGGAGGACTTCATGGTCCAGCCGCCGTGGATACCGTTCCCGACCACCATGTCCTTGCCGCGTCACGAGGCGGAGTGGATCGCCGCCGCGTTCCGGCCCAACGCCTCCGGCGTGTCCGACGTGGACCGCTTCTGGCAGGTGCATCACTCGAGCTGCCGTCTCATCGTCCACCGCAGCTGCCCTGAGGCCGAGCCGCGCATGTTCCCCCTCGTGACGGACCTCTTCGCCAAGCCCGTCGTCCCCGCGGGCCTCCTTATGCCCGACGACGACGACGACGACGCCCGGGGCGGCGGTGACGACGATGACGAATCGTCCTTCTCGGACGCTATGAATTGGCTGGACGAGCAGCCCAGGCGGTCCGTCATCTACGTGGCTCTCGGGAGCGAGGCGCCGGTGACGGCAGACCAGGTCCGGGAGTTGGCGCTTGGGCTGGAGCTCTCCGGCGCGCGCTTCCTCTGGGCGGTGCGGCGTCCCGTCGGCCACTCCGGCGAGCTGCTGCCGGACGACTTCGAGTCCCGCGTGGCCGGGCGCGGGGTGGTGCGCGCCGGGTGGGTGCCGCAGGTGCGCGTGCTGGCGCACGCCGCGGTGGGCGCGTTCCTCACGCACTGCGGCTGGGGTTCGACCGTGGAGAGCCTCTTCCGGTTTGGCCTCCCGCTGGTGATGCTGCCGTTCATAGTGGACCAGGGCCTCACCGCGCGAGCCATGGCCGCCAGCGGGGTCGGCATCGAGGTGCCAAGGAACGACGCTGACGGATCGTTCCGCAGGGACGACGTCGCGGCGGCGGTGCGGCGTGTGATGGCGGAGGATGAGGGCGAGACGTTCGCGCGCAATGCCAGGGAGATGCAGAGGGTGGTCGGGGACAGGGCAAAGCAAGAGCAGTACGTGGATGAGCTTGTGGACTATCTGCATCGCTACAAATAAGAAATAACACTATTATTCAGTCATTTCATTGTTAAATCTTCATTGTGCAAATAATGTCGTCTCTTAAAGTTTGGTTTTGCTCTTTCAAAAAAAAAGGTTTGGTTTTGAGTAAAATAAATCAGCGGTCCTCAAACTCTCACCATTATTGTCACGTAGGTTCCCAAACTCTCAAAATGTCCATTGGCTAAAGGAACTTGGTTGTGGTTGTGACTCGTGTGTACAAATAAGCTTAGCCCGACCTTTTGCCGACATGGCATTTACACTTGTCACGAGGTAGTTTCAGCGGGTCTTTTGTTAGGGGAAAGGTTCACCCAAGAGGGACGCTGAGCCTTTTCAACAATAAAGCCTTGTAGAAAACCACCTCACAGCTATGCTATTCTATTCTATTCTATTATATTCTTGACGATCGAGGAAGTTGGTGTTATTGTTTTGAGGGTAGAGTAGCTTAATTTCTCTCTTTTATCTTCTTTCAATCTCTACCTTATTAAAAATAATAATGTGAGCATTTCCTAAGAGCATGTCATTGGCATTTTGTTATTCCCCCCTCATGTTTATTCATTGGCATCTTGTTGATAGTACAAATTACAAAACATCAAGGGAGTTTGAATTTGAACTTGAGGTGTTGAAAGTTTCGGTATGGCCAAAATTTTGCCTCTCTATTAGTTGCTTCCATGTCAGAAGTTATT
The DNA here is from genome assembly GCA_015847255.1 of Hyparrhenia diplandra. NCBI lineage: Eukaryota > Viridiplantae > Streptophyta > Magnoliopsida > Poales > Poaceae > Hyparrhenia > Hyparrhenia diplandra. Next base: position 357,825 of record JADLZK010012654.1, on the reverse strand, counting down.
ACATGTGTTGAAAGTTTGGACATGTGCTTGGAGGGTTGCTCCCACATTGGACATTTTGACGTATCTTCGATGGTAAGAACCATCTAAACTTTGTCTCTCGTAGGAAGTTTCGATGCTTTGTGTCCGGTCCAGTTCTTATATTTCCAATCAGAACTTCTCTGAATTCGTGGGAATAGCATATTGTATTTTGGGATGGTTCTCTAGTGAGATATGACCACCCCTTCGAGGAGCTTGGCCGATTGAGGTATCACAATCATCAAATTGAATATAGTTTACCTTTTACATTCAAACCCTATCTCATTCGCCCCTATATGTTGCTTAACACTTCTCTCGATGAGATTTATTAGCGTTCTAGTCGTTCTTTTGGATACTAGGGAACGTTGACTGGTCCTCTCTTGAGATGTTTGTACATTTCTCGATAGATGAAGATAGTCAAATATGTGTAGTCAACTTGCTGGCTGGGCTCATCATTTATATCTTCCTCGGCTACGTATCTTGGCCGTGTGCAGCCTTAGCGATCTAGACCCTACCCGCATGGTGACCGAAATCAATGTCAACCTGTGCTAACCAGTTTAAAGTTACCGTGCTTACTTTCTTTGAGAAACTTAAGATAAATTACTATGAGTACCGACCATTTGGTCCAAAATAAGCAAAGAAAAGGGCAACCGAACAGACTCATAGTCGACTTGTGGGCTGGCCTCATCATTTGTATCTTCCTCCACTACGTATCTTGGCCATGTGCAGCCTCAGTGATTTAGACTCAACCGAGTTGGTGACCGAAATCAATGTCAACCGGTACTAATCGGTTCAAAGTTACCACACTTACTTTCTTTAGGATAAATTACTACGAGCACCGAACACATTTGATCTACTTGATACAAATACAACATTTATAAAAAGGACGTTGCTAGAGCCTGCGCGTGCAAGATAAATGATGTACCGTTGTCAGGAACCCAGGATACTGTATCCAGCTTACTCAACTACCATTATACCTTGGCATGGGGCCAGGCCGACATGGCCCGATAATGCTAGTTCTGCCAACTAGGCACGGTGTGTCCTACGGCTTGTGCCTCTAAGGCACGCTGGGCCTAGCCAACGGCCCATGCATGGCCTGTTGGGCCAATTTTTTGTGCCCGGCCGCCCAAGAGGCACGACCTCTCCAACAGGTCGAGCTGGCCCGGGCCCACGAGGCACCGAGTGAGTAGCCAAAGAGACGGGGAAGCCGCGAGGGGAGCTTGAGGCATCGACGGTTGCTTCATCGACGTTAGGGTGGACCTCGAGGCCGGCAGCACGCCTAGCGGTAGTGGCCAACGCATGCCACGCTCTTAAGCAGCGGCACGCTTGGGCCCAAGTAGGAGGGAGCGGGACCGGATGCCTCGCCACTGGATGCCGGCGGCCGCAGGGGGAGTATGGAGGAGCCGAGAAGGAGTCCGCCGAGATTGAGGAGGAGGAGGCAAACCAAGAAGGAGGTCTGCCGGGGTTGCTCAACACCCGTGGCAGCAGTGCGTAGGCGGTTGTGAGCCTCCCATCGTAAATCGCGACTACTGGCGTCGAGAGAGTGTGGCGTAGATGGGGAAAGACGAAAGGGAGTGGCATAGGGTTGGGTGCTTTGGGTGGAAACCAGTGAATCAATAATGGGCCTTTATTCCTTAGTAGACCAAGCTAAGCACCGGCCGCCAATCCGGCGTGCGGTCCACGAACTTTGAAGTGCGGCCAGGCATGGCCTCGCTCCCTAGGGCCGCTCAGATACCCCTACTACAAACTCAAACAACACACGAGCCTCATGCTCACTACTAGACGTAGGGACATTGAACCCAAACCAGATACATCTTGTGTCTCTATTTCACCACCATCTCCGAGCTATATGTTTAAGCAAATCGATTACTCATTGGTACAAGTTCAAAAATACCGACAAATAACATCAACTTCCTCTATCATCAAGAATTATAGCATGGTTGCAAGCTGGTTTTCAGGAGGCTTTATTGGTGAAAAGGCTCACCCGTTTCCTCGGGTGTGAGGCTTTCCCCAACAAAAGACTCATTGGAACAACCTCATGACAAGTGTGGAAAGGCTATGTCGACATATGGTCGGGCTAAGCCGGTTTGTACACACGCCGCAAGTAAAACAAATTCCTTTTTAGCTTAAATGGACATTTTGAGAGTTTGGGAACCTATACGACATCCACAAGCGTGTATAATGGTGTGAGTCCTGGAGGACTGCTGCTACATTTTACTCAAAACCAAACAATAAGAGGTTGTTTACTTTGGCTTGCACTACTGTTCGCCTTTGCCTTGCCTCCCATGTCTCATTGTTTTGTGTAATAAATGCACTACATGTTTGTCCTTTTGTATATATGGGCATGCAGCCCGAGCCCGTGGGTCTCGTAAATCGGCCCGGCCCGCGGGGGTGTCGTGCTCGGGCCGCCCCTCCGGCCCGTGGCATGGCCCGTGCCCGCCCGCTAAGTCGCCGTGAGTCCGACGGCCTGCTAAATGCTGAAGGCCATGCGGCCTTCCCTACCCCAAGACAAGTTGGACCATACAAATTCATGTTTCCCTTTCCTCCTCGTCGCATTCGTTCCCCCCTACCCCCGCCGCCACCGTTGGACGGTCGTTAACTACCTTTTTTATACCGTCAACACCTGATAAAACATTCATATTTAAATACCAAACTTAGTGATAGGGCTTGAAACTAATTCATTCCACAAGTTTTGGTATTTTCAAGAGCAATGCAGGAATTCTCCATTTATCGTAAAGAAAAGGTATCTTAAAAGGCAAAACAAAGTACACCATCACGGAGAGCTCGTCGCTACCGATCGAAATGGATATATTACTTGATATATTTAGACTCGGATGGAAAAGATATCGAACAAACAAAAGTACATATGAAATGAGGATCCACACCTCTTCTCTGCAACCATGCATGGCCTATCACCCAGCGACACGTGGCGTAAGCGGACCACCGGCCGTACAAGACAACCGCCACAGCAATGACAAAGGGCCCCGCCTGCTCCTCCACCCAGCCGCCAGCTAGGACAGGCGACCGCCAAATTAATCGGGGCGACGTCACAGGTTCGTTTCGCCCCGACGCTGACGGCGCGCACGACACGGCGGAATCAATTAACGCGATCAATAGCGCCACACACGCGGCGTCGGGGACGCGCGGACGCTAACGTTCTTCCGCCCGCCGACACGCGGGCGAAGCGGAGGGGGTCGCCGAGGCGCTATCTTCGCCGCCGCCGGGTCCAGCCGCTGCGGACCGCCCAAATCGGGCCGGTTCACCGCTGGAGTCGGATTACTTTCCGTAAATGCAAAACAGCACCCGCTCCTGTGCGAGGTCCGGTTCCTCGAGGCCTTCCGGCCGGCCCTTCTTCCGGCTGCCACCATTCACAAGGAAACTTTGTTGCCGACCCCGTGAAGGACTCAAGGCTGCATGCAAAGTGGAGGCGCCAGAAATATTGCCTTGTATAGAGATGGCCCTCTCCTCCCCTCTCCTATAAATAGAGGCCATTCTCTTCATTGTAAACACACACCAATTCCAAGGGCAAGAGTCTCTCCCTCTCCTCTAAGAGAGAGCTCTCCCCTCTACTCTTCTACCTCACTCCAATGGGCTTAGGCTCACATTAGTAGTAGAGAGATCGGCGGAGGAGAGATGTGAGGGTTTGGAGCGGGGAAGTGCCGGACTTGTCGGCTCCTCCCCAAACTTGTACCTCGGTGGATTCGTGCTCGGCTCCCTCATGGGATCTTGGCTAAGTAAGTTTCCACGATTCCGATAACCTTTATTGTCTCATGTTTATCCAAGCATTATCTACTCGTTTCACGGGATTGATAGTCGCCTTGTGGCGGTGCTTTGGTAGAAGGACCCCCGGACGGGTAAGCCTTGTATACACGCCCGGAGTAATAATCACTAGTGTAGACGTGGTGTTTGGGCTAGGGGTTGCCTATCTTTTGTGGCGCATCCCACGGTTGAGGGTAAAGGCGGCCGGGTTGTGACAAACCTTGTCCGTCCCTTGTAATCCCCCACGTTCGGGTGTGGCCTTGATGCTAAATGCCGTCTCCATCCCGGTTTGGGCGATTCTTGCGGTGCCGAAGTGAACAAGTAGCTCTAAGTGAGGCTAACCATAGATCTTAAAGGTGTACGAATCCTTCTCAATAAATCCTCCCCATCTTTGGCCTTGTGTGTCCTTGGGCGAACTAGTTAGGACAGAGTACCTCCGTTCCCTCGTGGAAAATACGATACCCTGAATATTTCCGGGTGAAAGCTACAACGACAATTCATGCGGCTTGCGGATTCTTCTGCGGCGTTAAGAAACGTCCAACAGCCGCAACTTTCCTCACGTGCCTGGCGCAGCCATCGATCTCCTCCACATTGCCACCGCAGCTCTCCTCCCTCGGCCGCCACACGCAGCCCCCCGCCTCCTCCACCGCGGGGGACTCGTCGTCTTCAAGCTTCCTCAAGCGGCCGCACCCACCTTCCGGGACGGACGGCCAGGCAGCAAAGAACTCCATCGAGGGCGGGAGCAGCTCCCCGCCGCCGCCGGCAGCCTCCCCACGCACAGCGGTAGCTCCCTCACGCACGGACGGGGCCTTGCAGCGGCGGTCGCGACCTTCTCCCTCCCCCTGCTCTCCCGCCGCTACCGCGCCACGGCGGGGCTCAAAGACGGGCGGCATGGCGGCGCGGCCCGACGGCCGGTCAGGCGTCGCGGGTCGTTACCTCGCAGACGGCACGCCCGCACGGCACGGCGCCGGCATCGACGGCACGGTCGCGGCACGACACCGCGGTGTCGGCACGACACGGCCCGACGCGGTCGGCGTGCGGCCGTCGGCGGCAGGGTGCACATATATAGTCCTTTGTCGCAGTTGTGGCATGGTTGTGGCGACCTGCTTGATCACCACAGATTGTGGTCGCCACGGATGTGCGGTGGCAGACTACAGTGCCAAACCAAACAGGTCCTAAGAGATGACATTATTCGCACAATAAAGATTTAACACTGAAATGACTGAACAACAGTGTCATTTGTAGCGCTTCAGATAGTCCACAAGCTCATCCACGTACTGTTCTTGCTTTGCCCTGTCGCCGACCACCCTCTGCATCTCCCTTGCATTGCGCGCGAACGCCTTGCCCTCATCCTCCGCCATCACACACCGCACCGCCGCCGCGACGTCGTTCCTGCGGAACGATCCGTCAGCGTCGTTCCTTGGCACCTCGATGCCGACCCGCTGGCGGTCATGGCTCGCGCCGTGAGGCCCTGGTCCACTATGAACGGCAGCATCACGAGCGGGAGGCCGAAACGGAAGAGGCTCTCCACGGTGGAGCCCCAGCCGCAGTGCGTCAGGAACGCGCCCACCGCGGCGTGCGCCAGCACGCGCACCTGCGGCACCCACCCGGCGCGCACCACCCCGCGCCCGGCCACGCGGGCCTCGAAACCGTCCGGCAGCAGCTCGCCGGAGGGCCGACGAGCCGCCGCACCGCCCAGAGGAAGCGCACGCCGGAGAGCTCCAGCCCAAGCGCCAGCTCCCGGACCTGGTCCGCCGTCACCGGCGCCTCGCTCCCCGAGCGCCACGTAGATGACGGACCGCCTGGGCTGCTCGTCCAGCCACCGCATGGCGTCAGAGAAGGACCCGTCGTCATCGTCGTCATCACCGCCCCGGGCGTCGTCGTCGTCGGGCATGAGGAGGCCTGCGGGGACGACGGGCTTGGCGAAGAGGTCTGTGACGAGCGGGAACAGGCGCGGCTCCACCTCCGGGCAGCTGCGGTGGACGATGAGACGGCAGCTCGTGTGGTGCAGCTGCCAGAACCGGTCCGCGTCGGACACGCCGGAGGCGTTGGGCCCGGAACGCGGCGGCGATCCACTCCGCCTCGTAGCGCGGGAAAGACATGGTGGTCGGGAACGGTATCCACGGCGGCTGGACCATGAAGTCCTCCACCGTCGTGCGTGGCTGCGCCTCGCTCTGCAGCTTCGTGCCGACGAACGCCAGGACGCCGACCGGGAAGATTAACAACATGGCGCACGCCATCTTGTGCTGTTCAGCGATTGGCCAAATCCAGTTCTGAGCGAAGTCGGCGATGATCCAGTCGGGCTTCCTCGAGAACGCGGCCTCGCCGGCGGCGGTGTCAGTGCAACCACCCTCGATGACAAGGCGCTCGAACGGCGCGGCGAGGCCGTCGAACGCCTTCTTGAGGAGTGCGACCTTCTCCGGCGGGACGTCAGCGGTCGACTCGGCGCCGTCGGGGATTCCCTCGACGGCCGGCAGGTCCAGCTTGACGACGCGTAGACGCGCTGCGAGCTCCGGCGGGACTGCACCCAGCCTGGCCGCGTTCCTCGGCGTGGAGACGAAGGTGACGGCGTGGCCGTGCCGCGCCAGCCGTTTGGAGAGGTCCAGGAATGGGATCATGTGGCCGAATGCCAGCCATGGGAAGACGACGATGTGGAGAGCTTCTTGGGTGTCCTCCATGGCCAGCCACTGGATATAGGTTTCTTCTACTCAGATTATTGCAGAGGAAATAGTATTATAGTAGCACTCAGCACCCTGATATAAAAAAGCATGATGGGAAAGGCTTCTTCCACTCAGATTATTTGATGATATAAAATTGTAGAACGTGATCCACGCATTTGTGTTTATATATATATTTAGCAAGTCTCGTTCAATCGATCCTGATGGGAATCGCCTAGTATTTCCGGGCTTGCTGACGCTTCTGCTTGGGTCCCTTCGTCGCCTGCTTGTTTCCACATATAGTGCATCATATTATATCTTATAAACCATGCTTCAATCACTACATTTTAAAACAAATTTGTTCCTGATTTAAATAGGTAGTACGATAGGTATGAGGTTTCATGACTTATATTTCATTTGTTGTGTGGAATCTATAGATAGATTGGTATTAATTTTTTCTTTTGATAACAGATTGGTATTAAAAGTTAATGTGCAGCTTTCATGAACCGATTAAGGCCCAACTTACTAATAAAGTTGTTTTTACCAAACAATTTATCAAAACGGCTCCAACAACACCAATGAAGTTGGCTATGGAGGCGAAGCCCAAATGGCTCCAACTTCACTAGTAAAGTGGAGGCTGTGAAGCCGTGAAACAGGGCCTTAACCTATATGTCCATTTATTAGAAGGCACACCAATAATCAAAGGGTGGGCTGGGTGGCTGTCTAATACAACCACTTTTTCAGGTGCACATGCTAAGTGTCGACTTCACCGTTTCTCCATATCAAGCCAAAGCGTCCACTTTGATCCGATTGGGATGTGTAGGCTTAAAATCTTCACAGGAACTTATTTTCTAACTGCTCGTAAAACGAGATTAACATTATTTTTGGGACAGAGGTAGTAATTTTGATCCGGTTGGGATGCCCCTGAATACATCAGGAGAATAACAAAAAATGCCCCTGTCGCGCTCATAGCAAATGCAAAGTCGGCCTTACTCACATTTTTTGAGACAGTGAATCAGTGATTGACAGAAAATAGAACGAAGCTGAGCTACCGCGAGAACTGTAACATCAGCTTCTCCGATCAAAAACAAAAAATACCCTGAACAAATCACAAATATAATCCCATGAAAATCAACATCCCAACACTTCTCTCATCACATCAGCTTCTCCGATCAAAAACATAAAAATACCCTGAACAAATCACAAATATAATCCCATGAAAATCAACATCCCAACACTTCTCTCATCACAAATGCCAAGAGTTGCTTTATAAGAAGTTTCATAATGCCAATGTTATGTTTCTAATAAAGTTTTGATAGCTATTATGGTGAAAGTAAAGGGAAAAGTTGATGTGCTGACAAAACCTTGATGAAATTATATCTATGATCGGGGAGTAAGAAAATGATATAAAATGCAAACAGATATTTTAAGAAACGAGAAAGCACAAGCATGAGGTGTAGAACCCACCAATTCAGATAATAAAAAAAAGCCAATCCCTAGTACAACACAAAACACAAGATTTCACCAGAACCAAGACAAAGGGGACATTTCCCAACACCGTAAGTCAAGCAACAAATTCCAATCATTCGTTCCACCCAACAGGGACTATTTGATCACGGTTGACCCATTTTTCACTTCTCACCAGAATCGGTTCAGTCCCAAGAACTCTGACCACCACCATAGCTGCTTCCACCACCGCCACCATAGCCACCACCATATCCTGATGATCCCCCATATCCACCACCACCACCTCCTCCTCCGTAAGCACCACCACCATACCCTCCACCACTGCCCCTATCACGACGGAAATCACGGCCACCAAATCTGGCACCACCACCTTGTCTCGCGGTTTCTACCACCTCCGCCTCCGTAGCCTGAACGAGCAGCATACCCTTCGAGCCACTTAGGAACCTCTTGGTTGGCCTCTTTCATGAGATCACACAATGACCTTGCAATTGAAGTGTTGCTCTCATTGAAGAATGCAGTGGCCATACCAGATTTCCCAGCACGTCCGGTCCTTCCAATCCGATGAACATAATCATCTATATCATTAGGGAGGTCAAAATTAATCACATGGGCAACATGCGGTATGTCAAGACCACGAGCAGCAACATCAGTCGCCACAAGGATGGGAGTTGCTCCACTCTTGAAGGACCTAAGAGCATGCTCCCTTTCCTGCATACAGAACAAACAGTAATACAGTCAACCAAATATCAAGGAATCTCAAACATTAGGATTACATAATAGCCATATCATTAAAGCAATGGCAATAAAAAATTTAGCAGTCCATATGGATGAAAAGTGAACCTATTTTCTGAATATGCAACTCATTATCTTTCTACTCATGAATTGTACTCGAATGATTAACTCTCCAGGTCCAGGAGCAGCAACAAAGAAGAAAACAGTGATTTTTCAGCAAATGAAATAACAGTACCAGATGTGTTCTTTTGTATTCCAGCTGCTAGATTAATCAAGACCTTATATACTATTATATATATCAAGGAATCTCGAACATTAGGATTATATAAATCCAATCTACGAAGATACCAAGTAATTAAGCGTACCCTTCGAGCCACTTAGGAACCTATTGGTTGCATTGTAAAAAAGCATGCAAGGTAGCCAAACCATGAAACCTACCTGTTGTGTCCTGTCTCCATGAATGCTAGTTGCAGGAACCCATTTCTAAAAAAGCCAGTCCTCCAGAGCATCAGCCCCCCTCTTTGTCTCCACAAAGACCAAAGTAAGAAGCATGCTGCATCAAACAAAGAAAAAAAAAGATAAAATGCCATGTAATCATTAAGTTTAATAGGTGTTAGAAACTTCAACGCAATCAGGTTCAGATTAAGAACATAACAACAAATCCTGAAAAATGTAGTACCTTTCCATGTGTGCCATTAGCTTTTTGTCCATGAAGAAGGTCCATGAGGTAGCTTCGTTTGTCTGAATCAAGGACAAACTCTACCCTCTGAGCAATCAAATCAGTGCTTGAACCAACTCTCCCAACAGCAAGAAAGATGTAATCAGCAAGGAAATCCGCAGCCATCCTCTGCATAACAATATATGAAATATTCATCACAAAATTCCTACAAAACAAAACTATTCTACAGCAAACAACTTGTGATAAAGATCCTATAATAGCAGAAATTGAACAGTCTCTAATAAGTAATGACAGTAAAAATTCTATTTCCACAAAATGCTTTGGCAAACACCATTCCATAATAACCAAGTCCATATGAAAAAAACTTCGACCTGTGTGGGGTAACCAAGTTCATATAATCCCGTATTTGAGGTATGATCAATTGATCATCATACCATTTTTCCATACCATCAATTAACTGTGTTGCACTTCTCAAGAGACAATAATGCAGGAAAATACTAAAGAAGTTATGGAAGAGAAAAACAATGCAATACTAAAAAGAAGTTTTGGAACTACATAGCAGAGGTAAATAAGGACAGAATGATACGTCTATTTTATTTACAGCTATAACAAAAGATTTCTGTAGGAAATGAAAAGGAACACAAATATTTTCAGCAAAAAAAAACTACATTTTATGGTGGACCTTGAATAGTTGTGAAACTCAGCAGTATTGCAATGCAAACATAGCCTCCATATAGTTCTAAAACACATTATGCTAGAAACAGAATAAAAAATAAGGTCCATCTTCCATAAATTCATAATTTTCTGATTAGACCATGATTGATCACAAGAATTGAATGCATTAGAACTGACCATAAACACACTTTTTTTGTGTATCAAGTACACAATCATGGCAATGAAGGAAACCACAAGATAAACGACTGGACATGCACTCACACATTGCAGGCACTGCATATCCATTGGTTGCTTCAAGTGTATGAAACCACTAGAGTAACAATAGACATAACAGAATACATGGCATTTACTTGAAGGGTGGAAAGAGAACAGGAAAGAAACAAACCTGTATCTCTTTTTTGGAATGTCGCACTAAACAACATTGTCTGCCTCTCACCACGTTGAGGCATGTCCATGCCCTCAACAATTTTACGTATCTGTGGCTCGAAACCCATATCAAGCATCCGATCAGCTTCATCGAGAGCTAAATACCTTATATTTTGCAGTGAGACTCTAGCCCTCTCCAACAGATCCATTAAGCGACCAGGAGTTGCAACCAGGATTTCAACACCTCTCTCTAACTCCCTGAGCTGCAACATTTCAAGGAATACATTATAAACAAAGATGATATTCACATTGCATAAGTAGTATAGACCAAAAATCTATAACCCAATTACACCACAACATCCGATACAAAAGAAAAAATAATGATACAACTCGTGATTCAAGACATGTTTGCTTTCATATCCAGAGATCTATATACTTGATGTGGCATGGGGACTACCAAAAGAATACTTCGTATCTATTTTTGTTACACTACCAATGTTGACTCTCCAATAGCAATATGGGAGCCCAGGCACCTTTTTCTTCCTTGTGGTACAATACAACTACAATATTTTACATTAATTGCCATGTAACACTTCATCTTATTCTTACAGTAGAAAGGAGTGTAAAAACAAAGTTTACGACAATAGATATTGTTAAACTTCCAAATTGAAAAGAAAAATCATCAATAATTTAAACCGGAGGAATAACAATAACTACCAAACAAAAAATACATGAAGAGATATGCAGCAGTTTAAATACAGGAATCACAATAGAAACACATCATCAACAAAACAGGTACCTGGTTAGTTATTGGCGCACCACCATATGCAACCACAACTCTGACACCAGTCTGGAATGCAAACTTCCTTGCTTCTTCATGGATCTAAAGCATCAATCATTATCATTAGAAGAAAAACAATCAAAATTAAAAAAGAACTAGAAAATTTACTACTGAATAAATGTTTATTGGTTTGACATACTTGGACCGAAAGCTCACGAGTGGGTGATAAGATCAGAGCCAGAGGACAAGCAGTCCTTGTACTCCTTGACCTCTGTTGTGGCCTTGGTGACTTTAAGATGCCACTGATGATTGGGAAACAGAACGCAGCAGTTTTTCCAGATCCAGTCTGTGCGCAGGCCATGAGATCCCGCCCAGCAATGGAGATTGGGATGGCGTAACGCTGCACTGGTGTCGGTTTCACATACTTGCATCTCCGGATATTATCATTCAATCGTCACCCAAATCAATCTCTGCAAATGTGTTGACTGGTGCAGGCACATCATGGCCACTAGTCTCAACGGGGATATCTTCATAGGCATCAAAATTGATGCCAGTATTCTCCTGGCCCTCGAAGTCAACTTCTTCAGCCTCAGCTTTGGCAAAAGGATCGGGGCTCACGGTCTCTGCGGTCCCAACCCCCAGGACGGGGAGTTCCAGGCACCACGGCCTCCGCCCCCCGCCACCACCACCACCACCACCATAACCCTGGCGAGAGCACCAACGCTACCACCAGCAGCAGCAGCACCACCATTCACAATGCCAGCCCAGCGAGGGCCACCAGCAGCAGCACCCTGACCAGGTTGCGCCGCAGCCGAGGGCAGCGGTCCACCTTGTGCCGGTGCGCCTACGCCCGCTTGGGCATCAAAGCCAGCACCAGCTGGACGGCCACGGAGGTGAGGAGGCACGTAGGAGCTGCGGGTGGGGCGCGAAGTTGCCATGAGTCGCAACAGAGCCGTTAGCAGCAGCAGTAGCAGCAGCAGTCGCGGGCGCCGAGGATTCCTCGGCGTTCGCAACTGAGTCAGCCCATGAAGATCGCATAATTAGCACGAGCACTTGATGGAGACGCCCCCGCTCACAGATTTAGCCTGAAACAAACATATTATCAACACAAATTTACAGCTGAATAGGGCAAGCGAACCGGTAAAACAACCGAGCATGAAGTAAAATTTAGCCAATAAATAAAAAAACAGTACATAAATCTAGAATCCAGCATGATTTCTTCGCTCGAGCCAAGCAAGCGGCGGAACCAGTAAAGGACATGCGTATACCGCTATACACCCGATAATTTCTACGGAACAAACAAATCGAAGGCAGTAGGCGCAATACATGAACACACCCGTACTAGATCAGATCCGAAAACAAACAGCCAAATAGGTGGAGTTAGGGTTTGGGTGCTCGTTTCGCACGGCAGGAAGGGAACAGAAGGGGTAGGGCGTACCTAGTGGTTGCTCTTTTGGCGGCGAAGGGATCGGCGAAGACCTGGGAATCTGCGCAGGAGGAGGAGGAAGCGGCGGCGGCGGCGGCGGCGTCGCCCAGTTGTTGCCACGAGGAACTTGTTGCAGGTACGGCGTGAACGGGAGGAGAAAAGGCAGACAGCGGTGAAGGAAAGGAAACGAACGGGGCTGCCTCGCTATCTATCTTGTGGGAAGTATTATATGTAGGAATATGTAACAGGCCCAGAACGGCCCACGATAATATGCAGCCTCGAGAGAGAGTCTCTGTGCAGCACGGGAGGCAGACTTTCAGCCCATCATCACGTCACATGGTACTCCCTCCGTTACAAACGGTTCCCACTTTGAAACTACAGATCCATTTTTTTTTGCGATCTGCATATAGGCATGAGTGTAACTGTGGTGCATAACAAAATTAATGTCTAAAAAGCCAAAGTGAACTACAATTTGGAACGGAGGGAGTAGCTTTGTTTTTTGTTTTTAGCTTCGGCTAACAACGGCCCAACGCTCATGTTCGCTTTTCCATTTGTTATATGCCTACTTTTTTTTATCGAGGGTTTGTTAACCTCGAGAAATTATTCATTGACAACTTCGAGGGGGATAAACCAAGCCTAGCAACTCAATGAGCTCCTAAATATCCCTACTAACAAGGTCATTTTTGTCTTCATGAAAGGATGTGCCACAAGAATGACAAGACCATTCGAACTCCTTAGGGCATGTTCAAGACACAGACGGATTGTTGTGCTGCAAGTCACGTAAAAGACGGGTAAATAGACAACTCATACAATGGACCGCCTACTACGAATTATTTAAATACACAAAAACATCTACGATCATTCATGAATAAGATCTCCATGATCCGTGTTCTTGCTTGTTTAACACAAATGCTAGATGCATTGGGGTCCATGCATTAATGATTGAAGACGGACGACCCTGTATAGCGCAAACACCCTCGTCGTTTGGTGTCGCTCGGTGTCTGGGAGCACACGTCGGGAGCTCACGAAACGACTAGCGGGCAAGGCCTCGAGGGGCTTTTTTGAAAGGAAGCTGGTATACAGACGGGGCTAATCCACACGTTGTACATGCCCTTAGATGTCGCCAGCAATTACTCAAACTTGACCTACAAATCGAGCCCGGGCCAAAGGATTTGGCCAGCCCACTAACCTTAGTATAAGCGCTCGAGCCTGGTTCAAAATACTATTCTTATAACTATTTTACATTGTAAAATACGCAGGTGGCCTGCATAGGCTCGGGCATGGTCTAAAAAATTAGTCCCAACTTGTCTAGTGGAGCAGTCATGGGCGGTGCTTTTTGGCCCAGCCCAGACCTCGTTCCACCCGCAAAATACTCATGTCTAACGCCAACGGGGCCGTGGGGACGATGCCAACCTCGACAAACAAAAAGGTGTCAAAGGAGAACGACAATGACCCTTTTCTAAGACAAAGGAGAAGAAGTGGTAGGTAGCGAATGTATCTAAGTCTGCGATGGAAGTTTTAACTCTCCAAGATTGAAGACTTACAGATCGGAATGGAGGGAGTGTTTAGCACTTTTTTTCTTCTCCTTTTTGTTTCGATTGTTTCCATTTTTTATTTTTTAGTGCTTCTCCATATTTTACTTTTCCTAGTTCATCATGACTTTTTTTATTTATTCTTTAGTGTATAGACAAGGACAAGGATACAGCTAAAACATTTTGTATTTGTTCATCTACTTTTCTTTCGGTTTTAAAGTGTTCCATTCAATTCATGTACCAGTGAAATTAACAAAAGCAATGATTCATATGCCTGTTTGTAAAACCTCGTGTTGACTGATGAAACATAAACTGCATTATGCTGAAACAATATACTACTCCCTCCATTCCAAATTTATAAGTCACTTTGACTTTCTAGGTTTATCCATTTAGTTATGTATCTAGATATATTATTGTATCTAAATACATAACTAAATGGATGAACCTGTGAAAAGTCAAAATGACTCATAATTTGGGATGGAGGGAGCAGTTAATAATGAACTGACATGTACGTATACATGGACCAATGACAGCATATTAAGTGACGCTGAATGATTGAAGCGGGGACAAAGCCATGTGATGACAGCACCAAACAAGGTAAAGATGTTTGTTCTGCAACACAATCCACAACATACCACAGGTACAGAACTATATTTCTGTACATGAATAAGAAAAGGACCATCCATATCTAAGTTCTGTATGTATGTAGGCCAGAAACTGAATTCCAAGGCGAGTTAAATATAGCAACGATAGCAAATGCTGTGCACAGATTCCCATATACCAAAAGTTACAAAGTAAAACCAAAGTCGCATTCATCCTGCACTCAGGGTGAGTATCATCTTCCTCCAGAGAGACCAGACATTGTGCCAATCTCTGATTGATGGTATATGATGTGTGGGTCGAACCCCTCTTTGCTTTCTACATCCATTGGTATAAACTCAAGAACAGGAAGGTCGCCTTCGAGGTACAACATGACTTGTTGCATGTTGGGTCTTGCATTGGGCAGTGGATGTGAGCACCACAACCCCAATTTTAGTGACAGGCATGCCTCATCAGTGTTATACTCACTTTGGAGCCTACTATCCACAGCCTCCATAAGTGATCCATTGTGCCAATGCTCGGTCACCCAATCCACCAATATGAATGGGGAATCTTGTGTTCTTCCCTCAATTGGCCTTCTTCCACAGGTAACCTCGAGAAGGAGTATGCCGAAAGCGAACACATCAGTTAGAGGGGTTGCTTTACCTGTACGTGCTAACTCTGGAGCTATATAACCAAAGGTGCCAGCCATGCGTGTTGTCTGTGGCTCAGTACCATGATTGTATAACCTCGCCAGACCAAAATCACCTAGCCTCCCGTTCATATCTTTGTCAAGAAGCACATTGCTTGACTTAATATCTCGATGGATGACAACTTGTTCCCAGGATTCATGAAGGTAGAGAAGGCCTGATGCTATACCTTTGATGATTTGAAATCTCTGGTGCCAACCAACACAAGGCATATCATCACTAGTATATAGGTAGTTGTCGAGACTACCATTTGGCATGTACTCATAAACCAAGATGAGTTCTCCTTTACGTCGACAATAGCCAAGTAATTGCACGATATTTCTATGTCGTAAACGACCAATGCTAACAACTTCGGCAATGAACTCTCTCATGCCTTGCCTTGATTCATGGGACACCCTCTTCACTGCGACTTCCGTCTTAGATGTTGGAAGTATGCCCTTGTACACCTGTCCAAATCCCCCTCTCCCAACAAGATGTCTGTTCTTGAATCCTTCTGTAGCTTGGAACAAGTCCTTGAATGAGAACCTATGTGGTCCGAACTCAATCTCCCAATCTTCCAAAAGATCAGCATTTAACAACCGCCTTCGCACAAGATAGGCAATAGTGCCCACTGCGAGCAAAACTATTGTAATAACAGCTATTGGAAGAACAATCTGCAAAGTCATGGAGCGAGCCTTTGCAACTATATGAGGTAGTTGTGGTAGTTTCGTGATGTCGATGACTGGAGGAGGCCCTCCCATTGCAAAGCTCCAACCAAGCAGATAATGTTGTGTTCCACCAAAGTTGCTCGAGGACGCTGAAAAGCCTATATAAGCTGTCTCTGTAATTACTGCTGATAGGTTATATGTGATGGTTGTCAGTGGATTCGTGGGTTTTGCCATACGGAGGGGAGCAATTGCCACATCAATATTGTTGGTGTTTCCATCGTAGTCTACCCACACTTGCATCGGCTCGTGGCTACTAAGTGACAATTCCTCCAATTTTCCACTCTTACTATCATAGAATTGGGGCACAAAGGATCTATTGGAGCGGAGACTGTTGATGTTAATTCCAATATGGTTGTCATTGATGTCTTGAAACTCAACATTAGTGACGGTATCTAGCTCTACGGCGAAGAGATGATTGTTTGGATCACCATTGTTCTGCGGATTGAGGAGTCCCAAGAACTGAGCTGGAAAGGCATCTGAAAAATCCATGCTGGGGGCGATGAAGAAGGCCATACCGTCGTTGCTGGGGCTAGATCCATCCGTGATTATGGCAAACACAAAAGTGGTCGAGAAGGATTGTACCATGTTGTTGGCCGACTGGTGGAAGCGCAAAGGAGCTGGGTAGAACGCATGTCCCTTGACCTGCACCTGCCCCACCCCATTGGTAAGCTGCAGAAGTCCACTCGGCGTGACCATGGCAGTCCCTTCAACAGTGAGGTCATTACCAGTGAAGCCAGAGTATATAAATTCGTTGCCACCGGCGCCATATGAGACTAGGACTAGGAGGACTAAGAGTGCAAGGCCAAGGGGGAGGAGGAGGCATGTACACTTCATGTCAAGTTTGTTTGTGTGTTGCAGCAAGGAAGGAGATGCAGGAAAGGAGCACTAATTCCTAAAGCCTTCCGGTTGGCAACTGCAGTATTAGATTATTCAGTGGTTAGCTAGTTACTATCATTGAAGCCGGCACAACTTGCAGTCTCGATCGAGTTGAATTCTAATTTGACTGTCAGCCTATGTCTGACTATATTTGACTGGACCTTTTCATGGCTGCCATATATAGGACGACAAACAAGGGTTTATTGAAATTTAAACTTATCTTTAGATTCATAGGAATTTTGGAGAAATTTTACCAAGAGCTTGAACTTCAATTTCCTTTGTGTCAGTCCTGTTCCTCCTGTGCTCTATCCAAATATTCAATCTGCTTGTAGTTTTTGTGTTTTTCTCAATCCACAAGACTCATGATATCATGGCACATTTTATTAATACGTTGTTCGTATTTATGTGTTTCTACAAGACTACAATCATGCGTTCCAAGTACGTATACTCTTAGATTAACTAATTATTCTGATGACAATGTAATAAATGCCAATCCCATGAACTGGATATTTTTGTTTAACTTTTCAGTAGCGAATAAGTGGAGCGACTTATATTTATATATATTACCATAAAATATGTCCCTTTCATTGCTCAACACAAGATTTTGTTTTTCTGCACTAATATCCAAAACTGCTAGTCCATCACAAGTCAATACTCATCAACTGCAGGCGTCGTGTTAGACCCGTTGGCGATGGTCTCCGTCGGTTTGCTGGCCGAGACGACAATCGCGATGACTGGTATGACAACGATGTAAGTGTGATGGAGTACGACAGCGTAGACGGAGGCTTTGGGGGCGTAAACTGAACCAAATTTGATAATTTGGGCGCTAAGCTTAGACAGCTTTGATTCTGGGGTCTTTTAGACAAACGAAGAAGGGACCAAAAAACAGAGTCATTCATCTGTAAATCTAAAAAAGCAGAAAGAAAAATCTATGAATGGTATGGGACAGAAAAAAAATGTGATGATATACAGAAAGGCACAATCGAAAGTAGTACAACGGTATCGACAATGCTTGTAAAATCAACAAGCTGTACCTCTCCAAGAAACAAATAAGGGAAAGCCGAACTAATGAAACTGTAAGGGGATAATATGGCACGTACAATTAACCTTTTGAATTCCGCAAAAAGAATATTGTTCCCAACTCAAAACTGTTCGATTCGTACAACAAAAAAATATATATAAAACTAGTCAATGGGGGCTCAATTCGATCAGCAACAATATAGCATGCTGAGTAGATTGGTATCAACGCATATCATACTCATCTGCACTGTGAGCTCGCCAGCAGCCATACGAAAAACAGAGAAGCCAAAACATGTGAAAACTTCTTCAAGAACAATGTTACACAATCAGTTGGTTATTATTTTGTATCTAGCATCTGAGCAGAACTGAAAGGGGCCCAATGATACTATAATCATGTAACTGAGCCAGAAACTCATGTTTTATCTCCTACTCAGCAAAATTGATGTTGAGGCCAAATTTCCAGCTAGGAATGTCGTGAGACAGACTACAAGTGTACAACAAAATAACTGTGGTGTCGAATGGCATGCTGAAACAGAAGTGGCAATCATTCTAGACCACCATCAAAAGTGAGTATAATCCAGGTAGCAGAAACTGCATGACAGAGGCAGAAGATACTATCAGAAAATTACTAAAAAGCTAATTATTTCAGTGGAGTGAAAAATTGATGCCGCCTGAAGCTATATGACTAGTTGATTACAGATCATTATTGTCATTACAGAAAAATATACATATTACATGATAATACTAAGAATAAATTTGGGGAGCAAAATGCATTTTTTGCCTTCAGGGAAAGGTATAGTACCTTAAACAAAGGCAGCAAAGCCATCTCATCTCTGCACCATTTCCATTTGATAAGTAATATATCTTTTTCCATTTCTCTTCTGAAAAATTCTCGCGCCGAATGATCTTTTGCCTGGTCAAGTGCATTGCCAATTTTCATTTATTGAGTTAACAAGTAATATGCCAGAGGCAGCCATCGCGAGATTGTTAAACACTATCAACAGATAGAAATATACCAAATTTCTTTTTTAAAAATTACCTCATGTAATAGTGACACACAGTCTCAGCTTCATCTAAGTTGTAAACGTGGAAAGATCAAACGCGAGCATTAGAAGGAACATCTGGCAGTTCCTGTCGTAGTTTGCCAACTGCAGTTGAGTGTGTGAAAAGGCCCCACCATCATATCATTGTGCAGCATTGATCTATAAGCATTGACCTGTTTATAGTACAAAGTGAAACATTAAGTGTGTATGTCCAGGGAACTGATTACTATTGTTAAAAAAGAAGTGCTATGATGCTACTACACTTGCCACATGTATTCCAGATCTCCACTGAGCAGTTAACAAAAAAAGATAATACAGACTCGTTTGTTTATCTTTACAAAAAATAAGTCACTACTTATTAGGCAACAGAACAGAGTGCGTGAAAGGTTACAAAAAGAAAAAAGAAACGAACACACAGAAAAGTGTAAGGACTCAACAATTTTTACTGCATCACAACCAAAATTACATGCAAATAAGCAGAAAGGATATGCAAATATTTGCTACTTTCAAAGGAGGATACTGAAGGACAAAAAGAATGTGATGAACATGGTGAAGTAACTCAGTGCAACGAACCATTGTAAGCTCTTTTGCATGGATCGATCGACAGGATCGGACTGTTACAGGTTCCTGGAAGTCACTGAATGTAAACCAACTATTGTACTGCAAAAGAAAAAAAAATCTTTTAATCTGTTTCACATTAATGGTAATTTTTACACATAACATATCAACATTGAAGTGGCAGCAGCCATGTTAATGCTCTGACATACCTGATCAATGGCAAACAGTACAGGCACGTCTTGAACAAGGGACAGCTCCTTCCTTAAACGAACTTCGACACCAACTGAAGCATGCGTGTGAGTTATCCCAGTTTGAATGAGATCATATAATGTGGACCCTTCGGTATCATTTCCATTGTGTCAGCCCCTTTCATCATTCCAACACCAGCACCTTCTCCCAAGGGAATAGGCTCAAAAATTTGACATGGTAATTGTAGTAAGCGTGTTTCATTGTACTTCAAAAAATCCTGAAGCAGCAATAGAAACAGATTTAGAGGAAATGGTGTTCCATCCAACACACCGTAGTATCAAACCAAATATATATGTTGCCATAAATCATAGTTTTAAGATGTACTACCTCCAACTAAAGGTGATGTAGTGCAAGTGGAGAGCATGCAGCATTTTACATTTTGGCACAATATATCTTTTAAAATAACTAGATAAGTGCATAATTGTCCTAAAATTACTGTCATGACTTTTAATAGGTTCTATAAATATGTTCCAGTACAAATTAGTGGTGAGATTTGTATTTTGAAAAAAAAATGTCACAGATTATCTGCTTTCTAGCAATGGATGTGTATGCTTAATAAAGTATCCATGGACCCAAGTGTAACAAAGGAAATATATACAAATAAACAAGCATAACTGCATATGTTAACACTCCTACTAATTTATTATCAATATACAATTGAGATTAGACAAACCCAGTTTACATACAGTATAGAGTATGAACTGATGGTATAAAATAGTACAGGTGAGATGTGTCTAAAAAAAAAATCAATCTTTAGGCAAATATGTAACCATAACAGATTCTTAGATTTCATAGTGACAATTTGAAAACAGAAGAGACTCCACCAGAAAGATTGAATGTTAATCAATATATGCATGACCATCGTCCACCTATCAACACATCGTATTCTTAAAATTGTTTGCCACTTGCCCACTTCATGGTTACTAAATCATCAAATACATCAAACTAACATTATTTGGAGTGTGTAGGCAGATTACAAACAAATAAAACAAGGAAAACAGATCATAATGCATTCTCTCAGTGCATCCATATATACTGAGAAAAAGAAAAAAGAAATATGAAAAAAAGTCTATTTGAAGCAACTGGGACATACAAAATCACAGAGGTTAGCACCTGCAAGATCTTACGCAGCCTGTATTGGTGTATCGAAAAATCACTATATGTGTTTCTATAGAAGAATCCTCCATGAGTCCAATCCTTCCCATGTGGAACATAAAATACCAGCCATCCTTCAGTACATGCCCAATGGACAAGCATTGCAAGTGCAATGCTTTTTACCACAACTCCGTGGGCCATCCAAGACAATTTGTTTTTGGCATCTGGATACAGACAAGCAGGAAAAATGATTGAGGTCTTGAGATACAGTGTTCGGAAAAATATATGCATATGCAATCACATTGTATTGGATATGTTTTGCAAATGGCAATGTGTTCAGAGAAAAACAAAGTAAAAATCATAGTGCAAACTAAACAGCTTTACTCTAGCAATATATGGGATATAATGGCATATTAATATATTATACATTTTCAAATGTGCCATTATTTGCATGATTATAGATTGATGGCACTGCAATTCTTTCTGCAACACCAGTATCAATTCAGAACTTGCATCAGAAAGCTAAGACAAGGAAAAGGAGAAGGGGGCTTTTTCACTATTAATCTTGCTAGGTAAAAATCATGTTCCTTCTGTCCCATAATATAAGGTGGGCACATACTAAAAAATTCAAACTCCGCAATCTTTCACCAACAAGCAACAATTAGTCCAACAATATGAAACTTTGATTTGTACTTACAAAAAACTTACTAATAATCAAACTTTTGTTGCCATGAATGATATATTATAAGAGAAATTAGCAGTCAAAGAATGATATTGAAGACCAGCTAAATCAAACCGTGGGTAACACCATTTCTAGAATTAAGAAACCTAGTTCCTCAGTCACCCTTTCTTTTTGTTTTGCTCTGATAGTATGCCTTAAAGAGTCAAAACAAACAAATACTAAATCAATGGGCATATTATCTTAATTTCCAATGTCAATTTTGAGAAAAGTTAACATATCAGTACATCAGTTCAATCAAACCACAAATATGATGCATGTTAACAGAATAGCAGAAGCAGCATTTGTTTGACACCATAAAGATTAGCATGATGCTGATGATGCAATCAACAGCAAATGTGTTCATTATAATCTGAAGGAACCCAAATCATCCATACAACAACAACAACATAGCCTTTAGTCCCAAGCTAGTTAGGGGTAGGCTAGAGATGAAACCCATATAAAACAAGTATAAAAGACCCCACACACACACACACACACACACACAAAGGCATAAGACAAAAAGGTAAAGATGGTAGATAGAAAAAGAAAAAAACCCAAATCATCCATGCTAACATAAAACTTAAAAGCGGCACCAACAAAAGCACTGTACACAGAGCATCAATTGACAGCACAGCATGTATCATCTGAGGCTAACACATCTCATAGTCTTAATAGCATGGAGTAGCATCCAAGAATCCAATATGCACAAGTATCAACACAGTACACACCTTTGAGCTTTGTTGTAACAGCAGGATCAACAATCCTACGGAAGTTATCCCGGAGGTCTAGGAAGCTCTTCCTCACCATCACAGCACACCGTCTTGTCTCCTGAAACTCTTTCATCATGCCCACTGGCAACCCTTCTGGTAAAACAGCATTCCATTCATCTAAACTGAAGAATATGCCACATGACAGAGGAATAAGTCAACAATCCAAAACAATCTGCCAATAGCATCCAAGAAATTCAATCTGAGCAATATTTAGTCTCCCTGTTGCAGCTTAGTGTACGAAATGAATTATCTTTTACATCTAATGAGCCAATATACTACAAAAATACTATATAATACAGTATTTTGCGTCCACCTAATTTGGGAAAAGGTAATATTTCAACAATTAGACATACACATTAAGAAAATGAATACAATTTAGTCAAATCATCAAAATGGCCTTGGAGTCAAGCAAAAACAAACAAATTACAAAACTTGGACAAATCAATGGAGATCTAGATAACATCAATCAATCCCATATGCGCAAATAAATAAATAAATAAAAATAAAAATCAACCCCAGTCTCCATCGTGAGATTACAGATGAAGAGACAAAGGATCAACCCTACTTAAACCATCGATTGCCACCTAAATTGCTAACGTGGCTAGACAGACCTTCACAAATGCCACCACAGGATCCAAACCTTCAAAAATCCACGCACATTGGCGATACAATTGAGAGAGGGGAGCAGGGTGCCTACGTGAAGTCGACATAGACGTTCGCGTCACGGTGAGCAAAAGGACCCGAACGTGTCGCTGAAGGCGAAGAGCGGGCGGCCGCCGGGGCCAACGTCGAGAGCTGGGTCATATGTGGGGGCAGCGGGTCGGTGGGCAGCTCGAACTCGGTGTCAATGTCGTCGCCCCCGCCTCCAGCCGAGAAATCGGCCCCGGAGGCATCATCGGCCGAGGCCACCCCGCGCGGGTCCTTGGCGCGGACCTTGCCGCGGTTTGACGTGGACGACGCCGGCTTGCCCCCGCCCTTGGCCTTCGCGTAGGCTCGGGGAGGCGAGGAGAAGGGAGGCGAGTGATGCGGGTGGGTCGGGGAGCGCGGTGGCGCGAAGTCCGCCGGAGGGTACCGCGGCAGCGGCGGCGGCGGCGGCGCCGCGGGCGGAGGAGAGGGCGGAGGAGCATTTCGGCGTCGGGGGTTTAGGCCGTCGGAGCAGAGAAGGGGAGGGTTAGCCTGGTGTTAGCCTGGTTGGACTCTTCCTGGGTCGTCTTGGGGTCGTGGAGGTGACTAGTGGGCTTTCTTATCGCAAAAAAAAAAAAAAAAAGACTAGTGGGCTTTAAGTTTTAGCGGGCTGGACTTTGAGGACTATTCAGAGAAAATTTTGGCCCAATATCGAATTTTCCACCAATTCCTGAATTCTCCTAGGAATCTTTTATATCTAAGAAAAGCAGTTAGTGCTACCTAGATCACATATATTCGCATTACTTCTGCACTATTCCTATTCCATCAGTTGCGTGAAATTTGTGATCTATTTAGGCTATGTGTTTTTCATCCATATCACTTCAAGATTTGTGCGTCTTCAAAGGTGTTTGTTATGCATTGTCTTTGTGAGAAGCTTTTATAGTGTTTTTTGCATTGTCAATAAAAAAGTTTCATTCTATATGATTTTATAGATATTTAGTTTTATTACATATAGAGAGTTGCTGATCGTGCCATTCTTTTTCTTTTTCTTGTTTTTTTTTTTTTTAAAAAAATGTTGCCACATCATACAAAATATGTATTCCCTCCGTTGGGTAAAAACACAATTGTGGGACCGAACATGGGTTCTAATGTGACTGTAAAATTACCAAAAGTACCCCTTATACAATTTTTTTTTTTTTTAGAATTACGCAGCACAACGCAGACACTCACACACGCGACGCCACCCCCTATGAATACACATACGCAAAACCCTAAATACCCCTTATGAGCACCTCTCAAGGAAGGAAAGCACCGACTGATCCGAGATTCCCCGGTCACCATTGGCGCCCTCGTCGTTGACGGAACGCCGCTACCACTGAATGCATAACACCAGAAATCCTAGGAAAATCCCAGAAAAGTGCGAGCACCGTGATTTAAACCCCCGTGAGTAGCCCTACTAGACCGCCCTACCATTGCACTACAAAGCCAATTCGCCCTTATATAATTAACTTTGTGTGTGCTTGTCACGCCCACTTTTAATGGGTCGTTAATCATACGTGTTTACGCCAGTGATCACGCCACAAACACGTTTATTAGTTCCGTATAATGGTATACGAAATAATAGTAATCCCAGCTTTATAAATATAGGATAGAAAAGCGCTTTACGGGGCGGCATTTAAGGGGTCACCAATCGCGTAAAATATCGAGAGTTGGCCAACCGAGAAGCGGTAGATTAACTATGACACCGCCCCCGCTTCTCCACAAAAGTGCATTTGGCATGGATGAATTCTGGGCTTCAACGCCCTTCTCCTAAGCAAACACCTTGCGGACTCCTACGATACGTCGTCCTCTACCTTGTCGCCGATCTTACCTTCACATGTGCCGATATCCGTAAAAATAGAGGGGTGTGTACAAACGCATTCTCAGAAGTCCAAACCAAAGCGGATGTAATTATTAAGGGTTTGGGCCCTAGCGTAGTCTCTAAAAATCGCTTCTCGCTAGTTCCCCTGTTATCTCATATCATCACCGCCATGGCACCATAGGTTAGTCTTCTTCAAAGTGTAATCTAATCATAGATGTTCAGTTCTAGCATCTGCCCATTCCAAGGGCGTGGCTATTCGAATAGATTTAAGTAACTCGCAGGGTTGTACACTTTCCTCACACGATGGGCCACCTCCTCCCATGTACGGTGGTCTAAAATGGCCCAACGAGATCCCGCACACCGCCAGGCGTCACCCTAGGTATATTGGTACAATCTTCACCACGACTTCAGTTGGAAAGGATGACGATCATCCTAGACAATACAATGATACCACATCACCCACGGCTTTACGGGTAATACCTCATTACCCAACCAATACTTTCAAACATCTCACTCATAATCATTCATCATAAATCAATGCACAAACGGCGTCACCACGCCCAAAACAACAACTTACGTGGAGGATCACATAGTGAAATCTCATGTTTGGTTTTGGAAATTGATGACACATTCTGTGGTACTAATCCTTTGCTCTAAGTGATGACTTGAGATAGGATTAGATGGATGACAAGGAGCATGATGATCATGAACATGGACAATGTCGGTGGACTTGATGGATCGCGTCAAGCTTCGGTGATCGGCTTGAGAGGAACCCGAGATCAAGGCAAAGGTATCTTGATAGGGTTTTCTTTTTCGGTGATCAAGACACGATAGAGCGTGTGATCACATTATAGGATAGATAGCCGACTATCAAGAGGGGATGCCGCGGACAATCCTTTGGTGAAGTGCTTCTAGGTCCAATTGACTTGCATATTGCATTTAGGACAATGAGAGCACTAACTTCGTTCTTGCCTAACATCTCGCCGTGCTAACCCAAGTGATAACGTGATCATCTTCGACGTGTTGGCGACTTATGGCAAGAGGCTAAGCAAGGTTGAAGCAAAGGGCAACAACAACTTGAAGAATATCTTTGAAATCGGGGTGACCGGATGCTTTCTACGTGTCGGACCGGGGCGACCGGCGGTGGCTCCCGGCCGTCGTCCGCGCAGACCGCAGCGGGTTTTTGGCTCGGACGCCGCTGGCGGACCCATGACCGGATGCATCCGGTGCTCGACCGAACCTCCGGCCGGACGCATGGAGGTGCCGGGCCGGCGGGCGAGTTTCTTGTCGGTTGTGGCCAGGACTTCGTGACGGACTCACGGCCGGACTTCATTGGGTGAGTCCGCGGCTTGGCTTATCGCTCCGCCCCTTCAAGCAGAAGCCCATTTCAAAGCACAACGGCTCCATTTCGTGAGGTGGGCTATATATACTTGGATGGCCTGTTCCTAGCCCCCTCTCTTGCACTTTTGAATACTCTAACTTGCTTGTGAGAATTTGAGACTCCTCTCCACTCATCTCTCCATCCATAACTCGAATTCTTGGTGAGATTGAGAGTGATAGAAGTGCATTGCATTGGTGATTGCATCTAGAGGCACTTCATCCTTGGAGAAGCCATTCTTCTTGTTTTCTTGGGAATTTACCGTGTTCCTAGCGGCTTGGAGCAAGAGGCGGTGTTGAGCTCGATTGAGCTTGTTCGAGGCCACACCGTGGACTTGTGAGGGGTTGAGCCTTACCCCGCTGGAGGTACGCGAAAGGCATCACTAGTGGATTGCTTTCGTGGCTTGTTGGACCCTCTCTTGTGATCGTTTGCTTGAGCTCCCACCGGGGATTTGGCACCGCCATTAAGCTTAGCAACCGGCCAAGTGAGTGTGTCGCCACAACGGGAGTAGCGTCTTGGCAAGCACGTGAACCTCGAAAGTGAAAAATCATCGTGTCTTGTGTGCTAGCTCGTTGGAGATTTCTTGTACACCGTGATTGGCTACAACCTCGACACTACACCGGTGGTATTGTATTCTAGCACCTCTTTGCATTACCTTGTAGCATATCTTGTTAGGGTGCTTAGTTGAGTAGCTTGTGTAGCTTGTTTAGTCTTGTTTAGCTCCTAGTGTTAGTTTAGTTAGACTTGCTTGTACACCTAGGAGTAATCTAGCGACTTAGCTCTTGTGTGAAATTAGAGACAATAGAATTGACTTGTGGCTTGCTTAGCTAATTAAAAGTAGCAATTAGCTATTTAGCTTCGCCATCTTATTGTCTAATCCGTTTTGTTTAGTGTTGTTGCAAGAATTTTTAATAGGCTATTCACCCCCTCTAGCCATTAGGACCTTTCATATAGCAACCACGCCAACCGACCACGGGCCACTCTCCCCATGTCCTGCCCCCGATAGGTCGCTTGCCTACACCGGCCACCTTGGTTCAAAAACTATACCTCAACCCAACGGAGTGTGGAATCAAGCCGCCCCATCCCGACGTGTGGCTGTACGTAATATCACACTAGGTAGAAGGTCTATGAACCGGTCCTTAGGGAGGTGAGTATCTCTCCGCAGGACACATTCCCGAGTGTGATTGGTCCACCTCCATGTAGACTATCACCACTCACCTTTTTGGTTGGGTTCATCTTATCATCATTACTTATATTAATTAACAATCATGGCTATTATCGTATGTCCGCATCATCTCATTAATAACTAGGCACCTAGCCCCTTAAATAACTCAAGCACTAAGCTCCTTAATAACATTGGGCACACCGCCATCATCACAATCGAGCACCTAGCTCATCATCATCACATCTCATAAGCGCATACGATAATAGCCCATGATCTCTTCTCAATTAATCATCATTATTATTACTTAATTAAAGGTCATGATTAGAGGGGGGTTAAGGACTTGCCTCGAGGTTCTTACGAATCGCACGGCCGAACGTCTCTAGCTATCTTCGACGGATAACTCCTCACCGAAGTCGATGTAGAACTATGACGTGTGCCGATAACCTAGCTTGAACTATAGCACCCAAAACAAGCATATAGAACATTATGGTGGCAATGGGTTAGATGCATAGAGCTAGATTTTTAGATAAATTATGGAAAGTCGCTTCATGCGAAAACGGAGTTAATTTGCATGAGGTATAGATTTTATAATATTAATCCCTAATTAAAGCATTAGGTAATATTATAATATAATTTTTATCATGTAATAAAAATAGAACTAATTACATGATAAAATTCTATAAATCAAATAATGAATTTATAAATTTTCTCGGGATTTTTTCTCGACACGGAAGGTATACTTATAATAATAATTGTGTACATGATCCGGGTGGACATAGCAATTTGCAAAGTGTACACGTAAATGGTTACATACACGGGGTCAGGTGGACGAGCCACGTGGGCGCCACGCCGGTGACGGGTCATCGAGCGGTTCGGGCGGAGAGTGAAGGAATGGCGACGGTCGGGCGCGCCTCGTTGGCCCTCCCATGACGCCAAGTATCGGGGGTGGACGGCGTCCAACGACAAGAGGGGGTCAGCCTCTGCCGACGCAGTGCGCGGCGCGGCGGCGCTTTGCCGAACCCCGCCGAATGCCTCGCCCTCGCTCGGCTTCGCCGCGAGTGGTGCGGTAGGCCTCTACCTTCTCCCCAACAGATGTCGTGCCTCGAGAGCGACGGTGGAGGGCCACCCCACGGCGGCGCGTGTCCGGGCGGGCGAACGGCGGCGGTGTTCCCAGGGCCGTGTGTTACAAGGCGTCGCGGCATGATAAGTAGGGAAATCAAAGAGGGAAGAGCGAGGAAGCGTTACACCGGCCACTGGATCGACGCACCACCTCGCGGCGGCGGAGTTTCAGGTTTTTTCCCTAAGCAATGGCGGATTCCCCGACATTTGGGGAAAAACGGAGCACGCAAGCGAGAGTGGGGAGGAGGAAGTCGGTGCACGCACCGCGCTGCTCGCCCCGGGCGGAGCTTGCCGAGGCAGGGCGAGCCAATTGGAGGCCGAAGGTGCCTATTTATAGGCGCGGCGACGGTGAGCCGCCGCCGCCGAGATATTTTCTTCTGCACGCGTATCTTTTTCGACCGCCTTTTGTGGCCGTGGACCTCGAAAGTTAGTGCTCCGTCGGGGCCGGTCACGCCGTGCTTCACCCTGCGGATGAGCTGGGTCAGTCAGTTAAGCCGGCACAGCCGCGCCGCCGTCCACCATGGCCGAGCTTGTCCGCGCGACGCCCCTCGTTGGCATCGTGTGAGCCGGGTCTCGGCGCCGATGTGAAGCTCGGGGTGGAAACCCGTCCCTCCTCCTCACCCGTAGCCAGGTTCACGCCGTCAAAGGTGACTGGTCGTATGACCAAGAGTCGGGGCGTGGAAAGTCAAGAGCTGAAACGAGCTGAGAATGCACGCCCCGTGCCCCAGCCCCGGGGATACCGTGGCGCACCCTGCCCCTCGTACGGGAGTGGCAGGCTCATCGGGCGAGGCGCATCGTGTTCCGCTCCCAGTCACACCGTGCTCGTCGCTTCGCCTCCCCCGTCGTGCGGCCCTGACAAAGAAGCGGGGCACGCCGGTCGGTAGATACGACGCGAGGTAGGAGACGGCACGGGGGACCCTACCGTCGGCGAGCGAAGGGAAACGGTTGGGCTCGGGCTTTGAGCTATCTTCACTGCCTCGACCCGCAGGCCGACCAGGTAGTAAGAGGAGGGAAAGGGAGGCCGGTTGAAAAGAGAGGAGAGGGAAAGAGTGAGCCCGAGGGTCTTTTCTAATTCCCTTCTCTTTTCTATTTCTTTCTCCTTCTTTCTTATTTTCCTTTTCCCCTAGTATTTTTAGGTGTGTGGATATATATACATATACATCACAATATTTATGCTAGTACATGTATATTCCCATGACTTTCATCACCGAGAATATTTATTTAATTGTACTCGTATAAATATGCATATATATATATATATGTAGGTGCACACACTTTGTCCCCCAATTCTATTATTTCATGTGTACTATATATTTTATGAATATTTATACAAGCACATTCATATCCCCATGACCTTCGTGGTTGAGAATATTTATTTATTGTGCTTATAAAAATATTCTTACATATATATTTCTAGTACACACGTGTCTCGGCGTATATTGTTCCTAGAGAGAATTAAGTAAATCATTCTCATGCAATATCTTCCATAAATAAATCTAGAACTTACCTTGCATCCTTCGCGACCATAAAGTTCATCAAGCAACAAGCAATTCGAGGGAAGCTTTTTTTCTACATGGTGGGATTTTGAATGTAGGGTTTTCAAAAACGGGTTTTAGGTTTTGGCGAGAAAAATAAATCAAGTTTTAATTATAATTTGAAAAGTTCAAATTTTTAGTAAATTTTAAAATGATGCAAAAACACGGGTGTTACAATGCTGCCAGCAACCAACAAAGTTGCCTCTTGGCTTAGGGAGAATACTCTAGAATGGCTACGTGTCCTACGGTGGTTTGATTACAAGATGGGTCCCGGATAGACCTATAAGCTAGGCTGCAACCCTGTACAACTACTATAGCTACTACTCCGCTAAAATTGCATTTGCTTATGGGACGAAGGGAGTAGGTGGAAGCTACGAGTAGCAGCTCCAACAATTTTTTATTTGGATTTTCATTCTCAAACTTTTGCCAAAAGCTTCAAAAAACCGTCTCCAACAGCTTTGCATTTGGAGTTGACAATTTGGGCAACGTTGGCAAAAGAGGCCATCATCGCTCAAATATGCGCGCGCTACGACGCTTGACATTAAGTGACGCATCCGTCCATATCGAAGAGATGGAAGGGTATAAATATAATTTTGTTTCAAGAGGTGGAAGCTAAGTAAGTTAGATTGACAAGTAAATTATGCCAAAACTGTTGGAGATGAACTCTTTTTTTACTTATCTTTTTAGAAGTTGGCAAAACTCAAGATTTGCTAAGTAAAATTTAGCAAACTCTTGGAGATGCTCTAAATACAATCAAAATTCTCTACGAGAATGGCCTTAATGTTGTACCTCCATACCAAATCATAAGACGTTTGACTTTTTGACCACAAGTTTGACCACTTATTTTATTCAAAAAATTTATACAAACATATTCAGTCTTTTTTGAAGAACTTTCATTAATAAACCTAGCCACGGTAAAAGAAGTGATATTTTAAACAATTTTCTTGAATAAAACAAATGGTCAAGCTTAGTATAAAAAAAGTGAAATGTCTTATAATTTAGGATGGATGAGTACTAAATATTCTCTACATGTGTATGGATCCTGCGATAGCGGGGCACTCCCGTGAGCCCTAGAACTGCCCCAAGGCGGCTTTTGTTATATATAGTATAACTAGCAAAAATGCCCGTGCATTGCCACGGGACGCACTATCTATTAATTTTATGGTCACCTTTTTAAGACTTGTGGCTCGACATTTGTTTTAAGTAACATGTTAATTAGATATGTTTTTAGGTTTTGCCTTTTGCTTCTGTTAAATTGGTCATCGTCTTCAGCTTAGCCTTCGGTTCTGTCTCCAGCAGAACCGATCATCCGCCGCCATCTGCCGCACTCCTTCCTCTTGCAGTCGCGCTCATGCATGCAGCATGGGTTCCAGACGGAGAGCCGCACCCCCATCGGTGCATCCTTGAACACTCGTCCATGATTGGCTAAAGGATGATGATGATTGAAGCCTTGGAGGAAAGAAACCCAGCACTCTCGTCCGCCTTGTGTTTTTTTTTTTTCTGATTTGAATTATTTGAAATAGGAAAATCTAGACATGGGAAATTCTACTTTCTTGGCAATCTCGATTGAAAACTTACTGCCGTCATCCTCGTCGCCTTGCAGCCGTCCTCGCCGTCGCCAACAGCTGGCGAGGCAGCATGGCAGGCCTCCTCAACGATAGTGGTGCGGCGCGCCAGGCCTCCTTGGCTACAACATAGTGGTGCGACTGGCCTCCTCGGCGACAGCGCCAGCAACGCACGGCGCCTGGCCACAAGGCAGCGAGTTGGCCGACTGCGCGACCGCCCCAGAGCTCAACCTTCCGAGCTGCCCGACCTTCTGAGCTGCCCGAGCGAGGCAGTCGGGTTGGGACTGGACACTGCTACATAAGCCTACTATGAAAACGCCTCCTTTTTTTATCAGGGGTGGTTTTTGTTTTGAGCCACCCCTATAGTGAGATAAACCGCCCCTACTATAGACACCATACGAGCCGCCCTATAGTGCCCACATTAGGGGCGTTTGGTGTTACGAGCGCCCCTACTATTATCGAGGGCTGTTCAATCACCGCCCGCCCCTAATGTGGTCCACGATGAGGGGGCTCTATACCGAGGCGCCCTATAGTGGGTTCCGACTTTTGAAACGAGGCACTAAAATTAAAAATTCGTGAAAGCGACCTCGGATGAAAAACTTCCTACATATGAAATGTAGATCTCGAAAAGTTATGAAACTTTGTAGTTAACCACTTTTTACTTTGAAATCATCTAGTCATGCAAAAAATCGTGTTCAAATGTCTCAAATTTGAAATTCAAATTTAAAAAACGACCGGACGGAAAAAACTTCCTACTGCGAAAAAAATGCGCGACTTGCGACTTCGATGGAGACGGGCGGCGCCGGCCGATGGGGTCCTCCCCGATATAATAAAAAAGTTTTGGTATTTTTTTTTTTTTGAATTTTGAAAACGATTTCCGGGGAATTTACTATAGGCACTACTACAGATTCGTTCATCACTACACGGCATCACCGCCCGAATTTAATCCACCGGCAAAGGTGTTGAACCTCGCCCGACGCTGATGAACCGTTCAGCAGCGGAAAACTTCGTAAACTCCACGAATTCGACCAATTCCGCGGTTGAAGACTTAGATCACCACCGGGTTGAATCGTTCCTCGGCGGTGGGTCTTGATGGACATAGATCACTGCGGGTTTGAATTAGAACCGAAAGCGATTTGAAGATTAACACAACCGGGTTGAATTAGAACCGATAGCGATTTGGGAGGGGAAGCAAAGGAACCAATAGCTTCGGGGTTGAATGAAGAAGGAACAAAAAACAAACGATAGAAACAGAAGATTGCACACCTGAGACGAATTAAAAACGAATGAGAGTCTTTATATATTACTAGATAATATATTTACAAAACGAAAAAATAAAAAGAAAGCGGCGGCCGCCACGTCCCCAGGCCCGTCCCTCACCGTCCGGCCTTGTCCCCGCCGCCCGCTCCGCCGCCGGCTGCCCGGGAGCTCCGCCACCGCCGCATCCCTTACGAGGATGTCGGCGATGGCCTCGACCTTGAAGGCGTAGAAGTTCGTCTTCTCCACCAACGACCAAGGCACACGTTGGCGAGGCCGACTCGCGCCAGTGGATGAGCGCTTCCGAGGGCGTCACGGAGGCGTGCGGCGGTGAACGTAAGCTCCTCGTTGGTATAGACGCCGGCCATCGCCGATGAAGAAGAAGCTAGCTGCACGGGGTTTATGGAAAGAGAGAGCTAATTAGCGATGGAGATGGTACCAAATCGAAGCGTTCTTATGTAGTATCAAGCCATGGAATGCATGCAGTCCATTGTCACATTCCCAAGACGCGGCGCCATGAAAATAAATCCAACGCCGACCGGCTCATCCAATGGCCGCCGCGATCGGCCCGTCTCCCCAAGAAAGGCCGACCGCCTACGCCGCTTTTCTTGTGGCGTTTCCAATGGCTGCTTCCTCGGGCGGGCAC
Source organism: Hyparrhenia diplandra (assembly GCA_015847255.1). Lineage (NCBI taxonomy): Eukaryota > Viridiplantae > Streptophyta > Magnoliopsida > Poales > Poaceae > Hyparrhenia > Hyparrhenia diplandra. The sequence continues at coordinate 324,258 of JADLZK010012654.1, read as the reverse complement.
GGCGTTCCCAACACCCAATCCCGAAATCCCCTGGTTCGATCCCCAACAAGCCGCTTTTTGACCATTTTTTCAAGAACGATGATCGAAGTTTAGCATTGTTATTTTGAAACAAGGAATGCATGCTTTACATTGTTTACGATTTCTACAAGATCAACCACACGCATTACCTTCGATGCCGACCGGTGAGGGAGCGGGGAGGGAGGGAGACGAGAGACTTCGCCGGCCGGAGCAGAATGACACTCAACTAAGATGTAGCACGTCCACAACACCGCCGAGCCATTTAAAGAATCAAACTTTGTACCGCCCAACGGATAGCCATCACTTTTTTTCTTTTTTTACCACAATATCGTAGCCGCCACGTTCACTTAGCGTGTTCACGGAGGCCTGCGTGATGCATGCATGCCGCCGCTGGGAGAACCGCGTTGCGGTATTATTCACCGGTTAGGAAACCAAAGAAGTCTCCGAATCGATGAGAAAGCCTGTGGCACCCTCGCCGCGGCGTCGACGGTTTAAATCAATGTCGGTTAAAACATCGCCGGGTAGATCACTTTGCCGGTGTAGTTTTACACCCGGCGAGATGTAGATCACTGCGGTCGCGCATCTTTCTGGCGGTGGTATTTCGATCATCGCCGAAAGTGAAAACTTAGACCCGCAATGATTTCGCAAAAATTCAACGACCACACAGTTCTCAACTCGATCGGTGGTGACCATCGCACCAATCTTTGGCGCATTGTCGCCACTTCCTCCGCACAACGGCAAATGACTCAACCACGGCATCTCGCCTATTTAAACGGGCAAGGGGACGTTGTGTTTTGCACCCGTTTCTCCTATCTGTTCTTGGATTCTTGGTTCGTCCAAAGATGGTTCCTACCCTCTCCTCAAAATACTGAGGGGCTTAGTTTTGAATTTCGGTGTCATGAGTTTTGGATCTAGGAAATCTTTTTTCTCCTTATTTTCCTTGTTCTTCGTCCTCGATCTTCTTTGCTAGCGGTACTTTCCCAGTTCCACATACATGTGGCCTTTCTTTGGGAGAAAGCCCTCCACATACGAGATATGCCTAGTCCAAGAAAATGGTTTACGAAAAAGGTGCTAGAAGAGTCTTACTTGATGATAGAGAGACACCGGAGCTTGCGGCTTCTATGGGTGCCATGATTCAAGATCGAACTCGGACTCATATTAAGAGTCCGAGTCCTTGTGCTTTGGGGTGCTAGTGTTCACCAAAACCCCGGCACATGGACATATAGTATCTCGAATCATATGGTGCATCCATGGAAAAACAATGACCATTGGACCTAGTTACTTGTGATTTCATTCTCGGTCCAATGGTCAAGTTTGGGCTGAAGATGAAGCTCCCCGGTGAATCTCATCCTCCAACCTCCTCAATGAGTGCACGTAGCGGCCTTAGCCACTTCTTCGACCTCGAGAGAGGTGCTACAAGAGACTTACGAGGTGGTTAAATTTTAATGTGTTTGTACACTTTGATTGTAGCATTGACCTATCTCGTGAATTGGTCTTTGTTACTTTGTATATTTAGTTTTATGTAAGGTCTTTGCTATGGAAATATATGTAATGTAAGGTCTTTGTTATGGAAATATATGTAATCAAATTTCTTATCAAGTATTTACGCTTTGTTATGAATGTTGATTGTCTCTTCGATATCTTTTTAGTTCCCATTTTTTACCCTTCATCGAACATAATAAAGACGGTTGCGTCAATGAAATATGCTTGCATATTGTGAGGAAAATTCAACAGATATCCAAATCTAATGTGAATGAAATAAAGTTATATATGTATCAAAAACAAAGAACAGATAATGAATTTATTCACATCCATATCCCCTTAATATCACTAAAATCATTCAAAACAATATGATGCATAGAACAAGATATAGTATCCAAAACTGCGTGAAGCATCTACTCGTACATATGCAGCAGCATCGCAACAATGCATGCATGCAAAACCGAGGGAAGTGACAACACCGTGAATTCACCGCGGATACATACAAACAACCGGTAGTGATATTGTATTCACCGTCGGATACATTCAAATAACCGTAGTCATGTTGTTATCACTACCGCGTATATCTTAATACCCGCGGTGATGTACCGCGACCGATCAACTGCTATAAATTAAAGGCGCCCGCCGCCACCACACACATACCCAAGCATGCACCCACGAGCTCGGTCACTCACTCACGAAATCCACTCAGCTCTTTCACTCTCTCTCTTCTTTCTAGGAGATTTGTTCATGGCTCGGGATATTACATTGGTAATGATATTTTTTTCTTGTCTAGAATTCCTATATATATGCATATAAACAATACATATATATATACTATATATATTTATGTGCTTTTGTCCTTTTTTTTTTTTATATATCGCTCACCGGTGGTATGAACGGTCCTCCGCCTTTGCCGCCACCACAACAACCAAAGGTTTCCACACCGGCGATGAGCCATTCGCCCCGTGTGGACACAAGGCCATTCCCTTATCCAAATATCGTATGTAATTTTTTTTCTAACATTTTTTATTTCTTATTTTACTATAACAAATACATGGACAATTAGTTTAACTTAACGTCATTTTGTTGCATTTATATGTGTCACGACTTTATCCCCAGTACAATGGCTAGAAACAACACTTAGCCGGTTCTCTATCTCTGGTTTTGGGGAGACCACGACATCTAGAGCATCGTCACATGGTCATCAACTATATACGTGTGAAATAAGTTTTACATCCCTTCGAGGATTCCGGACACAACAGCCACCTAATCCACGAGAGGGGAAAAGAGAGAACGCCCGCAAAACGCCGAGTACCATGCCGTTTCCTTGTGCTTAGATGCACTTTGACGTGTTTGCCACATTGTGCCCGATTTCTCGCACTTTAAGATATTTGCTTTGTCTTCTCGTAATATCCCCATGGCAATATAGCAAATATGTTGGGAGTTACAACCATGATGATGTGGTAATAAATTAAATTCATCATTTTGGCAATGCATATTGGATAGATTCACATCATCCTCATTCATTTTGATTCTCCCACTTGCGCATTTTGCTCCACGATCTTACTTATGCTTTGCATGTGGCTTGGCGGCCGTTCTCGACCAAGCTACAGACCGACTTCGGGTATGATTGGGACTTCGTGCACACCTCGCCACCAAACTACGGAAGGGCGACAATAATCGCATAAGGTTTACTAACTTAGACAAAGGGTCGCTCAAGTAGGTTATATTTATGGTCGAAAGCATTTTTACGGCCTTGCGAGGGACGAGAGAGTGCAATCATAAGGGCATTGACCTTCATCGACTCAAGCGGATACTTAATCCGTGACATCAATTACCCGATATTTCTACAATCCTACATTCGTGTGCATGGATCACAAGCTGGACCCAATATTGATCCCAACGACGATGATGACGATTAGTGTGTTTACTATGTTAATTATTTGTAAGGTTGTAGTTTAACTGGTTCCTAATTAATTTGTAATGTTCTTGTGGCCCATGTGGTCTCAAACTTTTTGTGAGCCTTTGACATGCAAACGGGGAAGCACCCACGAAGTTTGAGATTTTTCGGAGTTGGTTTGGTACTTTTTCCTGTTTATTTGAATTTCTCGCGACGCCACCCTGTAATTATAGTTTGAACTGAGCGTACCCACCTAAAAGAGCCGGAATGCCGCTAGACTTTTCCATAGGGTCTCATGTGCCCTAGGAGGCAAATCACCGTGGAGGTCCAAGACAAATTCTTGTGTTTCCATGGTTTAATTAGCCTTCTTGTCGTCGCTTTAGCTAGAAGAAAATCATAGTAATTAAAATATTTATCGAAAAACCTAAGAACTTGTGTGGGGTCATATTTTGGGTGTACATGACTGGAAAAAAAAAAAAAATTCAAGCCATTTTCACCATGGATGATTACACATCCTTCACAGAGGCACATGATCCCTACCATCGAACCGGGACTATACAATGTAGTTCTTGTGCTCCATGTGGTTCATATATTTGCCGGTGTTGTAGTGGTCTCAAACTTTTTGTGAGCCTTTCACATGCAAATGGGGAAGCACCCACGAAGTTTGAGATTTTTCGGAGTTGGTTTGGTACTTTTCCCGTTTATTTGAATTTGACGCGTGACGCCACCCCACAGTAATTATAGTTTGAACTGAGCGGCATCTACCTAAAAAGAGCCGGAATGCTTTGCTAGACTTTTCCACGTGGTCTCATGTGCCCTAGGAGGCGTGATCACTTGTGGAGGTACAAGACAAATTCTTGTGTTTCCATGGTTTAATTAGCCTTCTTGTCGCCACTTTAGCTAGAAGAAAATCATAGTAATTAAAATATTTATCGAAAAAACCTAAGAACTTGTGTGGGGTCATATTTTGGGTGTACATGATTGGAAAAAAAAATTCAAGCCATTTCCACCATGGAGGATTACACATCCTTCACGAGGGCACATGATCCCTACCATCGAACCAGGACTATACAAATGTAGTTCTTGTGCTCCATGTGGTTCATATGTTTGCTTGGTGTTGTAGTGGTCTCAAACTTTTTGTGAGCCTTTCACATGCAAATGGGGAAGCACCCACGAAGTTTGAGATTTTTCTGAGTTGGTTTGGTACTTTTCCCACTTTATTTGAATTTCTCGCGACGCCACCCTATAATTATAGTTTGAACTGAGCGCACCCACGAAAAAGAGCTGAAATGCTTGCTAGAATTTTCCACAGGGGTCTCATGTGCCCTAGGAGGCAAATCACTATGAAGGTCCAAGACAAAATTCTTGCGTTTCCATGGTTTAATTAGCCTTCTTGTCGCCCGGTTTAGCTAGAAGAAAATCATAGTAATTAAAATATTTATCGAAAAAACCTAAAAACTTGTGTGGGGTCATATTTTGGGTGTACATGATTGGAAAAAAATTCAAGCCATTTCCACCATGGAGGATTACACATCCTTCACAAATGTACATGATCATCCATGGAGTGGCAAAGACATTTCTATTTCACTTTGCGGTTATGGGTAATAACCGGCGGCCGAATAGGATTGGGGTGAAATTTTCCAAATCTATCCGAACCTCTCGCCATTTCGTTGCGCCACCGCGCCCAAACCAAACCTTGCCTATATATATAGGGAGTGGCTCGAGCGAAATTTTGGCAAGCCATTTGAACACCGCGCCATTCTCATTCCCCACCAAAGTCTTGAAAAGAGCACCCGATTCGCCGACGGAGCGCACCACCAACTCCAACGCCGCCGCTCGTCGTCCCCTACGCCACCCCGGCCGTCCGTTCGGCGCATCCCCCGTTTTCGCCCCCGGCGTCGAGGAGGCTTGATGGCGTTCTCCCACGCCGTGTGCTCTTCCACTCCGACGTCCCCAATGCCACGCCGCATCCTCGTCCCTTCGCCCCTTCCACGGTGAGAACTAATTATCCCTTTAGGTGTTCGAAGTTTTACCTATGAGAATGAGAACTAATTATGTCCTAGCCTCGCGTCGCCCGCTTGGTCTTCCTCCACGCCGACGGAGGACCGCCGCCACACCTCTCTCTCCGTCCGCAGCTCCACGCCGTCTTCCTCTTCACCGTCCGACGCCGTATCGTCCGCGACCTTGTCCTCCTCAAATCCTCCAAGACAAGATAGGAGCGCACGAGGCGCATCAAAAGCTTGGTGAGTGCGTCGGTCACCGCCCTTGAGGTGTTCGTTGAAATGCCCGCCTGGTCACGCGCAACACTCGTTCTCGAATTCTGAATGAAATTCATGAGTTAGTGTTGTTTGAAATCCAGTTTAGATATTTTAAATATATGTCCATTAACTTATCGTACAACATTTATGAATAACATAGCATTATGATCCTATTTTGGTTACATGTATAGGCAAGCATGGCGTGGTACGTAGTGTTTGTTGGTCGCCTGTCGGGGATCTATCTAACCTGGGAAGATTGCTATGCTCAAGTCAAAGGCTACGCTAATTGCTGCTTAATTGAAGAGAAGCCACCCCACATACTTGTGAAGATTGAAGAGAAGCCACTCCACATACTTATGAAGATTGCGAGAATTGCCGGTTAATTGGTTTTGGAAAGATGTCATGCTTTTATTTATGTCTATGACTCTATGGTCATTGGTCTTTTTATTTTTAGAAGTTGATGTAGGCTTAGTTTCTAGAACATTAGGTGGATTTTGTTGTATGTAATGTTTGACGATATTAATGTATGACGATATTAATGTATCATGATTTTTCGGATTTAAAAGTGCTGAATTCCATGAATAAATTCAAAAATTTTAAACAAAAACGCCGGGTAGCATGGGCCCGATTTTGAATGACATACAAACCGTAGTGTAACTACACCGAACACTATCGGTTTGAATTACTAACCGTCGTCGACGACACAAACATCACCGTCGGGTTGCATTAACCAACCGATAGTCTCCACTCTAATAACGCTGGGGTTGAAATCAGCCGACGGTGTTCACGTAATGTTCTTGGACGGGTCCAAAGTAAGCCGCCATTGTTAGCTCTTCGATACACTGTCGGCTCAATCTAACCCGATAGTGTTATCCTTCACGGTTCGTCGGTCGTTAAAGCCCCGACGATTGCTCCCAATATCAACTCTGCCGCTAACTTTCGAACCTACATTGCTTGGATCAAAAATGCTGCCGGTCCGCGGAACACCCGACAATGTTCGGTGACAGTCTTTTCTGCCGGTTCGATATCAAACCGCAGTCTCTCCTCGAATCACCGCCGGTGTTTTGACCCGTAGTGTTTCAAACCCCACATCACTACCGCTATGGTTCTGCGGTTCAGTTTTTCGGCAAAGAAGAGGGTTGGAGCCCGCAGTGATGGACAATTATGTAGTAGTGAGGGGCGCTCATACAAGGGGGCGGTTGCATCACCAACCGCCCCTCTTGAAAACAACTCATAGGAACGGGAGATTAGGGGCGGCCGGCAAAACCGCCCCTAGAGAGGAACCAACCGCCCCTATAGAAGACTTATGTAGTAGTGAGTCGCATCTTCGATTCATTTTCTTTTCCCTTTTTTCTTCTTTTTATTAGATCTTGAGAGAGGAGTCCGAGTGCTATGCGCCTCCCTGTTTACAAACCATACACGGTTACACATGATATGCAGTTAGGGATGAATACGGGACGAATACAAAGCGGTCAGGGCTGGACGGCGCTGTTAGAGATGAATACGGGACGAATACAAAGCGGTCAGGGCTGGACGAAAGGGAAAGGAGATGACGGAAATTTCTTTGCTTTATTAGTAGGTATAGATAAATCCAAGACAGACATCTGCAGCTGTTTGGGAGCACTTTACAGAGTTAGTGCTACTTTGGAATAGCCTAATCTATTGTTCACACATGTATTCTTTTTGGCCGAGAGAGCAAAACAAACGATTATTGAGCAAACACAGCGACATAGAGTTTCTGTCTTCATCCGTAGCGCACCTGGTAATGTCTGTATTCTAGTGAAATTTACTCCATCAATATTACAAACTCAACATCTTTTTGAGCACAGTGACCATACCTCACACTTCCATAAAACATTGAGGTTCATATTTTTCATCTATTCGGCCTTCGCCTCAGAAACTGTGGGTAGGGGTGGGGTGATGAAATAGTAAAGAACACCAAGGGGATAATTTCGTCTCTATTGGCCCCTTCACTCAAAAAGCTTGGGGGTTGGCGCCGAAATAATATAAAAGCGCCAAGCAGGGGCTCTTTTCGCTTCTACTCACCCTCTTTGTCTCAAAATATTTGGGGGTTGACACCGAAATAATATAAAAGCGTCGTGGGGCTCATTTTGCGCTTCTTTAGTCACCCCGAAGATGAGGGATCATTTTGCCTCTTTTCGCCGACACAAAAAGAGAGTTTATTATTTGCACAAAAGGAACCCACAATTCATCAATGCAAACGACTTCGATGCGATTAACATTTTAGGAAGGATGCTTCCATGGGCACCCTCAACACTCTCAACAACATTTCAAGGAAGAGGAGCCGTCAATCGGCATCTTAGACTTTGCCCTCGCCAATATTTTGGAACGATGTGTCAATCGCCAATATTTTGGAATGAGCCGCCAATCGGCATCTTAGACTTCTCCCTCGCCATCGTCATCTTCAAAGGAATCTCACAAGCGCCATCCAAGAAGGGTTGACGCCGATCGCGTGGAGAAGCAATCAGCTCAAAGTCTGAAGCTTTGCCTCGGCGCTAGTGAATGAAGGATTGAAGATTTGTTAGTAGCAAGTCGTCAAAAACGGGCCCCTAAGGCACGAGCAAAGTGTGCCATCAAAGACAAGTTGGATGAAGTGGTCCCTAAACTTTCTTGATGAAGATGAAAGTTGTGTGTCAAATTTAAGATGCAATTGTGACACACTTTGTTGTATTTAGCTATGGGCTTTGAACATTCGATCAAATTCGAATAGCCGAGAGGCTACTATTTGGGGTGTGTAATATGCTAGGACTCCATTACCATCTTCACGGCCCAATTACATAGCCCAATGCTCACAAAATAATATTTAGAGGTTTTTTGTAGCCTATCGTGGCATACAAGCAACGCCAAGGGGCATAATGAAAATGTCATATTCTGTCCTCTCCCCTATATAAAGAGGAATAGGAGGGGGGAGAGGGGCCCTGTACTCTTGCCTTTTTCCCTCATCCCTTCACTATCTTTGCCAAGCTTAACATGAACAAGTTACATATAACAAGCCATATTTATTTCTCGTAAGCTCAAAATAATGTTTGTTAATTTAAAAGTAAAATGTCGAAGAAAGCATAATTAAAACTCGGTTCATGCTCTTACAATTTTGTAATGATGCTTTAGTCAATATTTAGTAAAGGTAGCAAGTGAACAGACTAATCACTACTTCAACCGACATCGGCTCTCAAGCTAGGGTTAGGATTTGAGGGAGGATCGGGAGCAAGTGGAAGTGTGGTGAGCAAGGAAGAAGGGGAGGAAAGAAGTGTTTATAGGGATGTTGCGGTCCTTTTTTTTTATTTTTTTGAATTGCGGAAGCGGTCGGTGTTTGTCTCCGTATAATCAAACGGAGTATCCATTTAAGAGATTTTTTTATAATTAAGTAAATGTTTTCGTTTCATTAGCTACTAATAACTCTTCGGACCGACTCCAACAATGCGAGGCAAACACAAAAATGTGTCGGATAGAGCAAAAAAAAAGTGTCGTCTCTCTCCAACGACGCAAATCCCTGGCGTCGCGGTGGCCAAGAGGAACCGCAGCCGGCTCGGCTCGGCGAGCCCATGGCAGGGAGCGGCAGGCATGTCCGCTGTGAGGCACGGCCGTCGGGGCGTAATGTGAACTAGGGTGACCTGATCTTCCGAAAGGTTCTCGATAACTCGATTTGGTGGAAACGAGACACAAATCGATCCGGCTTCCGAACAACTCGATCCAAACCCCGCAATCGCAGCACCACGCCTCCTTCGTTATCAACCGGCGTTGCACGGTTGACCTCGCCAAGAAGGCTAAGTCCTTTGCCCGCGAATCGAAGAACACAAGCAAGAACAAGGAAGAATGCAACCAATTTGCGGATGAATGATTAATCTCGCGAGTTGGGGTCTCACAAACCGATAAAACGGTGAAACTGTTCTTGACGAGAATAATCTAAGCAAAACCCAAAACCTAACGAGTGGCGGCGGCTGAATATATAGGTCTAAGGGTCATCACCACCCCTGGACGTGCCCCCAATGGGCTCAACATGGATACACGGTCCCCATTGGACCAAAAAGCGGTGACGCAAAGACCGAACAGATTCTCGACGCTGACTTGTTTCGACGTTTCCTCGACGACTCGAACGAAAGTTTGGACCTGAAACCAACGCCATTGGTTTCCTTATGAAATTATCTTTCCAACCATGGGTGGATCCTAGAAAACGAAGCCCGGATGCGTCCCCGTCCCGGACTCCGAAACAGGCTCGAAAATCGACTCGGTTTGGGTCTCCACCTTGTCTTGGGCGCCCTTCCCGATCCTCCACGCCTCCAAGCCATCCGTTATGCACACTCTGGTCCTCTCCATGATTCCTAAGCACAATACAATCATTAGGTAGCAATCTATTCTCAAAATCATATAAAGACTTGCTTAGGAACGAGCTCACCAGAAATTTAATTGTCGTGGCGCGTGCTCTTGTAATTGGACCTTGAATGTCCAACAGAGGTTCATCTTGTGCATCCGAAAGAGTGATGTCCTCATCATCCTCCCCTTCTTGAATTGAGTCGCCCTCGACTCAAGGTCATCTTCTTCTCCCAAATATGGCTTCAAATCTGAAATGTTGAAAGAAGGACTAACCCCCGAACTCGGGCGGCAATTCAAGTTTGTAGGCATTATTATTTATTTTCTCAATAACTTTATAAGGACCAGCAGCCCTTGGCATTAATTTTGACTTACGCAGCTCGAAACCTATCTTTTCTCTAATGTAACCATACTAAATTACCCGGTTCAAACTTAATTTCTTTTCTACCTTTACTACCAAAGAATTCTATACTTTTCATTCATCTTTTTAATATTTTGTTTAGTGGTTTCATGCAACTTATGAATAAATTCAGCACGTGCACTAGCATCACTATGAGTTCTTTCATTGGTAGGCAAAGGCAAAAGATCAATTGGAGCACGAGGGTTAAAACCATACACTACCCGGAAAGGACTTACCTTGGTGGTAGAATGTGTGGCCCGATTGTAAGCAAACTCCACATGAGGCAAACATTCTTCCCACATCTTCAAATTTTTGTTCAAAATAGCTCTCAACATAGTGCCCAAGGTGCGATTCACCACCTCTGTTTGTCCATCGGTTTGTGGGTGACAAGTTGTTGAAAACAACAGCTTTGTACCCAACTTGTTCCATAGAGTACGCCAAAAGTGACTCAATAATTTAGCATCGCGATCTGAAACAATAGTAGAAGGCATACCATGCAAACGAACAATCTCTTGGAAGAAGAGGTCAGCAATATAAATGGCATCATCGCTTTTTATGACATGGTATAAAATGTGCCATTTTAGAAAATCGATCCACAACAACAAAAATGCTATCCCTCCCCCTCTTAGTCCTAGGCAATCCCAAAACAAAGTCCATCGAAATATCTGCCCAAGGAATCGAAGGAACCGGAAGAGGCATATATAAACCATGTGGATTTAGGGCGAGACTTAGCTTTTGACATGTGGTGCAGCGTGACACAAACCTTTCAACATCTCTCTTCATTTGTGGCCAAAAGAAATGTGTGGCCAACATATCTCCATCGCCTTCTTAGCACCAAAATGGCCCATCAGTCCACCACCGTGCGCTTCCCGCAACAACAATAGACGAACCGAACCAACGGAATGCATAGACGGTTAGCTCTAAACACAAATCCATCATTTATCACAAACTTGTTCCATGCGCGCCCCTCTTTACAATTCAGCAAGACATCTTTAAAGTCGATCTAGAACATATTGCTCTTTTATCGATTCTAGTCCAAAAATTCTACAATCAAGTTGGGACAAAGATAGTATATCGTCTAGACAAAGCTTCAAAATTATATTATCCTTCCCTTTCTTGTGCTTAATAACATAAGGAAAAAGATTCAATAAATTCAACCCACTTAGCATGTCTACGATTCTGATTATTTTGAGAACGAAGATATTTAAGCGATTCATGATCTGAATGTATAACAAATTCCTTAGGCCACAAATAATGACGCCACGCCTCTAAAGAACGCACAAGTGCATACAATTCTTTATCATAATTAAGAACAGGGCCATGCATTTTTTCACTAAAGTATGCAACGGGCTTACCATCTTGCATCAACACACCTCCAATGCCAACTCCACTAGCATCACATTCTAGCTCAAAAGTCTTACCAAAGTTTGGAAGTTGCAGCAATGGCGCGTCGCGTAAGTTTGTCCTTCAAAGTAGCAAAGGACTTCTCTTGGGATATACCCCAATGGAACACCACACCTTTCTTCGTCAACTCATGCAAGGGAGCAGCAATGGCGCTGAAATCCTTGACGGCGGCAATAAAAACCTCGCAAGACCAAGAAAAACTTCGCGACCTGTGTGATAGTGTGGGGAACCGCCAACTCTTGATGGCTTCAATTTTGACTTGTCCACCTCAATCCCCCGTGGAGTAACAACATAGCCAAGAAAAGAGACTCGATCCGTGCAAAAGATGCACTTATCAAGGTTACCAAATAAACGTGCATCGCATAAAGCATTAAAAACAGCACGTAAGTGGTCCATATGTTCATCCAAAGACTTGCTAAATATCAGTATATCATCAAAGTAGACCACCACAAATCGCCCAATAAAAGGCCTTAAAACTTCATTCATCAATCTCATGAAGGTACTAGGTGCATTAGTTAAACCAAAAGGCATTACTAACCACTCATATAATCCAAATTTAGTTTTGAAAGCTGTTTTCCATTCACCCCCAAGTTTCATTCTAATTTGGTGGTATCCACTACGCAAATCAACCTTTGTGAAAATTACGAGCCACACAATTCATCTAGCATGTCATCAAGCCTAGAATAGGATGACGACATCGAATAGTAATATTATTAATGGCTCTACAATCAACACACATACGCCATGAACCATCTTTCTTAGGAACCAAAATAACAGAACGGCGCAAGGACTAAGGCTTTCTCGTACATACCCGCGGTCCAAAAGGTCTTGGACTTGTCGCTGAATTTCCTTAGTCTCCTCGGGATTGGCTCGATAAGCAAGTGCGGTTTGGCAATGTTGCTCCCGGGATCAAATCAATTTGATGCTCGATTCCTCTTATAGGTGGCAGCCCCGGGGTATCTCAGCTGGGAAAACATCCTTATACTCCTGTAAAAGGTTAGTAACAACAGGAGGTATCGAGCCAACAATGTCATCAAGTGAATATAGGACTCGTTTGCAAACCAAAGTATAACAAATATCATCATCAGAAATTTCAGCAAGGTCACTTTTTCTTGCAAGCATAACTGCACCCTTCAATTTAATTCCCTCAACCTTAGAATTAGGTGCCAATTCTTCGCTTTTAGGTGGGTAAACCGAATTAGCAACTTGCTGATTTTCAGATTTAGTATCATGCAAACTAGCAGCTCGTTCTTTATCAGCTTGTACAATTTCAGCAGGGGTCATAGGTACCATAGTAATTTTCTTTCCTTTATGCATAAAGGTGTATGTATTACTTCTACCATGGTGTATAGCATCATTATCAAATTCCCAAGGACGACCCAATAAAAGTGAACAAGCCTCCATAGGTACCACATCACAATCTGCATAATCAGAATAGGAACCAATGGAAAAGTAAACTCTGCAAGTTTGTGTTACCTTAGCTTTTCCAAATCATTAAACCAATCAAGGTTATATGGATGGGGGTGCCGACGGGTGGTCAAGCTAAGCTTCTTGACCAAATCTGAACTCACCAAATTATTGCAACTACCTCCATCAATGATGACACGTGCTCGACGATTGTTGATGACGAAGAAAATCTAGAACAAATTATGGCGTTGCAGCTTCGCTGGTTGTTGTATTTTTGTGCTAAGCGCTCGTTGCACAATGACGCTCATGTAGGTCATCGTGTTCTCACTTCCCACGACCTCATCGCTTGCTTGCACATCTTGTTCATCTTCATCATCACTCGACATCGAGGCGCCGATGTAGCCATCGTCCCCGTAGCAATGTATGCCCGCCGACCGGGGCAATCCTTCGAATATGTCCAAACCCTTGGCAGCGTCGGCACCGAATGCCGGAAGTGCGACCGGGTGGAAGCAACGAGAGGTGGAACTCTTTGTTGGTTCCTGCAAAACAGAATTTTTACCGGAGCCTGAGGGTTGTGTAGTAGTCGGAGCAGATCCTTGCTGCTTGTTCGATGGTAGAGGCGCCCTGTAAGTGGAAGTCTTGGACACGCCGAACGAAGGTCCCGAACGTGGCGTGTAATGTTGCTGGTCTTGTACTTTCGAGGAGTCCTCGCCCCTCCAACTCCTTCTCTGCAAGCATAGCAAACCAAAACAACCGGTTGACATTGTTAATTTCTTTATAATCAATAATATCCTGAATTTCTCCTCAATCCCGAATAAAATCGACAAATAGAATCCTCGGGTCCCTCCACAATGCCACAACGCATTAAACCCTTTTGAAGCTCACCATAGTAATCTTGCACAGATTTATCACCCATTTCTAAACGCATCAATTTTTTTTCGTAAATCTCTATGGTAAGAAGCGGAACAAATCTATCACGCATAGCAACCTTAAGTTCTTCCCATGAACGAGGTGTTTTACCATCTGCAGACTAAAGTAGTCCACCAAATAATAGCAAAATCTTTAAACTCACCGGGTGGCTTGTCTAATTCTATGTTCTTCGGTACTTGGTGGGAACTAAATTTTTGTTCTACCGTCATCTCCCAATCAAGATATGCCTCAGCATCATAATGTCCATCAAAAGAAGGTATAGTAAATTTAACCTTAGCATAAGGATCATCGGGAGCTCGATTATGGTTACCTCGATGGTGATGGCGGTGAGGTCGCCCACCCATACCTTTGGTGTTCTTGTCAAGACGATGCTTGAGTTTGTTTTGAAATGTCGCATGAACATCAAGATTACCGTCGGCATCATATACCTCAAGATCGCTTCATTGCTAGCATCTGCATCATCGTCGGAAGCGGGACGAGCTTCCAAAATATCAATCCCGCCGGTTAGATCGATATGCGTTTATCCAACCTCATCAATAGCGCTAGCGCTAGGAAGGTTGAGTTCAAGCATCGCCGAGTGACGACCTTGAGGACTGCCTCCTCCATGTCCTTTTTGGATTGGTCAGCAAGAGCTTTGAGCTGCTCTTGGCTAACGCAATCACTGAAGTCTGTGGGCTTGCTGGCACCTGACATTGTAGACACAAAAACAGGAACAAACAGTGAAGGTTATCCCTAATAATTGTACTACGCAGGTAAGTGGTGCCTCTCAAGATGACAGCAAAAGGAAGACACCTTACCAAGGTCTTACCGGTGTTCTTACCAGCAAGGCAAAAGATACCTGGAAGATGTGGAACCGCGATTGCAGGGATGCGAACCTTTGCTGTCAAGAAGAATATGTGGAGCTATGGGAAGGCACACAATGACACAAGGATTAGCAAATAACGAGTGCAGATTAGCGGTTGTTCAATCTGGATCCAAAGTATAAGTCACAAGTGCTGGCTAAGACGTGCCTAGTCGTAGCGCAACAAGATGAAACCAAAGAACGATGGATAAAAAGTATAGCGAAAGCATACAAAGAAAACACTATTTCGTCTTTTTCTCGGATTTTTGGCGCCCCCCAGGTATCACAATTTTTTTTATTTTTCTATTATTTTTTTGATATTTTTCCTGGAACAAGGATCACCAAAGAAGGAAAATCACAAGAAGGATCACCTAGAACAGAGGTGATATGCGGCCTATAGAAAATCAACAAGATCTCTGAAAAGCGTGCGAAACTCTTGACAATTTTTTTCTTTATTTTCCCGATTTTTTTGGCACTTTTGCCGGACCCCAATAGGCCTTTGGCTCATTGTTTTTGCCGAAATCGAATCAAGAAGCTGCACAAAAAATTTCAGATTTTTTGGACAATCGAAAGCGTAAAGTTGTGGCCGTTTTGCATCAAGGTACCTCAAAATATGGTGTTCGAAACTCCGAAAAGCACGAATCGGCAGCGGCAATTACGGCAAAGCTTCCTAAACTCCAACACCGAACACACGATGAATCTCCCTGTCAAGAAGAGTAATAGGTATGCGCCCGATGATGTAAGGAGGGGCCGCAGTGCGAGGCGAAAATTGAGCGGGCCGGCAACCTAACTAGGGTTTCGCGGGCAAATGAGAGATCACACAAGGCGGCTAGCGATGGCAAGTCGAGTAATGCGGTGGAATCGACTTGTTGTATGGGAGCGGCGGATAGGATAGCGGCGGAAATACAAAAAACACAGCGACGGGCGGTTGAACTACGACGCTAACACAATCCTAATCCAAAGAAATAGACTCAACCACGGACACAAACTCAACAAAACAATCTGAAAACGAAATTGCAAGGCACAATGGGTGATAGGACAGCGGAATTGATTTTTTTTTGGTTTTTTGTGGACTCTAGGTAATGAACAAATATGAATCTAAGGATGGATGTGAACCTGACGGTATACCTGAAGCTCTGATTACCACTTAATGTGAACTAGGGTGGCCTGATCTTCCGAAAGGTTCTGATAACTCTCGATTTGGTGGAAACGAGACACAAATCGATCCGGCTTCCGAACAACTCGATCCGAAACCCCGCAATCGCAGCACCACGTCTCCTCTGGTTATCAACCGGCGCTGCACGGTTGACCTTGCAAAGAAGGCTAAGTCCTTTGCCCGCGAATCGAAGAACACAAGCAAGAACAAGGAAGAATGCAACCAATTTGCAGATGAATGATTAATCTCACGAGTTGGGGTCTCACAAACCGATGAAACGGCGAAACTGTTCTTGACAGAATAATCTAAGCAAAACCCAAAACCTAACGAGAGTGGCGGCGGCTGAATATATAGGTCTAAGGGTCATCACCACCCCTGGACGTGCCCCCTAATGGGCTCAACATGGATACACGGGTCTGTTGGACCAAAACGGTGACGCAAAGACCGAACAGATTCTGACGCTGACTTGTTTCGACGCGTTTCCGACGACTCGAACGAGTTTGGACCTGAAACCAACGCCATTGGTTTCCTTATGAAATTATCTTTCCAACCATGGGTGGATCCTAGAAAACGAAGCCCGGATGCGTCCTGGTCCTGGACTCCGAAACAGGCTCGAAATCGACTCGGTTTGGGTCTCCACCTTGTCTTGGGCGCCCTTCCTGATCCTCCACGCCTCCAAGCCATCCGTTATGCACACTCTGGTCCTCTCCATGATTCCTAAGCACAATACAATCATTAGGTAGCAATCTATTCTCAAAATCATATAAAGACTTGCTTAGGAACGAGCTCACCTGTAAATTTAATTGTCGTGCGCGTGCTCTTGTAATTGGACCTTGAATGTCCAACAGAGGTTCATCTTGTGCATCCGAAAGAGTGATGTCCTCATCGGGCGAGCCGGGTCCGCGATGGGGAGTGGCGTGGTGTACCCGACTTCTTCCACCTCGTCGCCGGAGATGGTGAGGACAACGACGTCGAGCCGCGCCCACATCGCCGAGCTGGAGGCGATAGGCCGGGGAGAGCTTTACCCAGGACTCGGCTGTTGGAAACGAGCAGTTTTGGGTCGCTAGTAGTATTTTAGTGTGGGCTAGCCAAAACATCCGAGGGGTCTTGTGTCTGCTTCGCGGCCGTTGGAGACAGTCTAACTTGTTCGGCTAGGCAGTTTCATATTTTAGATTTTAAGGCAACTCTCAGGAAACATCTTTTCCTCGGCAAGTCATCTAGGCTTCCAACCACATGTGGTCCATATACATCAAGGTCCAGGCATGGAAAATCAATGGCCCGGCGATCACAACTTGCCTAGAGAGGTTTGTACGTAATTAAGGCATCTAGATGCTTTTCCGGCAATTGGGCTTCATCCACATAATCTAGTGTTGTTGCATGCCCATGCCTGGGCAGGCAAAATGGACTGTATTAATAGATAACTTGTGGGCACTGTATTTTTTCCAAGCAAGGCATCTCTAGGGTAGCAACCAAACACGCCCTAATACCTTGAACTAGACTCAATCAAAATATCATCTCTTTTGGAATTGCTCTTAGAGATTTTTAAAAATTTTAGAATGGCATACATACATAGTGCATCATGGGATGCACATTGCTGTAAATATTGAGATGCAAAACCATTTTCTAAAAGTTCATATAAAAATGACAAAGATCAAGTGCATGTGTACTAGTGCACATGTGCTGTTCATATACTGTTTTCAAGATTGAGCATGCATCTTAATTTTCCTAGCAACGTTTATAGACGCACTATAGATGTGCATCATCCAGTTTTTTTTTTTTTTTTTTTGAAAATATAATAGTGCTTTTATGGCTGCTTATGATAGCACCGAGGGGTTACGTTGTTTTACTAAACTAGGTGAATTCCCAGCGCGCTGCCGCTGAATTTAGAGATGAAATTTCAATGTGAAGGATAGATACTAAATATTTAGATTATTATGTCAAACTCTTCTTGAAAATACAAAGTTGAAAGTCTGCGTACAAACACATGCATAAAAAATTACCATAAGCTTGATTTGTTTTCCTTAGTTCGTAGGCATATATGCCAATTATATGACATAGTCAGACTAAAATATGGATCTACCTATATCTAAATTTTTGGTGGATATATTGTATGAAACGTGAAAAATCTTAGGGAAGTGATGTAGAAAAGCTATTGCAATATTTTTTGGCCCTATTGATCTTTCTTACCGAGGGAAAATAAGAGAGAGAGAGGATAGCCTCATAGGCCATGAGCATTAGCCCTTGCCAAAGAAATCCCAGGCACGTTTAGAGTGGAGTCGTGGAGATCAAGGTGATGATGGTGTTGAAGGAAGTCTAATATATATACTCTATAGTTGGCATAGCTGTTATAGAAGTGGAGAAGGCAAATCAATGCATGATGCTGGTTGGATTATTTTGGTTAGCTTAATGAAGTGGGAGCAGTAATAGTATTGGGAAATGTGAGAAGACGATTTTTGGTGAAACTGAATAGATAAATCAATAGATTAATTTGGGTAATGAACGGATAGGAGTTGCATCTCAGCACACATGCTTTGAATTGGTTAGTGAGAGGCGGGATCCACCTGATGATGTGGCTTCACGAAATCATAGAGAATTAGTTAGTGGGGTTTGTTCTTATAGGAACTAGGGAATTCCCGCGCGTTGCCGCGGGTATTCATTAGAATCTTAGGTAAAATTTTATTAGAATTTGAAGAGTTTCCGCTTGGAAGCGCCGCCGTATATTCAGCGAGTCCGAGCGCATGGGCAGGAGGGTGGTCACACATATCTGCTCTAAAGAAATGAAAAATTATATTGGGTTCTTCCTAACATTTTCAGGTAATATATACATATCCATAGTCATTGATTATATTGATAACAGAGACATGTAAAATCATAGACAACCAGACCGTTTTATTTTAAAATTTCTGTAGATGATATGAAATATATCATCTGTGAAATTGTAAGATCTGCTCAAATGCTCAAATGCACTGTTGTCGTAGATACTTTGCAACATCAATACACCAAGATGCATACAGAATATATACAGGCCTCGTTACAAAGGTACCTAAGCTAAGCAAATCTTCATGCCTAAATACTCCTTTTCTCTAAGAATCCTTGTTCATCAGCTGTGCCCATCAATCCTTGTCTGACAATTGTGCCCATCAACGGAGGAAAGAAGCATAGGGTGATGCAGTCGCTGTTCGTGACTTGTCGGTTCTGTACAGATAGGGAACACCGTTAGGAAGGAGGTTAGTGAACTTCAAAAATGGAAAAATTACTAATGAAAGGACGACATCACTAAAGTGCTTCAAAGAGACATAGGTACTATCAATTGTTGCAAAGTAATTTGATAAAACATCAGTCTACGCTACACGAAGATGTAATCAGATATCATATTGGTGTGAATTATGTAAGCAATCAACATTGGAACGGCTAAGTAGACCTATAATCTAAATCTCTTGATATGTTGCTCTTAAATCTTTTAAAACATGTATAAAGGCCCGGTAGCCAGTACCTCCCAGGCTTGATCAGAGCAAGTACATCACATGGATCGATTTAGCCAGGACACGTCTTGTTGGTACACCTCTTCGGAAAGCCAAACACAACATGCAAGGTGGGCGTCTTAACATTTCACATCCCTCTCACCCTGGATGCGTCTGCAGTCTTCTTCCACCCTGAAGCAGTTCAGTAATTACACATTCATCATTCACCACTGCAGTGTTTCAAACAGGTAGCCACATTTTAAAATGCTGCAAGTTGCACAGGTTTTACGTGGGAAATCATATTCTATCAGATCATTACTGCTCCTTGATAATACTAAAATAAAAGAAATTTTTTTGCCAAGACCACTACATTATGGACTGCATATTTTTTGGGTTGTACAGAGAAAATGGAGTTACTGAATACTACCTATTAGCTGAAGAAACCAACAAAAAATATGGAAAACAACGGCTTAACAGTTCGAGCCAAATTAAATATATGCAATTGCATATTGATCCGAGACAAAGCTGTTTCAAGAGTGACAACCCTAATTAATATCCATGACCCAAATCAGTAATCCATAGGCTCTCAGCACTGCTACCAACCAAAAACTAAAAAAAAAAAAAAAATGACTGGCTGTGATGACGTTGGGCAACCATTTTTTCCAAGACCACTACATGGTTTTCACAGTTTTTTTGTTGTACAGAGAAAAAGGAATTACTGAATAGTACCTATTGCCTGAATTAAGCAACAAAAAAACTATGGAGAACAATGGCCTAACAGTTGCAAAAAAATTAAATATATGCAATTTGTATATTGATTCGAGACAAACCTGTTTGGAAAGAGTGACAACCCCAATTAATATTCATACTCTCTCAGCAATATCAATTAAGCACAAAGAGGCAAATCCTTAATCCATAGCCTCTGAACAAAAAACAATTAACCACAAATTGATTGGATCATTTGCTCCTCAAAGCGCCGTCGCGGCATCCTCCTGTCTGCTGGGGTGACCCAGATCTGCTCCTCGGTTGCTGTAGGGTTTGGAATATTCTTGTCATCAAAAGGGAGAGTACCACAAAGAAGAGCATAAAGAATAATGCCACAGGTCCAGGACCAGAATATGGATTACCGGATATGACATAAGAAAATAAGGAAGAATCGTGTCATAGCAAGTCCCATGCAGAATGCTAATTGTAAATTTTGCTAGATGTACCTCTGGTGCTGCATAACTCGGGCTACCACAACTCGTCTTAAGAAAGAGACCATCACACATAACATTACTTAAGCCAAAATCGGCATTCTTAACATTGAATTTTGAATCCAAAAGAATAATCTCTAGCTTTAATTAAATCACGCTTAGCAACCATCTTCCTATGGCAATATTCAACACCAGATATGATCTGCATAAAAAGTCAATAAGAAGAAAATTATCGGACTAAGCTCAATGAACCAAACAATCACAAATAATCAATTTATTTATTGCAGATATAACAGAAGCATGACAGTTAATAGATTTCAAATAACCATCAGCTCACGAAACAGCTTATGCCAACCATATTCAGTTCGAACCAGGGTTTACAATCATCGTGCAATAAAAGGCCACCTGCTGAAAAATTCTGCGTGCTTCCCTTCTCAATGATGTAATCAAACAACTCTCTAGATTTAACATACTCAATAACCACATAAATATCAGTAGGCGTATCTATCACATCATAAAGGCGCACGATATGAGGATGCATCAATAATTTGTGTATTTGATTCCTCTCTTCACTGCAGGTATGTAATAAGAGAGAATTAAGTTGAGTACTTCATCAAATGAAGAAGAAAAAGCGCAAGACACAATAAGGAGCTTTGATGCTTGTCTATATACCACAATCAAATGTTATGTACAGAAGGAATAAGCACTGACCTTCCCATGCTTGTGATCCTCCTGCGATTGATGATCTTAATTGCCACCTCATGGCCAGTCAACATATGTTTTGCAATCTTTCACTTTACCAAACGACCCAGTTCCTAGGGTTGTGCCAATTTGGTAATTGCTTAAAGGGTTGGCATCTCTTCTAGTTCCTCCATCGTGAACCTCAGTACCTGAATCACAACCAGAGCATATCGTATTAGTTTGAGGGCCCACAAAAAACATGTGAACTCGTGAGCATGAAAATCTACTATGCACTGATCCCCTGATACTATTCACAATCGATTGGCCTGGGGCTGTAGAACGAAGCTGAAATGCCCAGACCCCAAAATTCCCAACCCCTGCACACGCACACCGCACACCTGAACCGCTAGCGCACCATCCCACGTCGAGCTTACCTCGCAGCAGGGGAGAAGCGCGAGCAGGGTCCCGCTCGTTGGAACAGGCAGCGATGGAGGCGGATGCGCGGTTCGCAGCGGATTCGAGGCCGGCTGGGGCCTGGACGCACGGGATGCCGGGAAGGGGAGGGGACGGTTTTGGCCATGCCGGCACCTGGCGGCAATAATTTGGCGGGTCGATCTCTCGCTTGTGTCGTGGAAGGCCGCTGGTGGTTTCAGATCGGCAGATGAAGGGAGGAGGTGGGGCGACCGGTGAAGGCGGCCGCTGGGTTCCAGTAAGCCGGCGAGGAAGACCGGAGCAGGGGAGGCGGCGATAGAAAGGAGTACAGGTGGGGCTTCGGTTACCTGTGGCGGTAGAGATTGGGGGCCGAGGAGGGCGGCGCAGGAGGCGGAGTCGTTGATACGGCGGCGCAGCATCCGAACGAACGGGGAACGCCGGTGGTCGATTGAGATCCGAAGATGAAGGGAGGAGGTGCCGTCCATAGGGTTTGGGTATGGCGTTGTGGTGAGCCCGACGCGGCGAGGTCCGCCGTCGTCCTTGCGTGGGCGCACGAGGAGCCGCACCACCTCCGACACCGCGCCCATCCTCGTCCTCCATCGGTCGTCGCCTTCAACTCCCCGTCTCCACGGTCCACGCTGTTGCGGGCATCCTCTTGGTATGGACGCCGGCGGACACCAGGCGCTGGCGAGGCCCCTCCGTCGCCGACTCCCGATGCCGGGACGACCTCCGGCGGGCGGGGCTGCCACCGGCGCTCGCGCCCCAGGTGCTCGTTTCTTGCTGCTGCGCTTCTTCATCGTAAGGGGAACATGTTGTCGATTTATGCGGGCAGCAGAGCATGGGAGGAGGCGGACGGCCGCCGAGGCTGGGAAGGGAAGAGGCCGCCTGGAGCTGCCCCCCGAGGAAGGGAAGAGGCCGCCGAGGTTTGCGTGACGGGACGGGATAACGAAAGGTGTAGGAGCGACCAGTAACCGAAGGATGTGCTGACGTGTCACCTCCGTGCAGAGAATTCCTCTAGTGGCCTCCTTCTATATAGGGGTTATAGATAGATACTAGATGAATACCCCGCAGCAACGGGGATTACAAATAATTTAAAAAGAAATTAGACTATTTTTTGTTTATAGTTATATGAATGAAAACTATCCTATATTATTTTTGTTGATAACTAAATGCATTTTAGTGGATGAAGAAAAACTATTAGAATTACATATGCTAGTAGATATAAATGCAAATTGTAAGTGGATTATTGAGTGGATGTTGATGTGGATGTCTTGCATGTTGAGAGAAATACTTAGTGGGGTTTATCTTTATAGGTGCTGTAGATATATACTACTCACTTCATTTCAAATTATAACTATTCTTACATTTTTTCCTCCTGTCCTACCGTTGTAAGTACGTAAGAAGGTGCATAAGAAGCTTGTTGTCGTCCATATCCAAATTTTTATGGTGACACCATTGACATCAATCGTGCTCTCTAGATTTATAAAAACACACATACAGATACTACTGGTCATCTCAACAAGACAATGCATCACTACCAGACGTTTGCCCAGTCGTCCAAGCCCTCGGCAATTAAGGAAATACCCTGGGCAAACCGCTTTCGCAACCGCAGGTATGCCGAGGGCTTTCTCGGGGCACTTTGGGGCAAACGCTTGCCCGCAGCCGCAAAAACACTAGGCAAACAAAATTTCAAAGGGACGCCAGTAACAGCCGTTAACGGTCAGTTACCGAAAGTGTCCTAACGGCAAGCCCTCGGCAACCAATTAACGCTTGCCCAGTGTCCCAGGTGCAGCTCGGCAAACAGCTCTTGTTTGCCCAGTGTTCCGCGGTGCAGCTCTTGGCAACCAGCTCTTGTTTGCCCAGTGTTCCGCGGATCAGCGCTTTTGGCAACCAGCTCTTGTTTGCCCAGTGTTCCGCGGATCAGCGCCGCAAATAGCCACTGGGCAAATATTCGTGCACTAGGCAAACGTCTGGAATCCGGTAGTGCATGGACGCAAGTACAATGCCAATTATTAGTACATTCCATTCCATCAATCCTTAATTTCTACTTGCAAAAAAATCCTTAATTTCAATAACTTGTGCAGGTGCAATGTTAGTAGAGTAGTGTAGTATACTCTGTTTTCAGATGATCAATGATTAGCGTAAGAATCAGCAGGTGTGCCGAAGGTGGAGTCGATTTCTGTTCCCTGTGAACTCATCAGTCATCTCTTCTACTTCGTCAGGGCTCATCCACCCGTCGTCTTGACGTGGGAACTCATCGGTCATCTCGTCGTCGTCAGAGCTCACCAGCAGCCCGTCTTGACGTGGGAACGCCCCCAGTGGGGGTTGGGGTTGCTGCTGCTGCACCACCCCCGCCGCCAGTGGGGGTTGCTGCACCACCCCCGCCGCGGCCACGCGCGCCGTGGACGACGCCAGGAGGTCCCGGGTGCGCGACAGCAGCAGCTGCAGCTCAGAGCTCATCCGCCCGTCGAAGTCACCATCAGTCATCTCGTCGTCGTCAGAGCTCATCATCCATCCGCCGCCTTGACGTGGGAACGCCACTTGGGGTTGCCGTTGCCGTTGCAACACCCCCGCCCCGCCGCGCGCGCCCTGAACGCCGGGAGCTCCAGGATGTGCGGCAGCAGCAGGTCGAGCACCGGGTCGTCGCCTTCGTCCGTGTCCATGGTGAAGACGACGCCTCCGTCCTCGCTCCGGTACTCCATCACGCAGGCACCGTCATCCCTATCCCCATCCCCATAGTCTTTGTCGCCGCTGTCCACGGCCGAAAGCCGCCCCTCGCCCTCCTCCCCGTAGTCGCCGCCCACATCCACCACGACGCCGCCGCCGCCGCCGCTGCCGTGTGGGGCGCTCGCGTGCTCCTCCTCCTCATCCTCCTGCAGCCAGGGTTTTTTTTACCGACCGGTTGAACCAAACCGCCGGGGTCCGTTTCGATTTCCGGACCGTTACGGTAAACCGCCGGTTACCGGTCGGTTTGGTTTTTGAATTCAAATGAATTCAAATTTTCCAGTTCATCGGTAAAATCCGGTTTACCGAGCGGTATTTAATTTATACCGCCTGTTTAATTTATACCGCCCGTTTGGGCCTTGACGGGCCGGCCCGCGTTTTTTTTTTTCAAACTTCAATTCAAATTTTTTTATACCAAACGAACTCAAATTTGAAAATGTTGCACCGCTGGCTTCTATAAATCGCAAACTATTTTACAGTATTTTTTCCATGATTTTTTTCAATTTTTAGATTTTGAATTTCAAATCTTTTTACCGCCGTCCGATACCGGGCCGACCGTAAGTTCGGTAACCGCGTTTTCCCGCTGAAACCGACCGTATAAAAACCCTGCCTGCAGCAGCTCCTCCAGAACCGGCGTACTCGGCGCCGGCGAAAAACGCCGCCTGGAGCCACGCCACGGAGCGGCGGCGCTGCCGGTGATCGGACAGCAGGCTCCATGCGCCGCCATGACAAGGGGGACGGATTCCTCGGCGGCGGCGGAAGGATCAGCGTGCGGCTTGGTTGGACTTGGATGATGAGATGCATGGGTGGTGGCGCGTGCGGCCGCGACTCGGATCGTGAGGCGGTGGCTTTCTACTGGACGGCAGGCGGAGGTCACGTCGGTGCATCCAGGTCGAGTCCGACTCCGTATCTAAATGAAGCATCCATCCACAAGTCATACGGTGATCCCATTGGTACCGTATACCAGTTTGGTCAATCTAATAACCCTTCTCCATATGATTGATCCATTAGAGCAACTCTAATGGGAGTCCCTACTTGAGCCCCTACCTTAAATTTTAGGATTTTAAACAAAATCAAACTCCAACGGAGCCCCTACTCAGACCCCTATTTTATATGTCCCCTCAAATTTTAATCTCAGCCCCTCGGATCTGAAAGCCCCCATCCAAGGTCCCGCCTATTTTCCTCTCGTCCGTCTCCTGTCCACGCACGCACCGCTGCGGCCCGCCCCGCACGCGCCGCCACGCCGGGCGGCGGCCACCGCCCCTTGCGCCACCTCACGGCAGCAGCGCCGCACGGACACGCACACACGCCCGAAACCGCCGTCCGGCCGGGCCGCAATCGCCATGGGGTTCCCGCCGGTGTGCTGGCGCGTGATCTTGCCGCAGCCGCTTGCCACTTGCCACCAGCACGCCGAGGGAGCCCGACGGGAACGCCACCAAAGACACGCAGCATAGATCCTCCCAGTGCCGCCCACGACCCAGCTCCGCCACGCACGCGGACAGCGACTGGATGCAAGACCGCGCGCCCGGCTCTCACCTCCGCACTTCCCGCCGCCGGAGCTCACCGCCGCCGACCTCCTTCGCTGCCCTCCTGACCCGGATGCTCCTTCGCCGTAGCCGCCGGGCGCGCCCACGCCGGGACGCCAGCCCCTCCTTGACGATGCGCCGGTGGGCGCCCCGCCGCCCGCACGAGGGACTCGACGCCGGACTTGAGGCGACGCGGAGGACGGCTGCCGGAGGTCGGAGAGGGAGCAGTTGCTGGTGGCGCTGGACGACGACATGCCAGCCGCAGCAGCGGCGGCGAGCCGGGCTTGGTGCCTCCGCGAAGCGCTACTCCCGCTCGCCGGCACGCCCACGCTGATGTCGCCGCCCCGTGGCGCCGCCACGACGGCCCGGCGCGCCGCCCTTTGGCGCGCGCCCGACGACTGTCCGTCCCGTCCGCGCATACGACGCCCCCGCCCCGGTGGCGCGGTGAGGACGGAGCATGGCCAAGAGGCATCGACGCTGCGCGCCGGCGCGCCGCGCCCGCGCCGAGATGGTTCGTCTCCGCGCTGTGGCCACGGGCCGCGCTGCTGCCGGAATCCGACGCCAGGTCCCCCAAGGCAGCGCCCGGTGCCGAAGCGGCGGTGGGTGCGCCGAGGGGCGCCCAGGCGATGCGAGTCGCCGCGACGACCTGGCCTTGACGGTGTCCACGGCGAGCTTCGGGGATCTATGGCACTCGTCTGGCTCAAGTCCAGCGACCAAGGGGAAGCGGAGGTGTGGCACCGGCGACCGGGACTTGTCGATGTCCGGGGTGAGCGTCGGGGATCTAGACCGTGGTGGCGGCGGCGGGGATCAGGCCGGTCAGACAGAGGAGGCCGGCGTTCTCGTTCTTGGGGAAAAAAAATAGGGGCTAAATTTGCAGGCTTCCACTGGAGTTGTATTTAATTTTAAACCCCCATCTCGTGGAAGTCAGCCCGCAAATGGAAAAAGTAGGGGCCTAATTTGCAAACCTCCACCGGAGTTGCTCTCATCTCCATTTCATTTTTTTTAGTAATCTCATCTCCATTTGATTGATCCACCATTATTTTCCCTTGTATCTCTATTTTGAAGTTAAGTGTAGTTAAAACATAGTTGTCGATTCCTCGCTAGATTGGGCCGGAATTGACACGGTTCGCCGACCGCTGAAGCTTCGGAGAGAGGGCGTAGGGGGGTGCGCCTCGCCGGGCGGCGACGAAGCGGCAGCACAAGCAACCGGCGAGGGAGGGAAGGAGCCACGGCGAGGGAGGGGAGCGGCCGGCGGCGGCGCGGCGAGAAATATACGCGCGGGCGGCGGGTCGTGGCGGCGGCGCGACGAGGCGGAGGGGCGGCGGCGGTTGAGCCGAGAATAGATGGGTACTAATTTTTATTGCTTGCTTATCCCCAAAGAGATTACATGCCTCTCGCTTATATAGCCCGGGCTAGTGGGACTTGTAATCTAAGCAATCTCTATAAGGTTTCTTATACAACCGAATACCTTTACAATCAATATTTATTTATTTCCTAATAAGGGTCTTCCTTATAGATTGAATATCCCCTTTACACAATCGAAAATTCTTAAGATAATCCTAACTTGAA
Organism: Hyparrhenia diplandra; assembly: GCA_015847255.1. Lineage (NCBI taxonomy): Eukaryota > Viridiplantae > Streptophyta > Magnoliopsida > Poales > Poaceae > Hyparrhenia > Hyparrhenia diplandra. Next base: position 296,544 of record JADLZK010012654.1, on the reverse strand, counting down.
GGCTAAGCAGAGTCGGACTTGTACGGGAGAGAGGCAGCGGCGGGGCGTGGGGGCGCCCCCCGCCGCCACGCGCCCTCGCCCCTCGTGGGCCGGCGGCGGCGGTCAAAGCCCCTTTTAGCCCTTCTCCGGCTGACCCAATTCTGGGTCATGACAATAGTCCTAATAATAAATTTTGTTTTTATCTTATTTGTATTTTTGAATATAATATAGAGGTTTACTAACTAACTACACACTTGTCTTTTAGTTTGCTTGCCATTAGAAGCAACTTTAGCATAAAATGCTTCATATTCTTGAAGCATCATGGCTATCTCATCTCGGACCTCAGTTGTACTTAAATTAGGGGAAAAAATTTGAAGCTGAGGTGTTGCTTCTTTGTTGTTCCCGAATCATTTAGGCTTGCCCGCAGCATTTTAGGCAGAAATAGCCCCATGTATGTTGAGCAGCGTGTGTGATCTTCATTGAAAATATTTGTCACCCTTTGTACTATATGTGACAAACTTGCATTGGGCAGCATGCACCGCTAACTTGGACCTTATCATGTCATTGGTGAGAATGCGGATTACTTTTTGAGATCATCTTTAGTTGACACCTTCACATAGCCCACAATTGATTAGGGCAATGACAAGTGCAAGTTTTGCAGTTGCCGCTCCTCTTGCCTAAAAGACACATAGTGTATGCACTGTTTTGGCCCATATTGTCGTTGTCAGGGCCAAGTTGCTGCAAAAACACTTTTGATATGACTTAACTTTGGGGCTACAATTGCTCCCATTTCTTTATGCTGACACATCTTTCAAACGGCTCTAGCAAATGCTAGTATTGCACTTAGCAATGAATCATGTACGCTTATCACCAGCATTGGGAGAAGGGGCATCTCAAAAATTGGTGTAATCATGCCACCCAATTGTTTCCATGTGACTTGCTTTGTTGGGCCACGAGACAAGAGCTTCACATATGTAGGTGATGCCAATAGAGTTTCCCAATGATTTCCTCATGAATCACGGACGTAGCTCTTTTTTTAAGGATGATTCTCCCATTCTTTTTTTGACCGAACTTGATTCTCCCATTCTTGGGTGAACAATAATTAGGTGTGGCCTGAGTACTTAGCTAGCCATTCTTCACAACTTTATCTTGAGTAGTGTGGGATATCATGTTTGCACCTGGAGCCCTCGGCATGACTTCTTCAATTGTCGATATTGCTGACTTGGGCTTCTTGATGAAATCCATGGAAAAAAAAAAAAATCTTGAGGATGAGGCATGTCCTCCATCGTGGAACAACACATATATAATCAAGGGCATGTGTGGTCCCGATCAGATATGACCAACTTGTAAGCTTCTTTTGCACCTAATTGTATGGGCATAAGTTGTATTGCCACGAGTGAGATGCTAGGATGTGCAGCAACATCCTCAAGTTCATCACGTGAGGGATGGTTGAGGGCTATCAATAGAGGCAACATTGCAAGGATGCCCCACTTAGCCTCCCTTAAAAATGCTTATCGACACAACAATGTGTAGCACAGATGTGGAGATCTCAGACGACTTTTAAATGACCATCGAGCATAGCAAAGATGGGAGGAGAACCATGTCCCACCGGGCGTAAGCAAATTTGTTTCGCCAGAAAAATCACTTAAGGCGGATCTCTCTGCGATTCACGGATCGTAGTACCTAGTACTAAATAAGCGCGGCGCGCCAAGATACATTCGTATACAAAATAAAGTAAATGTGCACAACCACAAATAACAAAAGTTCAGTGGAAATATCACTTTATTATTCATCATAGAATTACAAAGTACAATCTCCCACATATATATTTGCGCCGAGCTCCATCCGACAATCGAGGATTGTGTAGTTTCTGGTTCCCCCGCCTCTAGAGGCCACCAAGTTTAATTACATCCGCGGTGTTGGACCGCAGAATACCTCCGATTAAGCTATGCCGATGGTCGCCATTGTCGCCTCCAAATATATACAGAGTTGTCTCCAAAGTATATGCAAAAGCACAAGTAAAATGAAAATGGTGCTAGAGCCTCGCCGGTCTCTAGCAAAGGGTATCCGCCTCGCCATGCGGGATCCCATAGTGAAGTCGGTGATGTTCGCCTCGCCGTCGCCGCGAACAAGTATTTCCGCCTCGCCGGTCGCGAAAAGGAAACGCCCCAGCCTCGCCGGTCGGGGGAAGAAGGATGACTTCATATGGATCACCGGCCTTGGCGGTGCGGAAGATGGTATGTGAATGTGAGACTTGTGCTCATGTAATACTCGAGATTTCTCCTTGTGTAAGCTTCGAGACGCCGCATGCTCAGCGTCAATGTAAATATTTGATAATTTAGCGAGCAAGTAGACCATGCCCGCATAGGTCGGTGCATTGCGCCACGACAACAACCCGTGCGTTGCGCCACAGCATTTATTTATTTAACCATGCATTGCGCCATGGTTTTAATCGTTCCGCCAGGCGTTGCGCCACGGCGTTTATGTATAATAAGGGGCCGAGTATCAATGATTGACAAGCAAGTGGTAATTCTGATCTTCAACAGCCCGGTTGATCTTGAATTGTTGTTCTTCTATATATATCTTGCTTTGCTTCAACTCACGGCAATGACGTTGGAGAGCTTTGCACACTGATTCATGGGTCGCCAAAATAACTGATGATGGACCGTATGTCTGCTGACCATGGGCCATGCATAGAGTTGCACCGATACTGGAACTGCCACGTTGCATGCTGACGAATGCACGTCGTCGAGCCGCCGGGCTCCGGTGGTGCATAGCGATCGCCGTCGGGCTGCTGTACATCTTGTTCACATCTTGCTTATCAATCATGAATGACGATCTGCCTCCTTGCCAGGCTGCTACCTGGCATCTTTGCTTGTTGTTGTGCTGATCTTGCTACTTGCTGATCTTGCCAATCTCTTGCCGAGGCGCCGTCGTGTCATGGGCAACCCTCGTCTCTTCTTTGCTGTGTTGATCGTCGCTTCAGGGCGTCGTCGCTCTGTCGGCCATTGTCTTCTCTTCTTTACTGCTGTCTGCTGCAGTACGTCGTTCCGGGCCATCGTCGCTGTAGATGCCGAAGTCATTGTGGCCACCAGACCGTCATCATGGAGAGGACCGCCGGCTCGCCGTGCTGCCGGGTAAGCATGCTGCCCGTAGGTCATGAAGATATGATCGCCGGGCTGTTGCGAACACGCTGAACGCTCGCCGGGCTGCTGCTTGTTGATGAGGAGGACGACACGCTAGTTGTGGGGCGCCATCGCTTGAATGCTTGATGCACATCGGCCTGCTCGCGCCGCGCTGGAGTTAGATGATGCTCGCCGTCCATGTGCCGCTGGCCGGGCTGCTGTTTGTTGTGCCACGCTCACCACGGGACGTCGGGCGAGATGATGATGAGACGATCGCCGTCGATGTGAGACTGACCGGCCTGCTGATCTTGCGGCCATGCTCGCCATTGCAGACGCCGCGCGAGATGAAGATGATCGTTGGAGACGAACACCGTGTTGTGGTTCGGTTATTGATCGGGCCACCGTGCAGCTGTGCTTGATCTTCTAGCTGGCCATATCGATCTACAGCCATGCACAAGAATATACAAGATGCAATCTAAATAAAATATACAAAGAACCTGCCATAGTCGTAGGCGTAGGGGCTGAACATTGATGACGGTGTTGTGGTTAGTTGAAGATCCCGCCGGCAGTACCGTATCTGCAAAGACGATCGGCTGACGGCCTGCTGGACGGAGAGGTCGGCCATGATCATACGGCCGCGGCGACGACGTGCTTGCGAATTCGGCGAGAGGGTAGTATAGCATAGCAGGGCTTTGGCATGATGCATGCCCTTGCGTGCGTGATCTAAATATGCCTCCCTGGTAATGTGTGGCACTGCTCGATGGAATTGTTGGCGCTTTATATAGGGGCCTGAGCCAGGCATCCCTTGTTAACCAAGCAACGACGTTGTAGATTGAAAGGCCAGATATGACCTCAACGAATGGTATATACTCGTATATCCTTATATCAGCCGGCAAGATATGCTCGAGGATCTTTAGCCGAAAGCACTTAAACACGTTTACGTATCTCTGCAGCAAGCTATCGTAATGCACATGGACTACTTCAAATAGCATTCCTGGAATATAGGCCCATATGGATACGTACATATCTCTTTTCACAGGATATATATCATGTACGTACGTATTTTATTTAACTAGCCAAACGCATGGGCCAAAAATACATGGCCACTTCGAATAGTAACCAATTTGCATGGGCTTTGAATATTAAGCCACATATAAAATACTTTGTGCCCATCTGGTTTAATTAAAACAATTTATTTTGTCTAATTAATAATTATGGGGCAGTTATGCCAAAATTCATCTTACAAATGCCCCCACCAAGTGGAGTTCATGTGAGGAAGGAAAAATGGACTCGAGTTGGTGCAACAAGAAGGACATTTTTTAATTGGGCCTATATGAGCTTAGGCCACAAGATATATTGTGCTGCGGTATAACGACGAAGATTGTTGCTTGGTCGGAATAATGTGCTCACAGCCCTAGAAAATAAACTGCTTTCGGCACGAGGCATTGCTTAATTTGTGGAGGCTATAATTGGCCATATAACGTGAAAAATTAAACACTTGTAGGTCCTTTTTGTAGAACAAGGGAAGGACCGTGCAGAGAAATCTGTAGAATTGTGGAAAATCAATGAATTCATTGACTTAGTTCCCACGACATATGCTGATATCTCCGAATCTTTTGGCTCAAGTGGGGGCAATAGATTGCCTGTTATGATCGAATTTCGAGTGATGAGGAGAAGCAGCTCTTGATATCGTTTCATCGGTCTTGTTCCTAAAGACTCGATTAGCATATCTCATCAACAATTTGCTTGGGTGGCAACCTTATTAGTGCCATTTTGATGAGTTAGCTCTGAATTTGTGCCCCAGTGCGTCATGAGAGCCTGATTATGTAAGATGCCAACATTTGAGACATTTGTTTCAATCAAATACAAGATCGACTCCTCTTATTGCATCATTCACCTCTTTTTGTGGGCCGATCAGATGCCCATCGTCATGGTGTCTTACACAATGCTAAAATGATGTGCCTGCTAGTGTTAATTTTGATATTTGGCACGTCTCGCCAACATATGCAGGTGGCAAAATAAATATGCCTATCCCATATAGATGTTGTATGTTTTTTTTTTTTTCAAACGCCTAGCTTGCCCCCTTCTAGTGATCTCAATCCATGAGTGGAGGGAAACAATGATATAAAAATCTTCTTTGACCCAAGTTTCTCTTGTGACCCATGTAAGCACTGTCACTTGTAATGTGCAACATAGCTAGGTCGCCCGTGTTAGAAGAAAAGGAAAATGATGAGGCGAAGGTCTGTGCCCCAATCGAACAAAAGCTGCGCATGGCGGAAGTCCATACCACACGCAGAATTTGAATGAGGTGATAGGCTGCACTCATGTAAATGAAATCCATTTAGGATTTCTTATACGGTGGAAGACCATACCGTGAATTGATTCTTGTAGCCCACCTTTTGTGATGCAAGTCCATATCACAATGGAAACTACAAAAGATTATGTGAAGGTCATAGGGAAAGTCCATACTATGATCAAAGCACATCTCAGATGATTTATTGCGGTCGTTATGCAGCACGACGCCAGGCAATACTCATCTATTGACTTGTTCCGTGGCGGAAGTACATACCACTTGGTAAACAAAGTTGCATATGGCGTAAGTCCATACCATTCGCAACTCTGTTGAGGCTATGGCTGCCTCAAATGAGCCTTATAGGATTGCTTTGCTCGGCGAAAGACCATACCATGGAAAAAGTCTTGCAACCTTCTTTGTGACGTAAGTCCATATCACAATAGAGATCACAAGGTAGATGCGATGATCATAGCGAAAAGTCCATGCTTATGATCAAGAACATCTTAGATGTGTTGCGGCCGTCATGCCGCACGGCGCCAGCCAATACATCTTTTGTGTGGCGAAAGTGCGCACCACTTCCCAAGGAGAAATTAATTCTATTGCGATCGTTTTGACACGATGCCAGCCAATAGAACTTATGTGATGAATGTACATGTCACTTCTCCATGAGAGTTTTATCAATCTTATTGCGGCCGCTTAACGACTCGGCGGCGCCACCCAATAAAATCGAAGGGTTTCACGTATCCGTAAGAACCGTTATGGTATACTTCTCGCCCCGTAAAATAAGCAATCCTTTTCGGCATTCATGATGAAATAAGTTGTATAGTGATTGATCAGGTGTTGGGTAAAAGGGGATTTTTTTTTATTAAAAAAAAAAAATGTCGGCTTCCCTTTATCGATAAGCTATATGGTGGTGACCGCTAACAAGTCCGCGAGAGCTCAATCTCCGAGATGCCTTGTTCGTTGCCCGTGTTCGTAAGGATGACATGTAGTAGACGTTCCCGAAGCAATAGAGACTTCTTCAAATCGTCACATCGGTCGGACTAAGTCGCCGCCCCGGACTCCTCAAGAGACATTAGGTGCGGCCGAGATGGAATTGTTTTATGGGTATAAGGCTCGGATATGCCTCACTTTTTTGCGAGGGTGGTGGAAGGTAGTCACTCTCCGCGAATCATGCGCCTTTGATTGACTTGAACTTGATTCATAGCTTTTTGCTTTGCTATGTTGTAGACTTTGGATTTGTCCATTTATTTGCTTGGACTTTTTTTTTTTCCCCTTTGTTGACTTGGAGTCTTGAGACTTGATTGAGCGTCCTTCAAGACCATCGAGATCATACCTTCCACGCTTTGTGAGACTAGACCTCGCGGGCATCATTATTTTTTTTAAAAGTCCCTTGTTGAAATGTTGGGGTGGCAAGAAGCTCGCACACCGCACCGCAACTTTTTGTTGGGGCAGGTAGCCCTCTCATGCTCTTTTCCTATAGTTTTCCCCCATATGTGGATGTCTCCGCTGGATGAAGCAAGAGGAAATACGGGCGCACAAACTTAGGCAACTTCAGGTTTGAGTTGAATTGGCTTCTCTTGTTCGGTCCCACACACATAGCATGTACCTCATGTGCATTGTGTTGGTTGGATCATCCATTGACGAGCTCTCAAGCACACAAATCTTAAGTCACCAAACTTACCAATGTTCGGAGGAAGCCTTTTGATATGGGATGATTTGACATCCCTTTAGAACACACTAAGAAGCAGCTATATGTGTCCCTCCTTTCATTTGATTTACCAAAGGAGGATTATAGCTTTCCTTAGCATGCATTTTTTTTAAGAATTGTTTTTAAGACATCATCCATTAGCAAGAGGTGTTGGCCTAATCCCTGCCTGATCAATCAATTGATAGGCACCACCATCATAGACTTCCTCTATGGCATAGGGCCCTTCACATTTTGGGTTTTTTTTTTCCCTTACTTTTGGTCATTAATGGGTCATTGGAGCACTAGTGTTAGGTCTCCTTTTGTTGAAGACTCGCGGCTTAATGAGTTTGCCTATGCTCAGGCTATGTTGCAGTGATAAATCTTCAAAGTGTGTAGCGCATTGAGGCGGCGCTCTTCATGTGGATTGAGCTCTTGCAATTAAAAGTGAGCTTGCTTGTCTTGGGTAAGTTCAATGTGGATGGCAACTCTAGTGCCAAAAGATACACTTCTAGGGGCAACATAGCTTCTGTGCCAAACTTGACTAAGTGGTTGATTGAGTGGGCGTTCGAACAATGACATAATACGCCCATAGTGCTTTAATTAAGTGACCGTGCCAATCAGGCTTGTGCTTGTATTCTTTAGAATCTCACCAAGTGTACATTGAAGGTCGCCATGTACTAGGCCATTGTTTTGGGGATAACATTTGTTGGAGTAATTCCACTCGATCTTGTATTTGTTGAAGAGTTTGGCTATCTCTCCCTTAGTTGGGGTTGTTGCAGCCCACCTAGAGAATTAATCAACACTCTAGGCATCACAAAGACCATGTAGGTACCATAGGATGGAGGGGTCGCTTGTAGTCCCTAGGTGTTGGCCACTATTAAAGGCCTTGCCGGAATGCCATCGGCAAAGAGATGAGACAGGATGTATGATGTACATCCTGGAATTGTCAATGTAGATACAAGGTGGGTATTATGCTACCCATAATGTTGTCGATATAAATGGGTGATGTCGGAAGACCATCAACATCATTGGAGACTAGGAAGGCATTGTGATGCCCCCAGTGCCTTGTTGTAGAAGGCAATGCCAGAAAACCATTGACACCATGTTGATTGGGAAGTGATGCTTCCCAACATTGTTGATGTAGAAGGTGATGCTAGAAGAACATCGGCATTTTCGAAGAGCGGGAAGGTATGGCGCTGCCCCCGATGTTGATACAAATTAAGATGACGAGATGTCTTCCTTATGTTGTCACTGAAGATGGCTTTAGGTCGGTATGTATGTAGTCTCGATGGAAAGCGAGCTATATTTAGCAGAGTCTTCGCATTCTTTGGGGATGAGGTCTTTCCCTTCATGGTGGTTCATGCATTGTCAACGCTCCCAAAGCTTATTTAAACCAAATTGGTGGTGTGGTGTAACCCATCTTCTAGTTGTTTAGGGTTATGTGGGGGCTACACTCAATACTCCCCTAGGTAATACCACCATCACCATATGCATGGACAAAAGAAGAGCCTTCATCCCTAAGACCCTCTTCAAACTTGGTGATCAACTTATTTAGTTTTCCATTACTTGTGTGACTTTTATATCTTTATTGCCCACTTGTTGGGCAGGAGGTGAGCCGTCCAAAAAGATCACAAGAGACTTTGGTCTAGCTTAGGGAGCTTGACTCAAACAAATAAGAATGAGGGTCCTTTTATAAGAAGGACCTTTTCCATGATTTTGTAAACATGACTTCAAATTTGTTGGGGTTGAAGAAGTTCTACAGCCAGCTTCAAGAAAAGAGGAATTATTGTTTACTCCATATGTGCGTTTGACAAAGGATCAACAACATTAGCTCATAGGAGAATCCCAACTTTAATATCTGGGGTTCAATAAAATGAACTCCTTTGCTAGAAGGATGCAATTAAATACTTCACATTTATGCTAAGAAAGATGTTGCATGGAGTAATATGATAACAAAACAGAGGGCACCATTGAGCGGTCAAGCGTTTTTTTTACTCCTTGGAGATTACCATAGCCCTTGGATTTCTCTATGGTTATTTTTGTGTTGCAGCTCTCAAGATGCCCCAGTCGTTGAGCTCGTATAGGGGGTACTTTGGGTGGCTGCCCCATGTGCTGGTGTAGAACATGGTGCCAAAAAAAAATCAGCATTGAGGACCAGAGTTTATGAGTGCTAGCCCGGTGTTGTTGATGTTGAAGGTAGCATCGGAAAAACATTGACGTTGTTGGACACGGGCTAGCTCTAGTGTTGCCCGACATGTATAGATTGAGTGCGACATTGGAAGAATGAAATGACTAGATAGCGCCTCAATAGCAAACTGTTGTTCGCTAGTGGCTTCCATCCATGCATTTTTCATCGGGCTCCAGTGTTAGGCTCCGAGCAGCTTCAACTTTTGTTAGCTTGCAAGTGGAAGTATGTGCAATTGTGAAAGCCTCCACACGTGCAAGGACCCGCTCGTGTATTCTGGCAGCCTTCGTGTGTTTCTTAGTTCTCTAGCCAGCTGATCGACTTGGACGTTTGACATATCATGGAGAACTAGTGCCATCATATACATGTCGCTGGGGAGCTGCACACTGTCCCTTGGCATTGGCACAAAAAGAGGGCTTGCTACTGCAAGAATCTCCCTTAGAATGGTGCCTTTATAGAGCTACATTGGCGTGTTCTATCGGCTCCTCGCTCTCCGATTAGTAACGTCCCTGTCAACATATGCAAGCTGCAATAGTTTTATACATGATGTACATGACACATGAAAGAGTCGAGTTAGGCGTGCATCTGCCCTTCTCCATCATTTGCTTTTTATTTTTGCACAGCATCGTGTGGTGGCAGCTGTCCGTGCGCCTCCGCCCCATGGGTTGGTCGACTAGTGTTCCACATACATCGTCGACATGGATGACGTCGTTACTTGAGACGATGAGGGCAGGTGTAGGACTGGCTTGCATCTTGGTTTGCTAGCTTGTGTCAACTTATTAGACAGCTTTGTGTGGAAGTAGCACATGTACAAACACACCTCTACATAGTACATATGCACAAATCATCTTGTTTGTAGTAGTCCATCCCAAGCTTGGACGTGGAGATATGGTGGGCGTAGAGAGCAGTGCTTCCATCTCATTTCAGCGCCTTCTTGACGTCAATGTATATATGGATGGGTTATCTTCAACTTGCAAGCACAAAGCAATGGTTTGTGTTCATGCCCTCCAGGCTAGTGATGTTCGTCCTTCTCTAGCCTCAACACAAATGTTTTATGGTCGGCCAATAGACGCTTCCGTTGATATACAAAGACACAAGCTATTTGTACATCTTTGTGGCTGGACGTGCTCATCTTGTAGATGAGGATGAATGAAGAAGCCAAGGTGCATGCCCCGTCGCTCCTCGTAGATGTTATCATAATGCTTGATGTGCTCTTGTGGTTCAAATGAGAGCCTCCAATGTATTGCACTTCATTATCTTTTCAGGGCTTCCATGGAGAAACCCCAGTTGTAGGGCTTGTATAGGGGCCGACTTGAGGCAACAAGGTGGTTGCCCCAACTTTGAAGGAGATCAGCAATCCAACTTTGTCATATTTTGGGGGATGTCTTGGAGGTGCCCCCAGCTACTGGTATAGAGAGACTTGCCCCTAGCTTTAGATGAGAAATTCTAGCAAAATTATAGTGGCTCGATCCTGTCCACACCACTTCATGTTTACTTTTTAGTTTGCTTGCCATTAGAAGCAACTTTAGCATAAAATGCTTCATATTCTTGAAGCATCATGGCTATCTCATCTCGGACCTCAGTTGTACTTAAATTAGGGGAAAATTTGAAGCTGAGGTGTTGCTTCTTTGTTGTTCCCGAATCATTTAGGCTTGCCCGCAGCATTTTAGGCAGAAATAGCCCCATGTATGTTGAGCAGCGTGTGTGATCTTCATTGAAAATATTTGTCACCCTTGTACTATATGTGACAAACTTGCATTGGGCAGCATGCACCGCTAACTTGGACCTTATCATGTCATTGGTGAGAATGCGGATTACTTCTTTGAGATCATCTTTAGTTGACACCTTCACATAGCCCACAATTGATTAGGGCAATGACAAGTGCAAGTTTTGCAGTTGCCGCTCCTCTTGCCTAAAAGACACATAGTGTATGCACTGTTTTGGCCCATATTGTCGTTGTCAGGGCCAAGTTGCTGCAAAAACACTTTTGATATGACTTAACTTTGGGGCTACAATTGCTCCCATTTCTTTATGCTGACACATCTTTCAAACGGCTCTAGCAAATGCTAGTATTGCACTTAGCAATGAATCATGTACGCTTATCACCAGCATTGGGAGAAGGGGCATCTCAAAAATTGGTGTAATCATGCCACCCAATTGTTTCCATGTGACTTGCTTTGTTGGGCCACGAGACAAGAGCTTCACATATGTAGGTGATGCCAATAGAGTTTCCCAATGATTTCCTCATGAATCACGGACGTAGCTCTTTTTTTAAGGATGATTCTCCCATTCTTTTTTTGACCGAACTTGATTCTCCCATTCTTGGGTGAACAATAATTAGGTGTGGCCTGAGTACTTAGCTAGCCATTCTTCACAACTTTATCTTGAGTAGTGTGGGATATCATGTTTGCACCTGGAGCCCTCGGCATGACTTCTTCAATTGTCGATATTGCTGACTTGGGCTTCTTGATGAAATCCATGGAAAAAAAAAATCTTGAGGATGAGGCATGTCCTCCATCGTGGAACAACACATATATAATCAAGGGCATGTGTGGTCCCGATCAGATATGACCAACTTGTAAGCTTCTTTTGCACCTAATTGTATGGGCATAAGTTGTATTGCCACGAGTGAGATGCTAGGATGTGCAGCAACATCCTCAAGTTCATCACGTGAGGGATGGTTGAGGGCTATCAATAGAGGCAACATTGCAAGGATGCCCCACTTAGCCTCCCTTAAAAATGCTTATCGACACAACAATGTGTAGCACAGATGTGGAGATCTCAGACGACTTTTAAATGACCATCGAGCATAGCAAAGATGGGAGGAGAACCATGTCCCACCGGGCGTGCCAATTTGTTTCGCCAGAAAAATCACTTAAGGCGGGATCTCTCTGCGATTCACGGATCGTAGTACCTAGTACTAAATAAGCGCAGGCGTGCCAGTATACATTCGTATACAAAATAAAGTAAATGTGCAATAACCACAAATAACAAAAGTTCAGGGAAATATCACTTTATTATTCATCATAGAATTACAAAGTACAATCTCCCACATATATATTTGCGCCGAGCTCCATCTGACAATCAGAGGATTGTGTAGTTTCTGGTTCCCGGGGCCTCTAGAGGCCACCAGTTAATTACATCCGCGGTGTTGGACCGCAGAATACCTCCGATTAAGCTATGCCGATGGTCGTCATTGTCGTCTCCAAATATATACAGAGTTGTCTCCAAAGTATATGCAAAAGCACAAGTAAAATGAAAATGGTGCTAGAGCCTCGTCGGTCTCTAGCAAAGGGTATCCGGCCTCGCCATGCGGATCCCATAGTGAAGTCGAGGATGTTCGGCCTCGTCGGTCGCGAACAAGTATTTCCGGCCTCGTCGGTCGCAGAAAAGGAAACGTCCCAGCCTCGTCGGTCAGGGGAAGAAGGATGACTTCATATGGATCACCGGCCTTGGCGGTGCGGAAGATGGTATGTGAATGTGAGACTTGTGCTCATGTAATACTCGGGAGATTTCTCCTTGTGTAAGCTTCGAGACGCGCATGCTCAGCGTCAATGTAAATATTTGATAATTTAGCGAGCAAGTAGACCATGCCCGCATAGGTCGTGCATTGCGCCACGACAACAACCCGTGCGTTGCGCCACAGCATTTATTTATTTAACCATGCATTGCGCCATGGTTTTAATCGTTCCGCCGTGCGTTGCGCCACGGCGTTTATGTATAATAAGGGGCCGAGTATCAATGATTGACAAGCAAGTGGTAATTCTGATCTTCAACAGCCCGGTTGATCTTGAATTGTTGTTCTTCTATATATATCTTGCTTTGCTTCAACTCACGGCAATGACGTTGGAGAGCTTTGCACACTGATTCATGGGTCGCCAAAATAACTGATGATGGACCGTATGTCTGCTGACCATGGGCCATGCATAGAGTTGCACCGATACTGGAACTGCCACGTTGCATGCTGATGAATGCACGTCGTCGAGCCGCCGGGCTCCGGTGGTGCATAGCGATCGCCGTCGGGCTGCTGTACATCTTGTTCACATCTTGCTTATCAATCATGAATGACGATCTGCCTCCTTGCCAGGCTGCTACCTGGCATCTTTGCTTGTTGTTGTGCTGATCTTGCTACTTGCTGATCTTGCCAATCTCTTGCCGAGGCGCCGTCGTGTCATGGGCAACCCTCGTCTCTTCTTTGCTGTGTTGATCGTCGCTTCAGGGCGTCGTCGCTCTGTCGGCCATTGTCTTCTCTTCTTTACTGCTGTCTGCTGCAGTACGTCGTTCCGGCCATCGTCGCTGTAGATGCCGAAGTCATTGTGGCCACCAGACCGTCATCATGGAGAGGACCGCCGGCTCGCCGTGCTGCCGGGTAAGCATGCTGCCCGTAGGTCATGAAGATATGATCGCCGGGCTGTTGCGGAACACGCTGAACGCTCGCCGGGCTGCTGCTTGTTGATGAGGAGGACGACACGCTAGTTGTGGGGCGCCATCGCTTGAATGCTTGATGCACATCGGCCTGCTCGCGCCGCGCTGGAGTTAGATGATGCTCGCCGTCCATGTGCCGCTGGCCGGGCTGCTGTTTGTTGTGCCACGCTCACCACGGGACGTCGGGCGAGATGATGATGAGACGATCGCCGTCGATGTGAGACTGACCGGCCTGCTGATCTTGCGGCCATGCTCGCCATTGCAGACGCCGCGCGAGATGAAGATGATCGTTGGAGACGAACACCGTGTTGTGGTTCGGTTATTGATCGGGCCACCGTGCAGCTGTGCTTGATCTTCTAGCTGGCCATATCGATCTACAGCCATGCACAAGAATATACAAGATGCAATCTAAATAAAATATACAAAGAACCTGCCATAGTCGTAGGCGTAGGGGCTGAACATTGATGACGGTGTTGTGGTTAGTTGAAGATCCCGCCGGCAGTACCGTATCTGCAAAGACGATCGGCTGACGGCCTGCTGGACGGAGAGGTCGGCCATGATCATACGGCCGCGGCGACGACGTGCTTGCGAATTCGGCGAGAGGGTAGTATAGCATAGCAGGGCTTTGGCATGATGCATGCCCTTGCGTGCGTGATCTAAATATGCCTCCCCTGGTAATGTGTGGCACTGCTCGATGGAATTGTTGGCGCTTTATATAGGGGCCTGAGCCAGGCATCCCTTGTTAACCAAGCAACGACGTTGTAGATTGAAAGGCCAGATATGACCTCAACGAATGGTATATACTCGTATATCCTTATATCAGCCGGCAAGATATGCTCGAGGATCTTTAGCCGAAAGCACTTAAACACGTTTACGTATCTCTGCAGCAAGCTATCGTAATGCACATGGACTACTTCAAATAGCATTCCTGGAATAAATATAGGCCCATATGGATACGTACATATCTCTTTTCACAGGATATATATCATGTACGTACGTATTTTATTTAACTAGCCAAACGCATGGGCCAAAAAATACATGGCCACTTCGAATAGTAACCAATTTGCATGGGCTTTGAATATTAAGCCACATATAAAATACTTTGTGCCCATCTGGTTTAATTAAAACAATTCATTTTGTCTAATTAATAATTATGGGGCAGTTATGCCAAAAATTCATCTTACATATAGCCCGACTAGTGGGACTTGTAATCTAAGCAATCTCTATAAGGTTTCCTTATACGATCGGAATACCTTTTACAAGCATATCCTATTTATTTATTTTCTAATAAGGGTCTCCCTTATAGATGAGATATCCCCTTGCACACCAAAAATTCCTAAGATAACCCTAACTTGAAAACGAAGCAAACTCGGACTCGTGACGGGAGAGGGAAAGCGGCGGCGGCAGGGGCGCCGGCCTCCCCTGCGCGCGCTGAGCGCCCCTGGCCCCCCTCCTGGGCGGGCGGCCGTCGCGTCGGGGCCCATCTAGCCACTCCCAGTGCTGGCCCAATTCTGGATCATGACAGTAGATGAAACATGACAAGAAACCCAAGGTTTTCATATATTTTGTATTCACAGACCATGGAATTTGGCATTCCGTTTGTAATGCCTGTCACACTCATCCCCAAGGGTTTCCAATATCTACTCTATGATATTTTGTTTGCAACAATGGAAAAAAAAAACCGCTCCAACGACCTCTTATCTCAAATCTAACCGTTCTGCTGTTGGTAAAATCCATGGAATAATGTGAAAATATAAACGCACCTATCTGTGGGTTAATATGGAGGTGGAAAGGATGTGAAGAAGAATAAGAGCAAGAATAGAGTTCCCAATGCAAATATATATTAGAGAAAGAAAGTATAAAAAAATGGTTAGAGTGATTTGGAAATAGTTTGGAAATTCCAAGCAAAATCATCACCTATCTTTTTAGAAGTGAGATTTTGAAAGTGCTTGGAGGACCCCAACAAATTTGGTCCTAACTTTTTTTAGACACGAGAAACTCATTAGTTTATCAATTCTTTTTTAAACTATTGGAAATGATAAGGCCCACAATGGACATTTTACATGCTTATAGCATATAATAACTAAACATCCCAACATGATGGAGCTATGTCTCTTTGTTGGGCTTTTACATGCTTTTGCTTTTCCAAAAAGCCAAAAGTCAACCAAAGGGCCCAAACCCACGGCTGTTTTTGCTCTAGTACAAATTGAAATGCAGCCCAGACCCTACTTTCAGCTGCTCTGTGGGTAAAAATTCGATTCGTTCTATTCCACATCCCGTTCACTCTACCCTTCCGCATCGCATTCGCCGACACCCGCCACCAGGGTCCTCCAAATCTCCAGCGAGCCCCAACTACTGGGTCTAGCACTGGATGGCCGGCGAGCCCCCTCCTCTCCCCTGGCTCTAGTGGGCGGGGAGGCCATGGAGGTGAGTGCGCCACGACTCCTCCTCTCACCTTGCTCCTTTGGTAGCCATTGAGGTGCGCCCCCCTAGCTTTGGCGGGGTAGGCGGACCATAGTGGAGCCTTGGTGACATAGAAGTTATTCAGGAATTGTTTGAGAGGGTGACTTGTCTTACCCTACCTCCAAAAAAGATGGGGTATGGCTTCCTTCCAAATGTTTGAGTATATATCTGGCTTATGTACTGTGATAACAAATACATGCATAAATTTCATCATACTGCTTTATGTTACATTTCATTGCTAAAACGCAACCTTAAAATGGGTGTTGGCTTATTTCTTACTCGTGTTTCAGTCATGAAAGCTACCATTTTTGTTCCTCTACTGTAACACCGACATGATTGCTTGAATTAGTATCGGATTGATTAATTGTTATTTGTTCCACTATGGTCTTGTGCTTCCCTATGTTTTTCTGGTAAAAAAATTATAATAAGATGTGACTTGCTCTTTGTACTTGATCATTATGCTCAATGTTGTAGTATGCCAATTCACTATAGCAGTTCTTGTTCAAGAAGTACCTTGATTTTGAGAAGTCACTGGATCAAGACAATGAAAGAATTCAGCTTGTGCAGCAGAAGGCAATTGAATATGTTCAGAGTTCACTTGTTGTCATCACAAGACAACCCTTGAACTTCATGATACTTGATCTTTTACACCCATGGCACATGGCGACAAAGATTGATAGGACTACGAGACAATCACATTTTTCCTTGTTATAGGAAAGCAACCTTAGGAAATGCCATTGGTACAATAGAGTTTGGGTGTCGCCCGACTTATGATTCTAGATCTGTAGTCATCCGGAGGCTAATATAATCTTGGATCCCTCTATGTTTATGACTTTGCTCTATTTCAATAATGTGTTTGGTTTAGTATGTTCCTAGTTTGCTCTATTAGTATGTTTGATATGGCCAAGATTGATCATGAGTTTATGCATATATTTGCAAAAGCTTAGCTCAATACTCAAGTGTGTTCGGTGTTAGATGTTATGTAAGCGTGGTGCCTATATTTTTCTTGCTTGCCGATGCATCTTACGTTCTAGGTGATGTGGTAGATAGCGGATGTGATACTTACGTTGAGTCCATTGTAGTCCACTCCCCGTCTCTAACCTTATTCAATTAAGGATAACAATACCTAGGTTGTTCTGAACTGTGATTGTTGACGGTAGTTAACGGTCATTATAAAACATCAGTGAACTTGTATAAATGAACAAAATGAATCACAAACTACAGTAATATGGTTTGATTCTAGCAATTTCAACGAGTTTTGGTGCTCTCACTTGTTTTACATGATATACAATTTTTACCACATAAAAATATCTCAAATGATAGAGCTTAGAATAATAAGATAAAAATTTCACAAATAAAGCAAGACTCTAGAACATGAGCTGTGGGATTAATTGGGCCTAAATTAGAATTTGGCCAGACCTATGTGCAATTTAATGAGATATGTGGAAAGTTTAGTACCACGTTACTTGCTAGTGGTGGGGAGAGCCAAGTGCCCCCTATATAAGAAACCCAGACCCCCTAGAGTCGGGGCTTGAATTATGATGCGCTCTAATATCTAGATAGATCAACACCGGCAGGATTAGGGTCCAATCTAGTAGATTAGGATATTTAGACACTAGGAGGACTCCAATCTAGTAGATTAGAGATTAGGATGTTTAGAGTTAGAGAGAGCGAATTTATATTGATTAAGAGCTCAATCAAAAAAAAATTTATACAGTGGTCTTCAACAATCTACAATCTAGTATATTAGAGATTAGGATTTTTAGAGTTAGAGAGAGCGAAGCTAGATTAATTAAGAGTTCAATAAAAAAATATCTAAGAGGTCTTCAACAATCTACAAAAATGATTTTACATATGTGGAAGCCACAAAACTGCTTAAATCAATCTTTGTATTTTGGATTTTCATGTTGACTTAGTATCGCTGGCTTCGTCGCAAGAGTAGACTCATACTAACACAAGCAGCAAAGTGGTCACACCTTTCAATGACTAGAAACAGGAGCAATATAATATATCCTGTGTGGCTCCATCCCCCCACGGAAAGCACGAGATTGCAATCCAATCGCACCAAATCTAGAAACGCCCTACTGCCCACCACGCAAACGGGGAGTTATACTCACTTCGGCAAGGGTATGTCACTTGTCTCAGGAGTCGAGCGAGTCTTGTAAGATGCCATAGCCACCAGCTTCTTCACCACGAGCTTCGCCCGACCGGCGAAGACCTCGTGTCGGAGCCGGTCCTCCATCGGCAGAGAGGGAGCCCTCCCCCAACGCTCGAGCGCGCACGGGAGCCCACCACTTCGGGCAGCTCCTCATTGAGGCCTTGGAAGGGGATCCCTTCGATTCATAGGGGAAGACGAGGCGCGGGCGGTGAGGCGAGGCGCAGCTGGTCGCCCGTGCTCGGCGAGGAACATCCGCCTCTCGGCCGGCGTCCTCGGTGTCGTCGGGGGTGGCCCATCTGCCGTAACGGACCTCCGTGCCGCCTTCGGGTGTGGAACCCGACCACCATCTCGCAAGCTAGGTCACCTAGGGTTAGGAATTGGAAGAGCTGACGGGAAAGCTAGCGGAAGCGGTCCTTTTTTGTTAGAACAGGAGTTCGTATTAACTAAACGGACACTTCATTTAAGGGATTTTTTTATACTTGGTGTGTTTAGTTCACCAACTTTTCTCCAATATTTCCAAAATTCCTATCACATTAAAGCATTAAATGCATCAAAAGACGCATGTCCGGAGTATGAAATGTAGGTAAACAAAATAACTAATGGCATAGTTTAGATTTATATTGCGAGACAATTCTTTTGAGCCTAATTACTCCATGGTAGGATAATATTTACCACAAACAAACGAAAAGTGCTACAGTTGCTTTTCAGTTCTCTACAGTGCCATTTTCAGGTATCTAAACACACCCTAAGTAAATGCTTTATAACTTTTTGGCATGAATGCGAGGCAAATGTAAAAATGGGTCGGAACAGAGTGTTAGCGGGCAATCCGCAACGCCCAAAAAAGCATCGTCTCTCTCCAACAACACGAATCCTTGGCGTCGCGGTGGCTAGGCGGAATCGCGGTCGGCTCGGCTCGGTGAGCCCATGGCATGGAGCGGCAGGCGTGTCCGCTGCGAGGTGTGACCGCCGACGCAAGCTGGGTCCACAGTGGGGAGCGGCGCGGTGTACCCGACTTCTTCCACCTCGTCGCCGAAGATGGTGGGGACAATGACAGCGAAGTCGCGCCCACGCCGCTGGAGCTGGAGGCGACGGGCCGAGGACAGCTTTGTCGAGGACTCGCGTATGGGAAACGACCAGTATAGTCTTTTAGTGTGGCCTAGCCAAAACATCCAAGGAGTCTTGTGTCTGCCTCGCGGCCGTTAGAGACAATCTAACTTGTCCAGCCAGACAGTTATTTTTAGATTTTAAGGCAACTCTTAGGCAACACCTTCCGCGGCAAGTCATCCAGGCTTCCAACCACATGTGGTCCATATACATTAAGGTCTAGGCATGGAAAATCAATGGCCCGACGATCACAACAACTTGCCTGGAGAGGTTTTATATGTAATTAATGCATCTAGATGCTTTTCAGGCAACTGGGCTTCATCCACACAATTAAAATGGACTGCATTAACAGATAATTTGTGGGCGCTGTATTTTTCCAAGCAAGGCATCTCTAGGGTCGCAACCAAACATGCCCAAAGACCTTGAAGGGGACTTCTAGGTAGGTAGCATCATGAGATAGCCTACTAGTCCGCCTGACAGTGGGGGCTTACCCTTCTCAAACCCAAACCCTTCTCAAACCCGACCCACCACAGTAAATGAGAAGTCAGTTCACCCGCGGCCCGCCCGCCCCATAAAACAATCTTCTCAACCTGCCCCGCCCCACAAAATGATCTCGCTTAACCCGCCCCGCCCCGCCCGCCCGCCCGACGGAGGCAGGTTGGCGGCTGCCGTCTCTCCTTCTCCAACCAAGAGCACTCATGGGAGATGCCCCAAGTCGCAACCCGCCCCAACCCCACCTTGCCTCGCACCGTAACATAGTTATACCCGCCCCGCTCCGCACCGCAACATAGAGAAACCCGTTTCAACCCGTTGTACACACTCCATATTAGAACCCACCCCAAAAACCCTATTTTGCCCCGCCCCGTTAGCAGGCTGACCTACTAGGCATTTTGGAATTACATTAGCCGGCGTCTATTTTATACTACGTAACATATAAACTAGACTCAACCAAAATATCATTTCTCTTGGAGTTGCTCAAGGCGAGGCTCCATGCGTTCTTGGACAAGGGGGACGGATTCCTCGGCGGCGCGCCTTGGTTGGACTTGGATGATGAGATGGGTGGAGCGTGCGTCCGCGACTCGGATCGCGAGGCGGTGGCTTTCTACTGGACGGCAGGTAGAGGTCACGTCGGTGCATCCAGGTCGAGTCCGACTCCGTATCTAATGCATTCATCCACAAGTCATACGGTGATCCCATTGTTACCATATATATACCAGTTTGGTCAATCTAATACTCTTCTCCATTTGATTGATCCCATTGAGTACTCATCTCCATTTGATTTTTTTTTTTTTTTTTTTTGAGTAATCTCATCTCCATTTGATTGATCCACCATTATTTCCCCTTGTATCTCTATTTTGAAGTTAAGTGTAGTTAAAGCATAGTCCTAATAATAAATGTTGTTTTTTTAATCTTATTTGTATTTTTCGAACATAATAAAGTGGTTTACTAACTAATTACACACTTTGTCTTTCATATCCATTTTAAGCATGCATATTTGATATAGGTATCTTTTCATGCTTCGGCATTTAAATCTACTACACCTATCTTTTACCTGCTTTTGCTTTTTCAAAAAGCCAAAAGTCAGCCAAAGGGACCGAAAGCCACGGCTTCTTTTGCCCAAAAGCAGCTTTTGCTCTAGTACAAATTGAAAAGCAGCCTGCACCTACTTTCAGCTACTTTGGGGGCAAAATTACCCACAAGCGACTGGTTATGTGGAGAAAATATTGTTTTGATTTGTTCTATTCCACACCCCGTTCACTCCGTCGCCCATTCCACATCGCATTCGCCGACACCCACCATCGGGGTCCTCCAAATCTCCAGCGAGCCCCCCCCTTCTTCCCGGCTCTAGTGGACTGGAGGCCATAGAGGCGAGTGTGAGCGACCCCCCCTCTCACCTTGCTCCGATGGCGGCCATTGAGGCGCGCCCCCCTCTCTCCCTAGCTCCGGTGGGCAGGCGGACCATAGTGGAGCCTTGGTGACACAGAAGTTATTCAAGCATTGTTTGAGAGGGTGACTTGTCTTACCCTACCTCCAAAAAAGATGCAGGTATGGCTTCCTTTCAAAATGTTCGAGTATTTTGCTGGTTATATACTATAATAACAAATACATGCATAAATTTCACTCAGTGAGCCTATCATCATACTGCTTTATGTTACATTTCATTGCTAAAACTCAACCTTAAAATGAGTGTAGGCTTATTTTTAAGTTGTGGTTTAGTCATGAAAGCTACCATATTTGTTCCTCTACTGTAAAACTGACATGATTGCTTGAATTAGCATTGTATTGATTAAATGTTACTTGTTCCACTATGGTCTTGTGCTTCCCTATGTTTTTTTTGGTAAAAAAAAATTATAATAAGACTGACTTTCTCTTTGTACTTGATCATTATGCTCAATGTTGTATGCTAATTCACTATCTCTTTTCTTGTTCAAGAAATACCTTAATTTTGAGAAGTCACTGGATTATGACAATAAAAGAATTCAGCTTGTGCAGCAGAAGGCAATTGAATATGTTCAAAGTTCACTATCGTCACAAGACAACCCTTGAACTTTTACCTTCGTGGCACATGGCGACAAAGATTGATAGCACCACGGACAATCACATTTTTGCTCATTACAGGAAGACAAGCTTAGGAAATGCCGGTCGTACAGTAAAGTTTGGGTGTCGCCAACTTATGACTCTAGATCTGTAGTCATCTCGAGGCTAATATAATCTTGGATCCCTCTATGTTTATGACTTTGCTCTATTTCAATAATGTGTGTTTTGTTTATTATGTTCCTAGTTTGCTCTATTAGTATGTTTGATATGGTCAAGATTGATCATGAGTTTATGCATATATTTGCAAAAAGCTTAGCTCGATACTTGAGTGTGTTTGGTGGTAGATGTTATGTAAGCGTGGTGCTTATATATTGTTTGCTTGTGGATGCATCATACATTCTAGGTGATGTGGTAGATAGCAGATGTGATACTTACGTTGAGTCCATTGTAGTCCACTCCCGTCTCTAACCTTATTCAATTAAGGATAACAATACCTAGGTTGTTCTGAACTGTGATTGTTGACAGTAGTTAGCGGTCATTATAAAACATCACTACTAGAAATGTGTTGATACATGACGGTTTCCTGGTGACGGTTTCTGAATATGTCATCGCATACTAAATCTATGACGGCCTTATGACGGTTTGAAAATTAGGTGCTAACTCTATGACGACTTCAACCATTTGTCGCCTCCATACTTATCTATGACGCTTTAGAATAAACATCACAGAGGAGTATATGGTGACATGGATGGTGAGTCCCCTAGTGACGTGGAAGTCATGGTGACATGTCCTTTTCTTGAAAATCTCATAACTTGAAATTTAATTTTTTTAATTGTTCAAACAAACTCGTCTAATAAAATGATTGTAAATATCGATGTATTTTATAACCTTTTTTATGATTTGTTTCATTTGAACTTACTTTGCAATGTAAAAAAATAATAATACGAAACAAGACAAAAAAACAAAAGATAAAAACTAAAAAAAAGAGGCTACAAAGGTTCTCGATCCGGTGCCCTTTAACAGAAAAGTCACAACCTCACCAATAGGCTAGATAACATTTTGTGTTATGTGTCACACATTTACCTTTTATATACAAATATGTACGTCATCGGTCTGCCTCTATTTATAAAAGAAAGTATTTAAAATTTTATCTAAAATAGAGTTCCAAAGCTCTATTTCCAAAGAAAGTTTCAAAATTTACAAGCACAAAGCCCATCTCTATGCAGATTCACCTCCACTTCTTCTCTCGGGCCGGCCCGCATTCACCTCCCTCCCTCCCTCTCAATTTCACGGGCCAAAGCCCATCTCTACGCTAGATAGCCCAATAACATACATCAGCCCATCAGCCCACCAAGTCAAAGTTTGAATTTCAAAAACATGCAACCTTCTAACTAGTATTTGAGATTCTAAACAGTTTTAAATAGAAAAGTCATGAATACCAATTTTGTTGAACTCGTCATGATCTAAATTTGTTATTTTGATCAACTTTTCATTTAACAAAGATCGACCAAGTTAAATTTTGTGTTTTCAAATTTTTACAGACTCCAAACCAGTTTTTGAAACCCTAGATGGTCTCAACTAGAGAAGTCATGAATACCAAGTTTGATCAACTCATTAAGATCTACAATTGTTATATATATCATTTTTTCATCGAGAGAAAGTGTTTGGAAAGTTAGTTCAAAAACTCCGACACATCTCACACATAGTTTCATAAACCATATGAGAGATGTGTCCATTAGTTAACAATGTTCATCGACACTTTCTCAAATGCAAAATGGCCAAAATAAAAAGATGATAGATCTCAATGCGTTATGCAATTTTGTTATTGACATTTTTTCCATTTGAAATAATTTACTATCCCAAAAGAATAAACATAACTTTAATATAAATTATAATATAAGTTTTTTTAGGGACAATTATAATATAAGTAATAAAACTGGGGCAGTAGGGGCCTAAACCTCGAAATTGATCATTCTTATCGGGCTTAGCCCAAACTTTTCGACCATTGATTCAAGATCAAATGGGTCTCATTGCACCCCCACTAAGTATAAAAGAAGACTTCCCACCAAACCCTAGGCAAAATTCACTCCGTCGTTCCTCACCCCTCCTCTTTGTTACGTCGCCGCCTCTGCCCTCGGGCCTCGTCGTCGGGGAGTCCCCGGGGAGAAGGCCGCGAGCGCCCTGTCGGCTCCGCTCCGCCCCCTACCGACGGCGACCCCCCCGCAACGCGCCCCGATCCGCGAGCACAACAACCGCGACTTCGGCTAGGGAGGCAGCGCCCCGATCTGCGCCGCAAGCCCCCCGGATCCAGAGGCTTACATCGAGGCCCCACTGCTGGTCTCCTCAAGCTCGTCCTTTCTCCTGACCCGGTGCTCGAGGACGGCGGCGATGTCGTGCGTGCTCGATCTACGAGCTAGCCCCTGCTCCAATTTCTTTTTGGTATACCACTATGAAACACATCTGCTCCGCCTATGTCCAAACTTCCTCAAATTTTTTTTTGGTTATTTACACCCAAAATATGGCCCCACGCAAAAATCCTAGGTGTTTTAGTCATTTTTGAAATTACCGTATTTTTTGTATGCGTGTCGCTTATGCGAGCAAATATGGTGAATTACACTTTAAAAACACAATAATTTCGCGACCATGAAGCACATCAAATTGTTTTTATGGTCATTTACCTAAATAATATGACTAATTTCATTTCTATAATATATTTAAAATTTAAAATAAAACTTAGGACAATATATATTAGACATAAACCCTAATCATATTTCGCCCACCACAGCCCAAAATGAAAGGCCCAGCTAATCCCGAACGTTGGATCGAAATCGACGATCAAGATACACTCGACCTTGAATAAATACACACACCGAAACCCTAGCACTCTACCTCCCTCGCGCACTCACCCTGCCTGTGCACCTCTCCACTCCACTACTCGCACCCTCACGCCTCTCACTGCACAGGCACAAGGCAACGCGCCGCCGCCCGCTCCATCCGCATCGAAGAGGAAAATAAAAGCGGCGCCCTCTGCCACCGCCCGCCCTTGTCCGGCCGCTGGCCGCCTTCATCTGCTCCTCACCGGCACCCCTTCCTCCACCCAGATCTAACCGGTGTCGTCTCCCTTCCAGATCCAAAGAGGTGCGTCGCGCTACGGCTACCGGGACCCGCTGGAGGAGGCGAGGGACTTCGCGGCCAGCCTGGTGGAGCGCCTCAGTACTACATCCGCGATGTCAACCTCTACGGCGTGGACCACCAGCAGCCGGGCGCCAAGGTGAGCTACCCGAGCTTCGCGCTGCGACAGCATGGCGGCGCTGGGCGCCGCGGCAGAGGTCGCTCATGATGCTGCGCTAGTCGCCGGCGGCGTCCCTACTACTCGTACACCACGGAGACAGAAGCGGCGACCCAGCTGGCGAGGGCCAGGTCCACGTCGAGGGCCGTAGCGCTGGGGCCAGGAGGCATCCTCCACTCAGGTGTTCGCGGATTCATTATCTCAGGTGTGCATCCACGGATTCATTATGGGTTAAGCTGATTTTGGTCAGATCCTATTCATGTACAGTGTACTGACTGAATAGCAGTTTGGGGAGGCTAACCAGTACATTAGATTGAACTTTTTAGTGGTCAGATGCGTAATTTACTTCCATGTACAAGCTTGTAGATTGAATATTGTTTTTCCTTGCCATCCATGTACTGCAGTTTTGCAGCATTGCATCTTAGAGTAATGATCTAAAGATGGGTAAGGGGAAGATTGCTGCAGACTGCAGCTGAGAGCTTTTGTTACCAGTAATTTTGTTACCAATAACTTTCTAGCTATCTTTATATGCATATTAGTTTAAGATTTGTTTGAACCAAAGGAAGATGGTAGCTGCAGACACTCTTCTTTGATTTACATTGCTAGGCCTAAAGATGGGCAATTGGTACTTTTGATTTTCTTATTTGTATAATCATAGAGGTGACAATTGGTTATTTTGTTTTCTCATTTTGTAGGTATCAGCTGGATATCAATATTGACAAAGCAGCTGATTTCTGAAACAATGGGAGCAGGCACTTCAGTTATAATGTAATGTCCACAGCCTCTCCACATACTTTCAGCATTTATTGATCTTGTCATTCACCTAAGGCTATAACTTGGCATATGCTTGATAATTTTGATCTTGTCATTCACCGCCCCTAATGTTGACTTTTTGTAGTAGTGAGTTTGGCCTCAAATCTGGATGCTTGCAAGCCATAAAATTTTAATTTTATTGACAGAAATGAAGCTTTATGTGACTATCTTCTGAAGTGTCTCCAAGAAAAGTTCAGTGTCTGAGCTTAGCATCCCTGGTGCATAGATTGAACTATGTTTTTTTTCTGTTGGTTCATTTTATTTCAGGTATAAAGAAGCTGAGCTCAATATGGGTGAGAACAATGCATTGATCAATGTGTTTCAAAGTATTGATAGGCATGTTTCTTGATAACCTTTCTCTTTGTCCTTTCTGGGTTAATTTTTATGCTTATTTCTAAATTATGGATTATATCATCATAACTTGACTATGCACTAATTGGATTTGTCAACAAAAATCCTATTTTAGAACTTGTTAGGTTGGAAAAAAAATGATGTATTCCTACTGTACCTCAACACCTGCTTATTGTGAACAAATAGTTTGTGATCTTGATGCAGTAACCTTCACTTTATATCTAAAGGAACTGTGCCACTTGCAGATTTGTAGTTCTGCTTATTCCATAGCACAATAGCTTTGCTGCTGCTAGTAACATTCTTAGATACAGTGAAGCTATCTGAACAATATATTATCTGAAACCTATTTGCTTTGTTTATCAGGGAACCTTTCTGCTCCTGAGTACATTAATATGTTTACATGCTAGAGCAAATGATAGTTGTACTAATGTTTGTTACTAATTAATTGTTATCTCGTTGATGTACAATTGCAGTGTGTAGACGATGAGGGCAGCATAACTGTCAATGCCAACCTGATGCTACCTGCGCTGAGGCTGCCTCTCCGTTCTTCCTTTCCATCTCTTTTTATTTTTTCTCGAAGCGTAGAACAGGGAGGGGAATGTTATTTTTAGTTCTGCTTCACATTTTTTCATTTTTGCTACTCGATTCTTTCCATTTTGGATGTGGTGAGTTTGCGGATGGATGTAAATATCTGTAGTTACTGCAACATGTGTTCTGGTTATTATTATATTGCAATCATATGTGCTTGTTAGGCTGAGGACAATTTAAAATGAAAATGGGCCGTGCAAAAGTAGGTAGGCCCAATCTGTCATGTCGCCCAGCCCATCCAAAATTTTGGTACCCCAAAAAATAATTTTTTGAAAAAATCTGATGTGGCATGTTGGGCCACGCCACCGACATGTCACAAGCTGACATGTTAGCTGAAAACCATGTCGCTTTCCACCTCACTATGCTGAGATGGCAGTGCTAATGTGGCACATGTCCATGACGTTCAGTTTAGTCACCGACGATGCTTCGAAACCAACCAAACAGCTATCCTGTGGCGTTTGCGATCGTCACCGATTCAGTGCATCCGTGACGGTTTTTTCAGCAATCAAGAATTATGACGCTGATTCTGTGACCAATTCTTAGACCATCATGGATAGTTAACTATGACGGTTTTCAGGGCCTCTATGACAAACTAATACCGTCATGTATCACCACATTCCTAGTAGTGCATCAGTAAACTTGTATAAATGAACAAAATGAATCACAAACTACAATAATAGGGTTTGATTCTAGCAATTTCAACGAGTTTTGGTGCTCTCACTTGTTTTACATGATATACAATTTTCACAACATAAAAAAATATCTCAAATGATAGAGCTTATAATAATAAGATAAAAATTTCACAAAAGAAAGAACATGAGCTATGGGATTAATTGGGCCTAAATTAGAATTTGGCCAGTAAAAAGACCTATGTGCATTTTAATGAGATATGTGGAAAGTTTAGTACCACGTTACTTGCTAGTGGTGGGGAGAGACAAGTGCCCCTATATAAGAAACCCAGACCCCCTAGAGTCAAGGCTTGAATTATGATGCGCTCTTATATCTAGATAGATCAACACCAGGAGGATTAGGGTCCAATCTAGTAGATTATGATCTTTTGACACTAGGAGGTCTCCAATCTAGTAGATTAGAGATTAGGATGTTTAGAGTTAGAGAGAGCGAAGTTATATTGATTAAGAGCTCAATCAAAAATTTTATCTAGTGGTCTTCAACAATCTACAATCTGTAGTATATTAGAGATTAGGATTTTTAGAGTTAGAGAGAGCGAAGCTAGATTAATTAAGAGTTCAATCAAAAAATTTATCTAGAGGTCTTCAACAATCTACAAAAATGATTTTAGATATGTGGAAGCCACAAAGCTGCTTAAATCAATCTTTATATTTTGGATTTTAATGTTGACTTAGTATCGTCGACTTCGTCGCAAGAGTAGACTCATACCTAACACAAGCAGCAAGCTAGCACAAACTAACACACGGGCACCCACCCCTTGAGGTATCTCTCGCTGAATTCTTGGAGAGGGAGCCCTTCACCTTCATGGGTGAAGACGACTTGCGGTGGCGAGGCATGGCGCCGCTGGTTGGCGTACCCGGAGAGGACGAACCACCGCTGGTCGGCGTCCTAGGTGTCGTTAGGGTCCTCAGCGAGGCCCAGCCCTGACAGCCGAACCTCGAGCCCGCCTTCGGGGTGTTTATATGTCGTGAGCAAGGAAGAAAGAGAGGAGGTGTTTATATGTCGGCTTGCTACTAGCTGCTGCGCCTAGGCCGGTCCCTTATAGTATTTTTTATAATTAAGTAAATGTTCTCTTTTCATTAGCTATGAATAATTCTTCAGGCGGACTCAACAACGCGAGGCAAACACAAAATGTGTCATACACGGTGTTTTGGCAACAGGTGACACAAAAAAGACATGCATTTTCCGTAACAGGCAATCTGCAACCCAAATAAGCGTCGTCTCTCTCACAACGCAAATCGCTAAGCGTCGCGGTGGCTAGGCGGAATCGCCCGGCTCGGCTCAGCGAGCCCCACGACGAGGAAAAAGCCGGCGTGGGGGCGGGCCCGCAGCGCAGCGAGGAGCCGCCGACGCTGCTAGGCGTGTCCGTTGCGGGCTGCCGTCGGGGGTGAGTCGGGTCCGAGGCGGGAGAGGCCGGGCGGGGGGGCATACCCGACTTCTTCCACCTTGTCGCCGGAGATGTTTGGAAGACGACGGTGAAATGCGCCTGCGTCGCCGGATCTTGAGGCGACAGGCCGGGCAGAGCTTTGCCGAGGGGCGCGGGGTGCCGGCGCACGGTCAGAAGCAAGGGCGAGGGTGGAGGCCGGGCGCGCATCGAGGCAGGGGGTGATCGAGGCCGGGGTGTCTAGGGTGGCGGCTCATCGGAGATTGGGATGGGAGCGATGGCTTGCGACGGGACTCGAGGATCGATGTGTCACAACTGTTGGAAACGAGAGCAGTTTTGGGTTGCATAGTATTATAGTGTGGGCTAGCCAAAACATCCGAGGGGTCTTGTGTCTACCTCGTGACTGTTGGAGCTTTTTTTTTAGATTTTAAGGTAACTCTCAGGCAACACCCTTTTCTCGGCAAGTCAATGCAGGCTTTCAACCACACATGTAGGTCCATATACATCAAGGTAGGAAATCAATGGCCCGGCAATCACAATAACTTGCCTGGACAGGTTAACTTTTCCGGCAACTGAACTTTATCCAAACAATTAATCTAGTGTTGTTGCATGGGCACGCAAAATGGACTGCTTGTGGACACTGTATTTTTCCAAGCAAGACATCTCTAGGGTCGACCAAACAGACGGTAAGACCTTGAAGGGAACTTCTATGTAGCATCAAGGTATTTTGGAATTACATTGGTTGGCGTCTATTTTCTACTGCAAAACATCTAAACTAAACTCAAATCAAATGGTCTAAACATCTTGGGCTGTTCGGACCAACGCAACTTGGGCTGGCCTTACGAGAGGCAACAAATGGCCTAAACATCTAACCCACAGCTTTCAAAACCCTAGCCCAGCCCAACAACCATCGGAGGCAGTGGCCTTGTTCATTACCTGCACGGCGGCGACTCGGCTCTGAGTTGTTGACGGCGAGCGTCGCGGACGACGAGCGGCTGTTAGTGCCATATATATAGCCGGAGCGGAGGGCGACCGAGGAGGTTAGCGCGCTCGCTGCTATGGGGCCGCCTCGCGGCGACAGGAAGAAGGGGAAGGGCGACCTGCGGCCCAACCGGAAGCAGTTCAAAGGGCACCGCAAGGAGGATACTGATAATAAAGGTCTTGCAATTGCAAATGGAACTGAAGCAAATGCTAAAAAGAATGATAAACAATTAAAGAAAGAAGCTAGAAAGCAAAGGTATTAAGATCTTTGATTCCACTCTGTGACCTTATTTCGTTTTCATATGCATCAAACTTTACATCATCCTTCTATATGGTTTTCAACAGGGAACTGGAAATCAGTGCTATGGAGGAAAGGGCTTTGCAGGGAGATGCACCACAAACTCCAGATGATTTTGAGAAGTTGGTCAGGAGCTCCCCAAATAGTAGTTTTGTCTGGATAAAATATATGGCCACTTTGTTAGATCTTGCAGATGTTGAGAAAGCACGTGCAGTAGCTGAGAGGTCTGTCTGTGGCCCAAAACATTTGTTTTTAATTAATATAAAAAGGATCTATGGTAATAGGAAGTTCCTTTCTATCATCTTAATAGTGTTGATAGATTTGATTTGGTCTTGCGTTGGTTTCATTTTTGAAGGATGTAGAATTTACTTGTTGAATGTTTCTGTAAATTCTGATGATATGTGTTTGTCCTTTTCTGTTAAGTTTATTTAAACCTTTTGGATGCATCACTTGTCATCATCTTTTATAACTGTCTCTCATGTTTTTAGGGCTTTAAAAACAATAGTCCCCAGAGAAGAAGAGGAGAAACTTAATGTGTGGGTAGCATATTTCAATCTCGAAAATGAATATGGTAGTCCACGGGAGGTAAAGCTGAATAATGATCTATTTTGGGTTGTTGTGCTGTACTTGGATATACTGAGACACTTGATTCTGTAAACCACAGGATGCTGTGAAAAAGGTTTTCCAAATAGCCTTGCAATATTGTGATCCCAAAAAATTGCACTTGGCTCTTCTTAGGTTGTATGAGAGGACCGAACAATATGAACTTGCAGATCAACTTCTAGAAAAAATGATCAAAAGGTTCAAAACTTTCTGCAAGGTTAGTTTGTATTTTTTTTTTTTTTTGTCTGACTTGAAGTTGAAACCATAAAGTTATGCCACATTCAGTTTGCCCTATTCGTATCTGGAGATCCTATCTGTGACTTGTATAATGTAACTGCAGATATGGTTATGCCGCATTCAGTTTGCCCTCAAGCAAGGCAAGGATGTTGAGTACATCATATCCACTGTAAACCGTGCACTTCTAAGTTTGCCACATAGGAAGCACATAAAGTTCCTCTCGCAGACAGCTATTCTAGAATTCAAATGTGGGGTGCCTGATGAGGGAAGATCCAGATTCGAACTAATATTGCGGGAGTACCCAAAAAGAACAGACCTTTGGAATGTTTATCTTGACCAAGTAACGGGCATTAAATTCATCAAAATAGCATTTTTACTTTTTATTCCTTTTTTCCTAAAGATCTGTTACCGGTCATGCAAGTTTGTTGACATAATTTGATCTTTTGTAGGAAATCCGCCTTGGTGACATAGAAGTTATTCGGGCATTGTTTGAAAGGGTGACTTGTCTTACCTTACCTCCAAAAAAGATGCAGGTATGGCTCCTTTCAAATGTTTGAGTATTTCGCTGGCTTATGTACTGTGATAAAAATAACGTGCATAAACTTGACTCAGTCAACCTGTCATCATACCGCTTTCACTTCCTGTGTGTACTTGATTTCATATGAGTGAAATATTGCCTATTTTGCTTTGTGTTAAATTTCTTTACTAAAACTCAACCTTGAAATGGGTGTTGGCTTACTTCTTAGTTGTGTTTCTGTCACGAAAGCAACCATCTTTGTTCCTCTATTGTAACACTGCACTAGTACTCAATTAGTTTTTTTAGTGACGGGCCAAAAACATTTTCGGTGGCGGGCAAGTCTGCCCGTCACCAAGCAAAGGTCACGTAAAGCGCTGGAACTTGCGCGGACGGGCGAAGTGCCCGCCACGGTAGCCGAGATCCGTGGACGGGCACATTAGGTGCCCGCCACGGACAATATTTCGAAAAAAATAAAAAAGAAAAATCCCGTCGTGCCCGCCGAGCCCATCCAGAGGCCCGCCGAGCCCATCCAGATGCAGCCACCGGATCCGATCCGCGCGCCGCCGGCCGCGGAGGAAGGGTGACGCGATCCGCACCCGAGCGCCGCCGGTCGCCGCGGAGAGGAGGGTGACGCGCGATCCGCCGTCCCGCCGCCCCGCCCGGCCGCCAGGAGGAAGCGGATCCGCCGCCACCAGGAGGAAGCGGGTGCGCCCCGGAGCGCCGCCGGCCGCTGTGGAGGAAGGGGCCGCGCGGATCCGCCGTCCGGCCGTCCGCCGCCCGCCCCGCCGCGAGAGGATGCGGATCCGCCGCCCGGCGAGGAGGAAGGGGGACGCGGATCCGCGCCTCCAGCGCCGCCGGCCGCGTGGAGGAAGGGGCGCGCGGATCCGCCGCCCCGCCGCGCCCGCCCCGCCGCCGTTTAGGAAGCGGATCCGCCGCCCGCCTGCCGACGAGGAAGAGGATCTGGCGCCGCCCTTCGCCGCCATGGAGGCTCGCCCGGCCGAGGGAGAGGGACGAGGGGAAGAGGAGAGGAGGGCGGCGCGGATTCGACGAAGAGGAAGGGATGGGGGCGGGCTCGGCTTCGAAAGTGTGGGGAAAAGAGAGAGAGAGAGGAGTGTGTGAATTAGGGTTTGGTTTCACTTATATACCGTAGCTAGATATTGGGCTACCGGGCTTATTGATTGGGCCGGCCTTTTTCGGTGACGGGCGTTTAAGGTTGCCCGCCACGGAAAAGATTTTTTTTTTGCGTGGCGGGCACCTTAACACGCCCGCCACGCAAAAGATTTTATTTTGCGTGGCGTGCGTGTTAAGGCGCCCGCCACGCAAAAAATCTTTCCCGTGACGGGTAAATAAACGCCCGCCACGTAAAAAAAAAGCTGGACGTGGCGGAGTATTTTCCGTGACGGGCAAAAAAAGTGCCCGCCACGAAAAAAGATTTTACAAGTGCTCGCAAAATCATTTCGTTACTAGTGCTGACATGATTGCTTGAATGAGTATTGGATTGATTGTTACTTGTTCCACTATGGTTTTGTGCTTCTCTATGTTTTTCTGGTAAAAAATTACAATAAGATGTGACTTGCTCTTTTCGGACTTTGATCATTAAGCTCAATGTTGTATGCTTCACTGTCGCAGTTCTTGTTCAAGAAGTACCTTAATTTTGAGAAGTCACTGGGTGAAGACAACAAAAGAATTCAGCTTGTGCAGCAGAAGGCAATTGAATATGTTCAGAGCTCACTGCCCTCACAAGCCAACCCTTGAACTTCATGATACTTGGATCTTTTACCTTTGTGCCACATGGCGACAGAGATTGATAAGACCACGAACAATCACATTTTTGCTCGTACAGGAAGACAAGTTTAGGAAATGCTAGTCGTACAGTAGATGTGATCTCTTTGATGACCCCAGCTTGAACATTATTGTGAAAAAAAATGGGGCTATTCAAAATTTTATTTGAACGGTTTACTCCCTCTGTCCCCTAAATGTTTGTCTCTAGAAAACCATGTTTCCCTCACAAACACGCTTCCCGGCGACACATATAAAGGGGCCGGAGGGAGTATATATAAGTTATGAAGCATCGTTTCACCCAAATTTTTGAAAGGATCCATTCTAAGATAACTGGATTCGGATCGTGCAGATATTGATCTGTTCCATCTGTTGTATTGATTGCTGAGAAATGTTCCTAGCTAAGAAAATACTAGAACACATGCCTAAATTAACTCGATCCGTTCGTTAAGGACACTCAAGCATCAAGCATGTTATATTGTTATTCAACGTACTAAGTTTGTTTGGAAAGGCCCTGTGGCGCACGCACGCACAGGACAGGTCGGATGAGATGCGGACGTGGGCAGGCGCAGAAGGACGCTCAGGAGAACCGGGGCGCGGAAGAACACCTCCAGGCTCCAGGAGGACGCGGCGGCGACGAAACTGGAGCAGCAGAAGCGGCGGGCAGAGAGAGGAAGCAAGCGATTCGACGCGAGATTGAGCCCGACTTCTTCTGTCGTAAAATTAGTGCGGCCTACGGAGGTAAATTATTAATTTTTTCGGCTGTATTGGCCTGATACAGGTGTAAAATAATTCTGTCTACCACACCCATCCAAACAACTTTTTTTACGCATGGCTTGTAAAATTATTGCCATCAGTATTTTACAGAGGTTTTGGATCTAAAACCAGCCTTCCAAACATAGCCTAAAAAGTTGAGGAAAGCTAAACCTCACCCGTGTGACAGTGGCCCTTTGCTCACTCGATTTTTTGACCGTTCGATCCGGCCTTTTGCTCAATCTGAGCCGTCTGTCCGCACGCACTGCACCGCTTTTTGGTCTGCCCCGCCCCATACTGCTCTTTTTTTGTCTGACTGTTTGACCTCTCACATGTTAGCAAGCTTCATTTCCCCCTCTAGCTTCATTTCTGACCGGCTCATATTCATTTCCTAGGCTATCGAGCGAGAGAGAGAGAGAGAGAGAGTGAAGGTAGAAGCAGGGGAGGGTTGCGTTGGATTGCCGCGGCGCCTTCCCAGCCCACTAGGCCCCTGCCCCACCAACCCTTGCCTGCCCGTCGATCCCGGCCAGTCATGAAGGAGCTCGATCTCGACCTCGACTCTCCCATGGGAGAGTGCATGTAGTAGAAGGGTGGGAGATACTTTTGAAACGAATCAACATATGAAACATATGCATGAAGGTAGTTGAAACACTAGAAAAACACATCTGGTCTACTTTTGAAACATTCAGAAACAACAGTTGACACATTAGACTCAAACTAGTTGAAACACTTGAAACATCCCTTCTAAAACACTAAAAACATCCCTTTTTGAAACATAGATAAAATATATCTCTAAAACATGTGAAACACTCAAAACATACTATTGCAACATGCCTATGAAAATAAATGCAACATGTACAACATCTTTCAATCTACTTTTGCAAAGATACATATGGTTCGGTTGAAACATACCTCTGAAATATCCAAAACAAACAAATAAAACATTGGGGGAAGGAAAAAAAAACATGACGTGGGCACTTGCCGGCGGGGGTGTGATGGAACCGCGGCGACGGGCGGGCACGCGGGATCGGTGATCTCCGGCCAGTGGGAGCACGGGGACAGCGCTTCCCGCAAGCCAAGGCGGCGGGAGAGCTCTCGAGGACCAGTAGTGCGATAGAGCAAACCGGCATGCACGACAAGAGGTCTGTCGAGTAATGCGCGGCGCCGATTCAAAATGTGGAGACTTACCGAGATCGATGAAGTTGGCTATGGAGCCGCCGGATGTGACCTCCTACGCCATTGCCCCTGCTGTGCGTCCGCCCAGCGTCGTCGCCGCCGCCTCCATGTGGGCCCGCCCTAGCTGTGGCCATTGTGTGTCGACTTCATGGTAGTTAGGGATGAATGGACATTAGTATGGTTAGGGTTGAATGGGTTTGTATTAGTTAGTTAGACATAGTCTAGTTAGCTTAAATGTGTTTACACATTAGTTGTATTAGTTTAGTTAGATTACTAGTTTGTATAGTATGTTTAGTATAGGTGGTTTTTATTAGTATAGTTAGCCTGCATAGTATAGTTAGTTTAGATAGTTTCTTTAGTAGATGGATTTCAAAGACTTGATGAAGTTTGCTCAAATGCTTTTATATATGGATTGTTTAGTCCGTCGACTTGATGAAGTTTGGTTTATGGAAGAGGTATTACAAAAGCCTGTCGCCGTGACTCATCACTCACTGGGGAAAATATATGGTGGAAACCACATCTCGGTGGAAACATGGAAACCAATTCAAAAGTCATATCTAGGCTGTTTCAAAAATTTTTGAAATTTGGCACACGCATAGTGCATACAAATATGTACTCATATACAAAAGATGGGATGCAAACTCAGTTTTAAGAAATTCATACAAAAATGACAAATTTCAGATTCAGGGTGCACTAAAAGACAAAAATCTTTAAATTTTGTCTTTTAGTGCACTTGAACATGAAATTTGCCATTTTCGTTTGAATTTTTCTAGTTTGATTTTACATCCCAACTTTTCTATATGAGTACATATTTGTATGCACTATGCGTGTGCCAAATTTCAAAAATTTTAAAACAGCCTAGGTATGACTTTTTGAATTGGTTTCCATGTTTCCATCTAAGATGTAGTTTCCACCGATATTTTCCCTCACTTGATGGCCTTGCAGCCCTTTCACTTTCGCACACAAATTGAAACTAGGACTAGTCTAATCGTGACCGCGGGCGTGATGGATCGAGGCCGGTCCCCCTGCCCGCACATGTGAGTGAATGCTCTCTGCACCTGACCTCACCCTTCGCCGGCCTCGCCACAGCAGGGAGACCCGCACCGCAAAAAGGCGTTATTAAGAGCAAGTTTAATAGTTTCGTAAGCTACTCGCCAACTGCCGGCGACAACGCTGGCCGGGCCCGCTACTATTTATGGCATAGCTGCATGCGGAGCCAATTACAGCACGCGCATGGCCTAGTTGCGGCTGCGCGGGTCGCCATGAGACGCCATTTTCTTCTCTCTCTTCACTTCTCTCTCCTCCACGTAGATACGAGCCGGCTAGTCGTTCATCATAATACTTGCTCTAATGGAGGCTAACACACTGCTGGTAGCTTTAAGTATAAATAAACTGATTCACATAGATTAAACAATGTTGAGACTACTATTCACACAATACAAACAATCACTACTTGTGGTTTAAAAAGAAACTTTTTCCTTTTATCATGTGTCACTTTTATTTCCTCTGTCCTTTTTTTGTAGCATGAACTATGTTCTCTCTCCTCCAATCATATAAAACTTCTGTAAGCTAATATGACAAATTTAGAGCACCTACTTTCTAAGCCTACGTGACATTTGTGAGTTGGGACTATAAAAAAGGCACAGTGGGGAAGGCCTAATGCCCTGGCGACCAAAGCATGCTGATGTGTTACCCCGCACTTGGCGCGGCTAGCCTGCCAACACTGCCTTGTGATGTGGTGACTCACGTGCAGCCCTAGCATGCATATGCTCACACAGGAAAAATACAAAGGAAAGGCCATAGAGTTAAATGGACCAGATTTTGATTGGCTACACTCTCCAATAGATACCAGAGCACTCTATCAATGCAGTTGTGGCCGACCACATGGAAAGTGGGCCTTATTTAATGGCGCCATCAATGACAATGAAGCTCTAGCTGACTTGAAAAGAAGCCATGCCTCAGCCATGGCTGCTAGGAGACAACGTCAAGAAGAGGAGGACCGTATGAGGCAAGAGGCTAGTGAAAGCCGTTTGGCTAAGGACTACGCCCAAAAAATGTTGGACTGGGGAAGGGGGGTGCATTCCCACATTGCAAGCTTACAAAGGTTTATAGAGGTGAGGTGTCATCTGCATCCTTGTGTATTATTTCAGGTGTCAATCTAGCAACTTCTTTATTGTGTGTAACCTATATTGTTATAAATTGCGCAGTGTTGCTTTGCACACTTTGGTATGCCGCATATAGAAGTTCCTGCTCCAATGGCTCCCCCACCTGACCCTCCAATGTATGCTGTTTTGCCAACTCCAAACCCTTCTCATGACAATGTAAGTTTGATAGCAGACTCCAAACCCTTTCCTCGAAACAATCTTGTTGCATTGGTTGGATGACTAGAGAGTAGAGACTACATTAATTTACTGTTGGAATTGGATAGTGATTACAACTCGAAGAGATTGATTAACAATGTGCATTCATATAGTAAAAAAGTGAAACAATCTTGTTCACCAATCACCATAGCTGATCAATATGGCAGGGATCTGCATAAAGAGTAGATACACATTTGATTAAGAAAATGCATCTTGCTGCACATGTCTTAATTTGTTACAGCTTATAAACTTGGCATACAATTTGTTTTTGATGGATCAATAGGGTACAAAGGCTCACCTCAATGATTTTGATTAATTAGAAAGCAGTTAGGCTGTTTTTTTACACACAAGGGAACATTGTGTGCACTGCATAACAGCAAAGGGGTTTAGCCTTGTCAAACAATTCAATCTCACTCTTGCAGTACATCCATGATTTGCACAATTCAACATTTTACTAATTTAGACTTTGCTTAATCTGACAGGCTGGTACCTATGGCTCATCTCGCTCGAGCGGAAACTCCGGATGAAATAATAAGTAGGATCGCTTCGGAGCATTTAAGTGGCCATCCGAGTGGGACAAGTCCTGGGGCGAATGAGATTACAAGTGGACTCCATGGATCTGCAAGTGGTGCAAGAAGTGGTGGAGGCACGTACTCTCCTCCCCGCACAAGAAGAACAATTTCCATTCTTTTTGAAACCATGAGTTGTAGTTAATCAGCTCGTTAAGCATGCGGACAACTTCTTTTGGATTTGTGTTGTGGATTTGTGTAATATTATAACTCTAAATGTATGGATTTGTGGATTTGTGATAAGACTATAAATCTAAATGTATGGATTTGTGTTATGGATTGGATGAAATGAGTGCTTAATTATGGTCCATCCGAAAAGTGAATTTGAATTTGAAATATTTGTATATTTGAATTTGAAATATTTGTACATTTGAATTTGTATATTTGAATTTGAATCTGTTATATATGATATAATGTTTCCCTAGGGTTGAGATTCCTAGGAAAACGCCCTCAGGAACACGGACACCTTTACACGGTCTTCTCTTCTTTACACGTGGGTCTCGCAGCTCGACATGCAAGGAAGTTTCCCTAGGGTCTGCCCAAAACCGTAGGGAAAGGCTCATTTTCGTCGTCGAAATCGTCCCTAGGGGGCTTTCCCTACGAAAACCCTAGGGAAACTGTTTCCCTACGGTTTTGAATGGTTTTCCTAGGAATATTAACCCTAGGGAAACTCGTCAATTCCAAAAAAGTGATGCTAGCTCGCTTCACCCCGCGATTACCGAGGATCTGAGAGCCTCGATGCGGCTCCCCTCCCTCCCTCTCTATGTCTTCCTTTCTTCCTCCTCTGCTCATGCCTGACCGACCATGTCGCTCTAGATCGGTTGTCGTTGTACCTCTCTTCATTGGCTCGTCTCTGGCCCTATCACTCCTTCCACTACTCCTGTCGGGCTCACTCTATTGTTTCACTACAGAATCTCTCTCCCTCATTCCCCTTGCAGTTGGCCAGTTCCCTACTTCGTAGCACAGGTGCTCCCCCTCTCAATTTCTTATTTAAATGTTGACTTCAACCTCGACTTCATGGTAGTTAGGGATGAATGGACATTAGTATAGTTAGGGTTGAATGGGTTTGTATTAGTTAGTTAGACATTAGTCTAGTTAGCTTAAATGTGTTTACACATTAGTTGTATTAGTTTAGTTATATTACTTAGTTTGTATAGTATGTTTAGTATAGGTAGTTTTTATTAGTATAGTTAGCCTGCTTAGTATAGTTAGTTTAGATAGTTTTTATTAGTAGATGGATTTCAAAGACTTGATGAAGCTTGTTTAAATGCTTTTATATATGGATTGTTTAGTCCATCAACTTGATGAAGTTTGGTTTATGGAAGAGGTATTAATTCGAGAATATGGTTGGAAATGTTGGATGTGCTACCTAGTGAGGTTTGATGGTGAGTTCACATTGAAGGGAGGTTCGATAGTGGGAAGACTAGGGCAGACTTCATCTTCATGCCCTTGTGACGGTCATTGGTTGTGGTACAAAAAGTAGTCGAAAGGTCAAATGTGACCATGGGTCCTTTGATTGCGTTAGAGAAGATGAACAACAATGGGGGCTCGATGTGCACGCTAAACCAGTCAATATAGTATTGGACAGTCGGTCGATTAAGAGCAACTTCAGTCTTCTCCAATGGCAGTGAATGAATCTAGGCTGTTTGAACGACAACTTCGATGTGGTTTGTATGAGCAAGATAAGTGGGAGCAAGAGAAGGAAAGGATTGGTGACGAAGATAGTAGTGATTTAGAGAATTCGAGCTATGGATCCAGAGATGTGCCAGTTGACGAAGGTAACCGTTACTGAACGTTAATTACTAAACACGGAGGGGAAGGCATGGTTGGAGGAGCAGATGCAGCAAAGTCTAAAGGGGCGTCATCACCATAAGCCGAGGGTGGTTTTAGGTACAGCATCACGACCACCAACGCATCAGTCTTTCACCCATGTTTTCCCGGGGGTTCAAGCCTTACAAGATCATTGTGGCTGGTGCATCACTGATTGGTAAAAGCATGTGATAGAGCAGGAAGGCTAATGCAATTCATAGTTTCCTTATTTCTCATTGAGCATCCGATCAGCTGGCACAAGAGACCTAAGAAAAACTAATATTATCTACGAAAAGAAACAAAAGAATATAATTTCTATGCAGAATGCACCATACAACAGACCACCTAAAGCAGCAATTGTATATACACAAGGGGTTCGACGAATCTTGTGCCTCGTCAGGATACTCGCCACCATGAGATTTTCCAGTATTTAGCTCCAGTTGCATCATCAATCAACCATTCTGGTAAATATCATGGCAGACTTGGGCAACCAGCACAATGGAATCGTCTGTCTAAGTTGCAAAGGTCACTTAAACCTCAGTTCTGACCGTATCTGAAACAGTGAAGGTCAAGCAGCTCTGATATTCAGACCTTTTAGTAACTGTGGTTGAAGAAACCCTCAATTAAGAGCATAATGGACGCGCTCTAATGTTCGCAAAACCTCAAAAACTGAAAGGGGCCTATGTGGCCCCTTCCCTGGCAAAGTATGAGCAAGGATGGCTTGCTGTTGTTCACCGGTGAGCTCCAGGAATTGCACAAGCATATCACCATCAAGAATGGGAGGCACTACTGACTGCAGATCACAAATTACTAAAAGTTACATATCACAAACTTTTACAATAGGCAAATTCCAAGATATAATAATAGTAACATCTTACAGGGGTGCCACGCCGACGGAATTCTGCATGATCATTTCCCAGGACTGGTGCAGTCAATGGGTGTACTGAGAGTCTTTCTTGCACATCTTGCAAAAGCTGATGCTCCTCACTGCAGTATCAATCAATTTATACATTTCAGAAACTGCATAATAATCCGGATCTGTAGACGAACATGGGTAGCTCCATGTCCACAAATGGTGTATACAGAAATGGGCATAAATGAACATGGAATAATTTACAAATGATTGTTCACATAAGTTTAAGTAGTCTTTCTTGAACGAGTCTTATTTTTATCCATATAAAAACATTCAAAGATCATAAGCAAAATAAAACAGCGAGATTTGGGAAGAACCATATGCCTATGATCTGCGTAGATTAAGATGGGGAGTGTAGAAATAATCTTCATATTTACATTTACCCTAGCAAAATATACTTATATAAATTTAAGCACTTTTAGATCCATATATTCACCCAGTGTGAGTTACTTCAAAATGGACTGCACTAAATCCTTAGTATTCCTGACATTAACTAGCATGAACCAGTACATCTGCAAAAATAGGTAAAATCTCCTGCCTCAAGCTTAATCTAACGTTTCTCATAATTCAGATCCTTAGCAAACATTAAGGTGTTACATTTAAAAGCACTAGGTGGACTTGCAACAAATACAAATGTTGGTTTTCATTGTCAAAATTGACTGACCAGGTGGGAACCTGCAATTAGTGGGGAATGGCACCAATAGTCAAAACCTAAATCCCAGGTCTCCAAATTGGCCAGCAGATTGGAGATGACTGGTCACTAACACTAAAAAAATGTCAGCTATCATGATATATACCTTGTAAGTGGAATCATAACGAAGAGACTCCCCAGCATGGTACTTGCCACAATACAGTCGTAAACTGTCTCAAGCATCGGGTCAGTATCATCATCAATTGGAAGCCGATACCTGAATGCAGCCTACAACAAATCATAAGCATGAGTTAATGAATGCTTCAGACATGAATCATGGAAGCGGTGGATTTTGAAATTTTTAGAAGGGACCAATGCAAAAAGGCAAGGTGTAATGAAAGGCAAAGCAATAAGTTAACAATTTATGCAACAACAAAATACATACCTTCTGAATGCTCATAGCTGTTTCACCCATATAAAATGAACAATTCACAGCTAAGTTCTTCTGTGGATTTTCTGAAACTGCGAGACACGTTTAAAAAGATTAGTAGTAGACTAAAAACATTTTCATGGAAAAGGCAACTTTTGAAGCATAATTTACAAACTGTAAATAGTCAACAAATGTTGATAGACAATGTAGCCTAAAAAATAATTTAATTTGAGGAAAGAAAATATAACATAAAACAATCACAGCAAAACAGAGGATATATGCTAGCTAAACATGAATAATTATAATTCCAATACACCATTGGAAAAAGAAAAGGGTAGCGTTAACATTAAGATCATCTGCCTAGTGCCTACCTAATCTTGTGCATGATAATACAGATATGCTCCCACGCCGATCTGATACCACAGCAGTATCACAATTTAGAAGAGCAATATCACCCACCAATCTATGAGCAGGATCAGAAAAGATCAATTCCAACTTCCGATGACTCTGATAATAATCAGCAAATGAAGAGCCAGGATTAGAGCTAACAATAGAAAGAGCACTATTCCATCACAAAACCATAAAGAACGTGCCATTTTAGTCAGACCCAAGTATTACCTCATTATAAGAATAGAAGAGAACACCATCACGACAATCTCCAACAGCAATTCTTGATGCAAATGTCTTCAGACAAGTTATTGTAAATCGTGTCCTACCAACAGCACACTTTTTCATCCTGTGGGGATTTTCATTCGTGAAACCAAATACATAAATCTGTCAAAATTAAGTAAAGGGCAAATGTTAGCTTCCATAAGCAATTGCAGTCAACTAAACAAGGCCAAAGAATATTATTTCATTAGCATCACAAATAACTGAAACAAGGAAAAAATATATCATCTCAAAGGAACAAATATGGCCAATTGACATCACAAAAGTAAAGACACTTTTTGGTATTCATTCAGAATTTTCTATGGCATGGCAACAGAGCAGTCCATAGACCCGATTTTTTTGGGAAGAAGTTTATTTTCAGCCAGCGAACTATCACACCCGCCTGATTTTGGCCAAAGTCAAACCAGATATCTTTGGCCACTGAACTATCAAAACCTGATAATTTTGGGCCTCAAGTAGTTCCAAAGGTGGTTTTGCTTATATATATGTATTTTTCTAAAATCTGAAATACTAAAGAAAATGTTTAAATCTCTAAAAATCATAACTGCATCAAAATATTTATGAAAATATAATCTATATATTGCTGCTCTTATTTAGAGTTCTTTTTTTTAAGCGAGGTTTTTAGAGTTCTTTAGATCTTCATATTCTTGCTGCTAGCAATTTATTGGTTGTAGTTGTGGCCATTATTTATTTAAATTATTTTTTGTGCTCAACTTTATGTTGATTGCATTATTAATCGATTGCATGATGTGTAGGAAGGAGATGCACAGCCGCAAAGGCACGCAAAGGGCAGCAGAAGAATCATGGGGCAATCCAGACTCTTGATACCATGAAAAAATCAGAATTAGATGGGAAATATATTAAATATTTAGATTGATTGATTGCGATGGGTATGGTACACATACATAGGCACGGTCTCGGGAGCATCAGGGAGAAACCTTTGCCTGTCAAAGAAACAATCATCTATGCAGCCTGGGCCCAAGATCTGGCGCAGTACAAAACCCTAAGCCCATACCAGGCAAGCCCACTAAGGACCTTAACCACTATTCTTATATTACTGATTTTCTTTCAGATATTTTGTCAGGAGAGTTCAGTTCCTTTATAGTTTTTTTGAGAACAAAGAATTTTTTTGTATGTACAAAAACAAAAAATATAGTTAAAACAGCATATAGAAATCATACCGTATTACCAGCAGCTGCCAACACATAACGATCTAGATAGGGACACACAGCAAGAACAGCGCCATTCAATATAGCATGAGTCAATGACCTCAATTGTCCTGCCATTTGTTCAACTTGGATCTGGTTGCAGAACTCATCAGGACTGCTGCACAGACTGTTACTAGAAAATTCCTCAGTTGTATATCCAACAATTTCATGGTAAGGAGAACCAGAATGTGAAGATGGATTAAAACTAGAAGTTGGAACAAACGAACTGCTCTCGCGAGGACTTTCAACAGCCTCCAAGCTTAGAACAATCAGGCGTCCCTTGATGCTGCATCAACAATAAAGAATAGCCAGTCTTAGCCTCATTCAACTAAAATCACGGATGATCATTGATAACAATCAATCAATAAGAATCAGAAAGCTATTTAAACATATCTAGATTGCAGACTGATGAAGCTCTGTATGAGAGGGAAAAAAACTACATGGATTATGGCTTCAGATGCTTTATAGAATCTAAATCTTTAACTTAGGAAACATTTATATAGAACTCAAAACCAGAACCAGGCCAATTCTTTTTTTAACTTGTCATTTTTCTGGGCCAGCATAACATCTAAGCACTGCATGAGTATCATCATATGAAGTTCATGAATGTATGAAAATCTTGACACACCTTTATAATAAAAATGCAATAACTAAGTCTACATTTAAGGTAAAGATATCCTCAATGGTTACACTCCACACAACCACAAAAAATTATATAGTTGCAAATCAAAGAAAATACTACTAATGATTCATGGAAATATTCGAAATAAACTGTATTATTATAAACAAAAGATCAGGTGTGAACCTTTCTGCTTCACCATTTGACATCATTGGCCGTCCAGCAGACTTATTGGTCCCGACAATTAAAACTTGATCATTTCCTATTTTTTTGCAATTTGCATGCATTTAAGCT
The DNA here is from genome assembly GCA_015847255.1 of Hyparrhenia diplandra. Lineage (NCBI taxonomy): Eukaryota > Viridiplantae > Streptophyta > Magnoliopsida > Poales > Poaceae > Hyparrhenia > Hyparrhenia diplandra. The sequence continues at coordinate 251,623 of JADLZK010012654.1, read as the reverse complement.
GTTTCACCAGGTTCACATTTATATCTCGAAAGTAATGCCCCATTTTGTGGATCTACTTGGACAATGTCTGAAGACGATGCACCACTTAGCCCAGTTCTCAGTACCAACAGTGTTCTGCTTTCATTATGGTATAGCACTTTCCTTGGAGTCCCTCCAATTGAAAACTTTTGTGCATTCAATCGCTTCCCATGAACCAATTCAACCTGACAGATAAAAAAAAATGTCCTTGTTTCAAAAAAAAAAAAAAAGGAAATATCCAAGAAAGATTTGAATATTTCACAATTCACAGATTTTTTTTTTTTTCAAAGTGAATTGTTAAAACAAAAGAAGAAACTTAAGTAACTAGTTGTTCACCAGTTCCAGACTCAAACAAGTGCAGTTAAAATTAAGCATTTAAAAAACACAGCTGTGAATCACTTAAACAAAAGCTGAAATGCATAGTCATATGTTGGCAGTTGAGCAGTTACCACTTCCAACAAGAGCAGCACAATCTCAATGCTGTAATTGGTGTTCAGTGGCCAGAAAAGCTGACAGCTTAAGTTGACAAACCAACCAGAGAAACTGACAGAATAAATGGTCCAACAATCGGACCATGCGATGTCAGAAATGTTGCTTCAAGTTTGAAAAATAAGCAAGTGCCATTGCCAAATTGTCGGTCAATGAATGTGCCTAGATAAAAGCAACAAGGAGAAAAGGAAAAGGGAAACTGTTGTTGTCCCATTTTTTGGCATTGGATTGCTAGTCTAATACTTCAATTCATTTTGCATTCAATGTGATTATTGCCAAAAAAAAAAAAAAAAAAAAAAAAAAAACTAGTACTAATACATGTTTAGATATTAGCATGGAATTGTATTACTAATATGTATTTAGATATTAGCATGGAATTGAACTCTGTGATTTCTACTCTCCTATCATGTTCAGTAACTTAGGGCACTGAATGCATGATATAATTCTTTATCCCTAGGGAAGAAAAACAGAGGTATAAATATTTTTCTTTTGCTGGTTTTACTGGTCACAGTAACTTACCAAATGCAAACAGCTCTCAGCAACAAACAGTAGACCGTTGGGACAATCAACAGATGAAACGGGCGTGACATGAGAAGCAGAAAGAAATGAAATTGATGAATATGCCAGGCTATGTCTTGCTGCATGTAATAGCCAAGGTCTATCACTGAGAACAATGATGTCAGCATTAGCTGAATCATGTATTGGCACTAACAGTACAGGAGTAATTCCAATACGCCGTATTGAAATCAACTGAAGGAATGTATTAACAGAAGGAATAGAAGAGTCCTTGTAGAAAAAACCAGGGAGATAATCACATGTTTCTGACTCAAATCTGAGCAGCATTCCATTTCTCAAGCCTGCAAGGATGTAGAACCTCTCAGCAGCAACAAACCTTACATTTTCAGGTATACAACCACTCATAGGTGCACCAAACGCATTATTCACTAATATAGTCCCAATAGTTAATACCCTTAATGCTTCTCCAGGTTCCAAGGAAACGATTTCCACTGAAGGTCTATGAGTTCCAATAACAGCAAACTTGAGAAAATTAACTTTAGGAGGGGGGTTGTTACAAATGTCATCACCCTCTCCACAGCTGAAAGCTACATTATCATGTCTCCAGTCCTCTTGTGGGATTGATATGCATGATACTTCATACTGCAATTGCACATGCTGTGTCACATACAACTCGTACTGGTAAGAAGATGATGATCTAACACCAAGGACATATAAGCAACAAGGATTTGATGTAGCAACAACAACAATATTATGTCCTACAGCACCAACACTGATAGTGATAGCAGGATACCAGTCAGTGCAAATTGGGGAAGTTAAAGGGGCACCTTCAGGGTGAGCGTACACTGTAGGCAAACAGATCTTAACACCTTTACTGTAAATTTGAACAAGCAGACCATCAGCCACCAAACCACATGCTAAAGTGCAAACATCAGGCTGGAATCCCACAGCATCACTGATATCATTAAAACTTAGTCCTACTGACAGTATTCTGGTTTCCTCCACAAATGATAACACAAGAAAAGAATGGTAGGCATCAGATGTCTTCATTCTCAAAGTCCACAAACCAGTGACACCCTGATAAATAGCTTCAGTTTTCAGAAGTCTGTCCACATTGACACCGTTCCGTAAAACTCGAAGGGAGCCCTCAGGGGACATCCCACAACATGCAAACATCTGATCCTGTTTCTCACCATGGTAATCAGCAATTGCTAGATCCAATATTGGTGCTACATTCTGAATTGTACTTTTATGAAACAACCTACGATGGCCAAGTTTAAAAATCATGCCATCCCCCATCTCTACAAACCCTATTATCATTCTATTTTTCATCCAAAAAAGAGGTCTGCAAGGCAGACTCCTATCAATATATTCAAATGTGTACAGCTTCACCCCTTCAGCATCGAAAGAAAATTCCAAAATATGAAATTCTCCATCATCCAAACAAAATAAAAGCCTTGCCCATCCTCGCCTGACAGGGTCAGGTGGCTCCCAGCTCCATGAACAAATGATCCTTGGTTTCACATTACCTCTGCTGTCAACACCATCAATGTCCATATAACCATCATCCTTCATTATGTTATTAGCAGAATCTCTCAATTCTAGCAAAGCACAAGCAGCCACATCATCATCAACATCTAATCCTGGACAGGAATCCCCAACAGTGATTGTCTCTCCAATCAGGCTAGTAGTAAAGTTGATTCTTCGGATACAGCAGACGTTCCTTGGGTTTCTAAGGTCCAACAATAAAGCATCACCAACACGCAACAGAAGTGCAAAGCCAAATATTTCAGGAATTTCTGATATGTCAAGTGCCAACGGTCCATTTTCTGAATAACTAGAGATGTGGTTGATAACACAGCTGCTGGAGTCATATCCAAATAACGATACATCATTCACATCAGAGCCTTTCCTGGAATGAATTTAGTGCAACACAAATAAGAATACAAAGAAATTAGTAAAATTCAACTGGAAGTTACAAATTAAATGAAATGAGTTCAGACAAACCTGTTAATTATCATTGCCAGAACTGGATAGTAGTCTTCATCTTGGGGCATAGATATGAAGCGCATTGTCCAAATTGTACCCTCGGATGCTGGTCCTAGACGAACTTATGATCCTTGCGTCCTCTTCATTTTCTGGTGGATAAAAATATTTCTGAAATTATGACATGGAAGATCTTCAAAATCTGGAATAATATAATGTAAATATTAGGCTGAGCATATGATAAACGAGTCAAGAAAGTCACTTAACAACATTCAACTCTCACCTTCTCAGAAATGATACCCCTACCAGAACCGCTCTGAGAAACAGAAACATGTATAAGGGCAAACTTATCCTCATATGAACTGACAGCAACAAAATTAGATCTGACAAGAGAAGATGAGTTAAGGTCAAGAAACTTCATAATAAGGGCCCCCTTAACTTTAGGTGCTTAATATTTTACTGTCTGTGAAGAGATAACAAAGAAAAAAACTAATAAAAGCATGATATATATGCAGCAAAAGCATCCATAATATAGAAATGCTGGTCATTAAGAAAAAAAATGCTAGTCATGATCCATAGGACTCAAGCCACATAAAACCATGATCACATTCAAACAAACACCATTAAATGTGGATGAAATGCTTGGGTGGGATTTGACAGTGTGTTAACATAAGACATCAGTGAAATCTGGTATATTGGTATGTGATAAGATGTTTCATGCATGAGCACAGAACTAGTTGCAACTGTACCTATTAAAACCTAATACAAACACAAAATGTCAACCATAAGCATCAACAAAATGTACAATATCTGACATGAAGGACAGAAATTTTTTATGCCATTTGGCAATTGCCATATAAACTAGAATACTCCTATTTAGTTAAGGGCAATGATTATAGAATACTCAAGCTAAAAGGAATGTCTGCAAAATAATGCAATGTTGATGGTGGAAAGAGTGGTTAAAATTATCAATGCAATTTTTGCTCAGAACAAGAGATGTCATAACAAATGTTAATACCAAAGTGTATAGCAGAAATGTACACAAAAGCATCACTGGATAATGGCAAAAATAGCTGTAACTATTTCTTGCAACAGAAAAAAAAAAAAAACTGTAATCAAAAGGCATCAGAAGAAGAAACTTGCTCTTACTCTCGATCTATAGTTAAAATTCTTCCCAGATGATGCCTCATATTTCCTGGTTTGGATAACTCAATATTGGCAATTCGAAGAACCTAAAATACATTAAAATCAATCATTACTTGTTTTTGTGTCCATAGTTCCAAGCACAGTGTGGTCATCATTCTCGTGCTAGTAGACAGAAAAGGAATTATAACACCACAATAGCATCCCTAAATGTGGGCCCACAGTCCAAGGAATTAACTAAAATGTAGGCATAAATAGATTCACTTCAACTCAAGAATTTATCAGAATTTAGGAATATGGCTATTTACTCCATTCGCCTTCCAAAAGAATCTACTTAACAGTGAAAATTAGACTATGTAATGTCATCTGGTTTCTTAGATCTTTGGAAGAGCCAATGAGCTCAATTTATTGAACCATTTTATCAGATGAAGATAGGTTGTATGCCATCCATATCTTACACAAACTGTTATCTATGCTCTCCCTGTAGAAAACCGTCTCAACTGGACCTCCAGTAGCAGTGTTGGGCTTGCCCATTTGACATGTGGAAAGCAAGGCGGACATCACATGGATCCCAGATGTTGCAAAAAGAAATGGGACTGAAAGAGAAGGAATGAAATAGAGGGGCTATATATCAAATATAGGGGAGCTGGCACCTCATAAGTTCAGCATAATAAGAAAACTATAAACAGTAGGGTTGGATAGTGAAAGTAATTTGCTAGTTTTAGTTCCTAAAACTGGAACCCATAATCTTTTAAACTCTCACTAGTGCCTCTTGGATATTTCTTTTTTTGCATAAAATCATTAGACTAACAGAGTACAAGATAATGGCTGGCAACATCCTGCTAGATGCATAATATAGAGTTGACTAAGCATTACCATTAAAAAACAACATTTAAGAGCCAAAATCTAGTACCGCCAAACAGAGAACAAGGGCATAAAAACAGAGGCAAAAGCACTAACCTATGCATCTCAGAACAAAAGTAAACAAGGGAAAGCTTTCCAGAATCTGAAAGGACAACCAGAAGATCTTTGTGTTCTATCTGAAAAAAGGTCAACAAATTAATTACTCAGTCACTCTTGAACACAGTTAGAGACGGATGTGTTGTGTACAAAAGAACATTGCAAAGATTGTGGGCTGTAGTGAGAAGAGAACCTGTGGAATTAAACCAACATGTCTAGAGTGCCATTGCAATATACCGATATCTTTTATAATCCCAAACATGTCTTGTTCACATATTGACTGTAAAAACACCATCATCACCAACAGAAACCAATTCCAGTGCAGTTTCCTGAAAGCAGAGATACAGTTAAATTTAACAGGAAACCTGACCAGCAAATGAGTTATGTAAATTGTAAAATTGATCCAGTAGAGATTTAACCCTACATTGACACATATACTACTTTTTATATTACAGGTGAGGTGTTCCATCTTAGACACATGTCTTCATTCAGATAGCACTATTAGTTCACCTTCATATGAAGTACCAAAACTTGTCTCCTAAGCATGCAACAACAGGATTAAAATTTCACCAAGACTACAAAATTTCAGCAGATGATGATGAAGAATAACTCTGCCGATATTCATGACAATGTTGCAACTACTCAGGTTTCGAAGCTGCGGGTCCTAAACAAAAAGACTTGTAGAGCTGCAACACTAAACGACCACACAGTCATGATCGGTTAGGTGACCCGAACGCTAAATAAATTTCCCTTCCTGACACCAACCAACCCTACAGTCTGCGGGCGGGACACCAAACACTGATGTTCCAGTTACACAGCACAACGAATTCGCAAACATACACTCGTCTCTATACATACATGATTCTACATCCGGATATCCCGTGGAAGTGTGGGGAGGGAGCGAGCGAAGGCGAAGCAAACCTTGGCGAGGACGACGTCGGCGGAGTCGGGCGAGCGGAAGCATCCCTCGGCGACGTGGAGCACGGCGCTGCCCCGGAGCACCCGCTTGGCGATGTAGTGGGTGGCGTCCCCGCGGTGGAAGTGGACGCGGAGGTGGACGTGGACGGCCCCGAAGAGGAAGAGGACGACGCCGCCGCCGCCGCCGCCTCCGCCGTCGACGCGGCGGAGGCGGCGTCGCCGGCGGTGGAGGTGGGCTTCATCCGCAGCCTGCCGCAAGGCTCGCGGCGGGTAGGGTTAGGGTTTGGTAGGTGGGTTGATTCGGTCGGAAGACACGTGCTCTCGGCTCTCGCGGGAGGGAGGGAAGAGGGGGAAGGATGGAGGAGGACGAGGGCGAGTTAAACTAGTGGATCCAGCAGCGATTAGCGACGCCGCTCACCCTAACCAAACCAACAGGCAGGGGCAGCGCCAAGAGAACGACGCTGGTGGGGGTAGGGGTGGGGGCCACTAGTCAGTGATGGAACTAGTCATCGTCATTTGGTTTGGCGTATTTGCAAACCCGCTTTCTGTAAGGAGAAAGCAGTACCCCTTACTGGCCTACTTTTAGAACTTGTTTGGTTTTAGCATTTAACAACACAACCATATATGAATGAACTGATAACGATGCTTTCTGTTTGCTTTACCATCCATGGGATCCGACAGCAAGGGTAATGGATCTTGTGCTTTGACTAGATCAATTATGCGTCCTTGGGATTTGGCAACACGGGTAATGGATCGTGTGCTTTCACTAGATCAATTATGCGTGATGAGCAAAAAAGTCCCTACAAACCTAAAGGGAGGGGACTTTTTTCTACTAAAAGTACCTAGAAGCACCTCCTTGAGGGTCTTTTTTCAAAGTTTTGGGATGTTGCGTTTAAATTCAGCGTGCAACCAACAGCACCTTATTCGATCCAATATATAAATTATTGTCCTGTGATTGAAGGGATTCTTTTTGATTCCTTATTGCCACTATTAGTAATATCCGTGGATCCATGTGTTATTTGAGGACATTGATAGAATGCAATGGCATGTCGGAATTGATCTCCCCCCCCCTCTAATATTCGCTCCTATACTTTCATGGATATTTCATTGTCCTACCTTTACGTGGTGGCAATTAAGGGCAACTTTGATAGGAGGATCATTTCATATTCTTCCGTAGAATCCAAAAATTTGTGCCAAATGATACCAAATGCTGAAAACATAATCAAACGTTTAGCCCACAAAAGTTCTCCTTTTGCCTAGAAACTGAATCGGCTACATGATGGTTGCACAACGGTTCTAGTAACGTTAGTTTTGCCTCCCTTCTCTTCTATTAATTGCTTTTTTTTTTTTTTAATTCCTTTTGTTGCATTTAAGTTCTCCACCCACAAAAGAATTGAGTTTTTTTAAGCATATTTCTACCTATATATCTTTTTCTGTTGTGGATCCAAACCCACCAGCCTGGTAGCCATATGATTTGACAAAGTTATTTTGATTCACCGTTCAAAATGTTTCTTGACAACATCTGAATTTGAAATATTTCTATAAAAATCTAGATCCTACTAAATGCATCTTTAGTTCATTTAGTTTTGTTTTCCTCATAAGGCTGGCCTTGTGAGTTGTGACAGAAGACGGCAGCGGCAATGGACACATGTGTATTAAGAGGCAGTGTGAAATGGACACATGTGTTTTAACTTAAGCCTTGTGAGTTGTGAAGAAGAAAATTGACACATGCACATTGGGTATTTTTTTTTGTTCCTCATTTTTTTTTTTCCTCCTGGTAGTTGTAGTATCTGAATGTACAACTAATAAAGACATGCCACACACAACACACACCACTAGGATGTACTCCTAGAACCTAGAACCTATACTGTTTGTTGTTTTTTTTGTTTTCGTGCCACCCACAACTTTGTACGCAACATTTATGTCTACAAATATATTAAAAACTAGGTTCAAAGATTTTTTCTAAGAACAATTATGTATGATAAATATTAATATTTTGTAATACATAATTTGTCAAAGCTCGGAAAGCGTACACAAACATTTTAGGACACCTCCTCTTCCCCTTGTTGTCCATAGATGCCTGAGGATACTTGTAGAGAAATTTGGGGAAAATCCCCCAGGTGAAGCACCAACGTCGAGTCCAAGACTCCAACGCTGACCGGCAAGAAGCAAGCCACCGGCTCTTGTCATCCTTAGTCCCCAGTGCATTGGGTGGTTGATGGTATGGTAGAGGGTAGTTGTAGCATTATCAGTTTGATTGATAGTGGCTAGAATTATGATGTTTGTCGTGTGCGCTAACGTTGGCCTCTCAAATTGAAGGTGATATTCCTTTTTTTTTAAAAAAATGAAGGTGGTATTGTTGTAGCATACGGCTATTTGTGCCAACGGAAAGCGTAGTGTTGTTCATTAGCTAGCTGTTGGATTGTGGTGCATAGGTTGGTCTCTTGCATTTTCCTTACATGCTGTAAAAAAATGCAATTCTCGTTTTTCGAGAAGTCAAACAATTTTTAATTTGACCGAGGGGGTATTTGGTTGCTAGCCACACTTTTCATGTTCATATTAGACAAGTTTGATCAAATTTGGCTTTGGGTGACAAAGCTTAGACAAGATTCTTTTGGTCTCCATGTGTCATAGAGTAGAAAAGTGTGGCAATATTTATTTAGGGCAAGGGCAAAGTGTGGCCCTCACTTTCTTTGCCACATATTACCACACTTGTCAAAGCTTAGTTGTGGCAAGTTGTGGCTGAGAACCAAACAACCCATGGAGTTTTTTTTTTAAAAAAAAAACAATACTAACATTTACGATACATAAGTATCATTAGACTAATGAAGGAATATATATATTTACACAATAGACCTTGGCTGAGACATAAATGTTTATATATTTTTATAAATTTGTTAAACTTTAAAATTATATTCTTTTAATTATATTCTTTTTTTTCGTGGAATATCAATGGAAACAGCCTACTATACAGTGCTCTTTTTCAACGCTATGTACTCAACTCCATAACAAATGGTGGAAACAGCCTACTATACAGTGCCCTTTTTCAACGCTATGTACAACTCCATGCAAATGGTGGTAAAGGATATTGTCATTCTTAAAGGACCCATTGTTCATATATAAACTCACCTTGTCAGATGCTATAGTGTGCATTGTATTTTTACTCAAAAATAGTATCCATTGTATTTGTTTCAAGTGGTAACGCCATTATGTGTAATTCATGAGTTTCTCAATGAACTTACTAAGGAAAAAGGTTTCACAATAAAACTATAGCGTGAATCCTCACGACACAATCCAAAAACGTCTAGGATCCAGGTTTCAGTCTCCAATAAACATTCTCTTGCTCTATGTATGAACCGGTTCTTGCTAACTAGGTGCCTATACGTATCATATTGGCCTTGCGACGAACTCTGTATATGTTCTAAATTAAAGTTTGTTAAATAACTTCATTTTAAATCAAATTTCTCAACTTTTTTTTTTTGACAACAAAACTTTATATATTATAAGCATCAAGTTACAGAAAAAGTCCTCCAAGAAGACCGACCACAGATGGTCCAGCGACCGGATAAGCACAACAAAAATATCTCGAGGCGATGACGATGATGAACCGCCGGCGAGGGGGCGGGGGCCCGATGGAGCGTATACCGGATAGAAGGACCACGCAAGCACACTTGAAGGTGGGGCGATAGAAGGACCCGGACGACCAAAGGGTAAGGGAGTATGCCGTCGCCGGAGGTAGAAGATGGTGCTCGAAGTCAAATCTCTAGTGATGGCGATGTCGCCGAGCTAGCGCCGGATGACGAAGTGCCTGATAGGAGTCTAGAGCTACAAGAACGATGGTTGCATGTTGGAGGACGAGGTGGAGTGGAGCGTCGGTGGTGGGGGGGTTCGGAGGTGGGTGGATCTCGGAGACGAAGTGGCGGGTGTGGAGCGGAGGGAGAGGGGGTGAGATCCGCATAACGGTGGAGTAGATCGATCTTATTTAAACGCATTCATGACGGAGCTTCATCGGTGGCAACCTGAGCTGCCGAGCGATGATAACGGGCGATGAAGGCGGCCGCAAGGGGAGCACCGGACTCCTAGGACTGCTTTATAGGAGGAGGGGCCCTTCCCCAACCTGCTGTCGGCGAGAACGCCGGAGCAGGGAGGGAAAGGGGCTGGCGGCGGGCCGATTTGGTGGTGGCGGCGGTGAGATCTGAGGTGGATTGAAGGTGGGATGGAGGAAGGAAAGTTGGAAAATTTAGCTACTGGGAGCAGGTACTGCTCGCGACAGCCTTCGCGAGAGCTCCGATGTGTGCTCAGTAAACTGGTTCAATGAAACAATCGATTTAAATTCCTCAACTTTAACCATTCTTTAAAAAACTCATTAAGACCTACAAGTTCAAACAAATATACATCCATCAAAGCATATTCCATGTAGAATTTAACTAAACCAACTTGATGCGAACATTTTTGTACAAAGCTACCCATCCCAAATCTCTGAATCCGAACCTTTTTACAAACAAGTTACAAAGATACCAAAGTGTAGAGTGGAATAGATCAACTGGACAGTTTGTATTGATCATTTTTTTTGACGAAAAACATTTTATATATATTAAGCAGCCATATTACAAAACAATCCTTCAAAGAAGGTCGTTATTACAAGAAGGTCCTTGAACCTGTGCAACAATGATTCCACCTAGATTCAGCCGGTGAAGAACGCGCCGACGGTGAGCTGAGGTGCTGCCGGTGGCGAGAACAGCTGGGTGGAGAGACCGCGCGTTGCGTCGGTTGTAGAGGGGGCGACCGAGATGCTGAGGAAGATCACACCGAGCGACTGACGGATGTGGAGGCTTCTCATTGCCGGCGGTAAATGGATCTCGAAGTCGATTCCCCGGTGGAGGCGGGTTCTTCTGACCTACTCCCGATGGATACGTGCTGAGGCGGCCACAGATCTGAAGGTGTAGAGGTTGCTTGGACTTGGTGATGAAGAAGAGAGGCGGAGATGGCGAATCGGTTCCGCGGCCGAGGCGGGAGGAGCGGTGGAGGCGGAGAGGAGGCGAGATCCACCGGGCGGAGGAGCGGGGGGTAGTTTATTTAAACACGCCTGGGCAGCGGCGGTGACGGGCGACGAGGTGGCCAAGGAGACCGGCGACGGCGGCGCAACCATGGTGGTGGGTGAGAACCATAAAGGCAACTATAAACCTAAACAAAGCGGGAGAGGGGGATGGTCAGCTTCCGGGACAAGGAGAACTGGATCAAAGTCCCCCACCAAAGCGTTGTTGGTAATCAGTTTGTATTGATCATTGAAGTGTGTACATAAATAGACTTGGAGACCTCTTTTTGTTGTGAAATTGAACTAGTTCCTATAAAATTTTAACGAAATTTCTGTAAACAGACCTAATCTTTTCAATAGAGGAAAATGTTAGATTGATGTGTTGAGACCGTCATCGGGTGTTGCTGTATGCTATGACGCTGCAATGCAATTGACACAAGAAGGTTCAAGAAGAACACACATGTCACTCGTACAGCCTACATACGTACATGTTCTATGCTTGCCAAAGAAAAATAAAATTAAGGCCGGCCACAGCTCAGGATCTAATTGGCCAACAGGTTCGGCACTAGGAGTAGTAGTTGACTACTACTACTGAGAAACAGAGAAGACGAGAGACAGCGTCTTCTGGAAATTTACAGAGACACTAAGAAAACCGATATATATTTCAACAGGCCTTCCCACGAAACGAAACCTGTTTGGCTCTAGAAACTCTCTGGCCGGCACTACCATACTTTAATTTAACAACTTAACAAGAATGTTGTTCGTTTCCCTTATACAAATGGAGGTGATGGAGTCCACTAACTTTGACCTCTAGATTATTTCTCGACAATGATTAATCAGCCACACTCAAAGTTGGACATGCAAACTTTTGTTTTTGAAGTCACTAGCAGTTTGACTACCACACATGCCATATTTTCCATTAGCTTGCAAACTGTCATCTCGAACACACAAATATGCTCTACGTAAACAAAACTTTGGTGCTCCCTCTACCACAGAAACTAGTATTTATGTTTAGGCAGAGTCAAACCTGAAAAACTATAAAAATTATAGCTGCTATTACATTATTTAGAGTTTATAAATGTATAAGTTATAATTGTCAACTCATTTTCAGAATATTTACATAACTTATTATACCTGAAGGATTTTATATTTAGAAGAGATTAATGATCAAAAGATAAGAATTGAATACCATGCAAAGTCAAATCAATCAAGTATCTCTTACTGGAGAGAGTACCTCCTGTGGCTCCATTTCACAAACTGCAGCCAGAATCTGAATTCAGAAACCAATGTAAGGACAGGGTAAACAACCGAGTGAAATTACATGAAACCTCACACAACTACCACTTTACAATCAAAGTTCTTCGCAGTATATATCTTCGACAAATAAAACACTTAAACAAAGTTTACAGCAACCCGGGTCAAACATTCTGAGAACCACTCCAGGTGATCGAAGCACCCACCATGAACATTTCTTCAGACATGGGAGCCATGTCTTAGGCGTCTCCTTGGTGCACCTGACCCTTAATAAATAAATAAAACCCATCATGCCTCGGCCACATTGCGCACAGCGCCTTGTGGCTAACCACATTTTCCATTCTTTAATCACGCAGCGATGCTATCTTCTTGTTTAATCTCTGACAGGCACCCATGTCGTCAAGCAGTAACATGAACCCTTCGGATGACGCCGCCAAGTGGCAAATGGTCGTGCCACCATGACCTGCCTCGGTATCCTAGGGGAAGATGGTTTTGGTGTGTAAAATATCTGCAAGTGCAAGCAGGTAGTTAGGGACAAAGCAGATATTCTAAGATAGTAAGCATTTGAAGCAGGCGTCAGTAATGCAGTGCCGGCCGGGAAGACTTTATTACAACCTCTCTGCAAAAAACAGTAACCAGCACAATTATTATTTGCCCATTTATAAAATTCATGGAACCAGCAGGTGCCAAAGGCCTGCAGAAACACTACTATTAGTATAATGGATAATTCTCTGCAAATCATCAGATGGCTATTCTTGACCTGAAGAACGAACAAGGGATTTTAATCTAGAAGGAATTCAACAGCATTGTTATCAAATACTAGTAGATTTGCCCATTTATAAAAAAAGTTTCAACTCAAGAACTCACTATTCAGCAATAAAAGGATTGGCCAATGGTAAAATTCCATGCATGGTGAACAATTATGCTTCAGCAGTTCTTTGGGAATTCAAGCCCACAGTGGGGACACAAACCGTGATGACAGAGATACCAATGGGCGGGGTTAATTTCGACTTTGGAGCCCATGGTTGATTACAGTACAGCAAACTGATGAATCGCATCAAACATATCACCCAAGCTAGTTTCACAGCCGGAAACAAAGGTTTATTTTGTCAACCAGTGTAAACACCAAACATGTCAGCCACTACGACCACATCAAACATTGAAATACACTACGGGATACAGCATCATGCTCCCAATGCAATGCTGCCCCTCTTAGAAAACTCAGACATCGTTTATCGCACTAGGAAGATTTGGACATCAGAGACAAAGAGAACATGACAAGGCCCCCACTACACCCAACATCATCTCAGCACCACGGCCCTCCCTTAAATTCAGACACCATCTCCAGCCCCAAAGTTCAGACCAGAGTTCACACAGCACATACAAAGATCGCCCTCCTTATCCCAATGGAGCTCCAGTTCCAGCAGCCACAAAGCCATTCCCAGCAGCAGTACAACAGCTACCAACAACCGGCAGTAGCCATGAAAGAAACCAAGCCAAGAACAAGAACCAAATGCGCTGCTGCCGCCGCCGGCGGCAGCAGCAAGTTTGTGGGCGTTCGGCAGAGGCCATCGGGGAGGTGGGTGGCCGAGATCAAGGACACGACCCAGAAGATCCGGATGTGGCTGGGCACGTTCGAGACCGCCGAGGAGGCCGCACGGGCCTATGACGAAGCCGCCTGCCTCCTCCGGGGTGCCAACACGCGCACCAACTTCGCCGCTGCCAGCGCACACGCCTCGCCGCCGAACTCCCCACTCGCGGCGAGGATCCGTGGCATCCTCAACCACAAGAGGATGAAAAAGAACGCGGCATCCCAGTCCCAGCAACACACCGTCAACTTCTTCCCTGCAGCGGCGCCGGCGTACCATCGCGCTGCAGGCGACATCGCCAGAACCGCCACCGCCGCCGCTGCAGCCAGCACCACTAGCACCAGCACCATCACCACGACTACCAGTAGCATCAGTCCTAGTAGCAGTCCTAGCTCCAGCATCGTCAGCTTCACCATGAGCAGCCATGGCGTCCGCACTCCCATCCTCCCTGCTCAAAGCATAGCTGAGGAAGCTTACAGGCCATACTTGGTCGGCGAGGAGTTCCAGCTCGCCACACAACAGTATGAACAATCATGGGCACTCAACACCAGCATACCACCTTCGGATGGATGCGACATGGCTAATGAGAATGCTTGCTTGGTGGTCGCAGAGGTGGACAAGATTAAGCTGGAGAAGAAGAGCTCTGCGTCACCCCACGGCGGCATGGACAGAGTTCAGGACAAGGATGTATTTGACGCTGAAATGATGCATCTGACTCCTTGTGGGATCTGCCACCTATTTGCCCGCTTTCTTGCAGGTCTTTGATGTATTAGACTAGGTATAAAGATTTTGCACCTCCTGTCTCAGTGCTCCTCCTTCTTTTGGGTCCATTTTCTGCTCCTAGCTAGGAGCCAATTTCATACAAAGAGTGTATAAGGAATGATGGCCAGCAAGCAGAGTAATGTGACATATATACATGTCTTTCGTCTAGATAACTGGCTTTTAAACAGAGTTACACTTGTTTTTCTTCTTTTTCATTCTCTTTTCTTTATCAGGTAAAGGTAACAGACCTTAGCTGCTTTTGAGTTGCATTGAGACGATATAGCTGTTGCGGAGAGTCTGCACAACAATAATTTACACTTTTTGTGGTGGATTTTTGCAATGATCCAAAATTAGGTATGAGAAATTTTCATGGCACAACTCTAGTCTAGAGTCTAAAGTAGCTTGTTACAAAATGACACTGATTCTGAAGAAGTGAATATAGAATAACTATGATTTCAATGGTAACATTTATACTGAAATAAATTGCATAAGAAAAATATTTACCATCCAAGCAAACGATGTTTCTATGATGATAAGTTCAGTGAAATGGCTATCAAAACACTGAACTATGAGGATTCTATTTTCTTCACCAAGAAGCAAAATCTAGCATTATATAAATAAACAAACAAATAAAGTTAATTCATGATACAATGCATTATGTAAGTATAATAATAAGACTATTTTCGCAAACATTCCCCATACAACCCAGGCTGCAGGCTGAATCATCGGATGGGCAAGCAGATAGACATCCCATGGTTAAGCATCGAAAAAAAAAAAAAATCCCCAAGAAACCTAGGGGCGCTGAAAAGAGGGGAAACGAAAATAACCGCCTGAGGTCCGGTGCGGCGCCGAGGAATCGCCTGAAGCAGCATCTAGAAGCTCCCGCAGCGGCGCGGTCCCAGGAGACGGAGATGGGGAGGCCGAGCGAAGCAGGTGTCCGGCGGCCTGGCATGGCAGGTCCCTTCATCTAGAAAGTCGGCCGGGAGAGAGTTGGGAGATGAGAAGAAATCTCAATTGGTGGCTACTTGGGCCGGGCCGCCTGAGAACTGGGACGTTTCTGGGCTCACTGTGATAGCGCCTGATTTTCTGACACGCTGATTGTGGAAGGTTGATTTTGCTCAAAAAAAAAAAAAAAAAAAAAAAAGATTGTGGAAGGTTGATGCCACTGAAAATATTTTTTTAAAAAGGAAGCTGCCACTGAAAATATATTTTTTTAAAAGGAACCTGCCACTGAAAATATTCTGCAAAAAGGATCTGCCACTGAAAATGGCTTCTGAACGCTGAGGATTCCTGTCTTTTTTTTTTCTCTCTCTCTTTCTTATAAAAAAACAGAATTATGCACGTGTTTTTCTTGTTTTTTTTCTTGAAAACAAAGCAGAATTATGCAATCCTACGGCTGCTTCTCTGGCTAGCCTGGCGGCAGCAGTGCAGAGTAAAACACACCAGCTGTTCTAATTCTAATCCACATACATAGACACACGGGAATTTAATACAACTCTGGCGGCGGTGCCTAATAGTAGGCTCCCCAGGTACCATCAGATCAAACGCAGGCCACCAGTGGTAACTACAATTATGCAGGTTGAGTTTAACACGCATACATGGAAACTTTTATTAAAGTTACACATACAGTAAAATGGAGCAGCACTGGGAAGCAGAAAATAAAATAAAAAAGAATCAAGCACACTACATACAGATGCAGAGACAAGGCTAAACTTTTATGAATTTACCAACTAAACTTCAGAACGGGCTTGTTTGGATGCCTGCTAAGCTCGTGCTTCACATGACCCGCCACAGAGTAGTCATGAATCATAACTTCCTTGAGGCTCCGGAGATCTGATAGCCCAGAAAGAGAGATTGGGAGCCACATGCCCCAGGCATGTAGCAGCTCAAGCTTAGGTGCTGTTCCTACTTCAAACCACACCCATTCGATGCAGTTAAAAGCACACCCTGTTATTATCTCCAACGTTGCCAAACTCGGGAATGCCTCCCGACCGGAAATGAAATAACCAGGCTCTGGTATCTTGAAAGAGCAGTACAGTAGACGAAGGATGGCCAGGTTTGGTAGCTTGCCAAGGACTTGCACGGTGCCATGCATCTCTGTTAGCTCAGTGTTTTCCAGCTTCAGCTTCACAAGATTCTGGAGACCCGTGACCCATTCTGGCAGTTTGCCCAATCTGCCATACAGCTTGAGGCTCTGGAGGTTTTCTGGAGGCGTACGCAGGCCATCCAAGCAGCCACCTAGACCTTCATAGTTCACTGCGTGCACTGAGAGTGATTCCAGAGAGCTGAGATGGGCAAGGGTGGAACAAAACTCTTGGCTGTTTTTCTTGTTGATGCCTGTCACTGCTCGCTTGTGTAGCTGGGTGAGTCTTTTAATTTCCTGTAGGATGGCCTTCCATCCATGTGCGATGTTTACCAAACTCAGTGTGTGCAAGGATTTCAACTTCTGGAGCCCTCTTGGCACTACAACTACTCCAATTGGATCTGCAATCCTTGCTAAAAAGGGGAACACTGCACAGCAATAGAATGTGCACACATCACGCCTGTTCATTGGGACATCATCCTTCATCTCAGCAGCAGACTTTCCATGCTTAAGGTTGCAACTTGATAAACAAAAGGCCATCAATAATTTAGTCCATATGCATAGCTTTTTTTTTTCCCTTTGGATACTTTTTGCACAATTTGGTCATATGAGGAAGAGTTAAAAATTTCATTATGCACATTGCCTGCACGAATATATTGTAGCTTTTAAGCTTGGTTATGGCCTGCGGTAGCTTGACTATCCGTGTATTCGTAACATCCACTGTTTCCAGTTGCTTTAGGTTACCAAGTGACTCGGGCAGGTAATAAATATCACGACATCCCCTTAATGAAAGGTATTTTAAGTGAACGAGCTTCCAAATTGGTTCAAGGTGATGATCCACAAGACCAAAGGTGCTTTCCAGGTCCAGCACGCGTAGCAACTTCATCTTATCAGAAATATAAAATGGCTTCCACTTTCCAAAAACTGTTAATGACCTTATACGAGATAAGTCCAGCATGCTCTCAAACTCACACTGATCACCCTCCCAATTGCTGCTTATAGCAAGATGACGCATGCTGCCTTGGGTTTTAAACTGCATCCTTCTTCCATTCTAAACACAAGATTCTCTTCCATTGCCTTTGAGATGCTGATTTCACGAATGAGATCGTGGACTTTGCATGAGGAAATACCTTTTCTACTACCAATTGATTCTTTGGATGGTAGGACCATGCTACGCTCGATAAGTTCCATGAAGTAGCCATCAGATATTTCGCCCACAGTCTTGCCACGTATCTCACTTGAGTAACCCTCTGCACTCCACCGATGCGCTAATCGTCTTCGGCTAATATTGTAGTCTTCAGGAAAGATGGACAAATACAAGAAGCAAGACTTGAGATGATATGGTAAGCCATCATAGCTTTTCATAAGGATAGCTCTTATTGTCCCCAGCTCTGGATTCATCTCAAGCTCGGCACTAATATGCTCACTTAATTTTCTCCACTGCATGGCGGTCTTTGGTTGCTTTGCTAAGAACCCACCTATGGTGACTATTGCAAGGGGAAGTCCATTGCACTTCTTCATAATTGTTTTGGCCTCTTCCATCAATGCTGGATCTTCATCCAAATTTATGGCCGTATGAAATACCTGCAAGTCATAGAATTAAGTTGATTAAGTTCTATAATTTTAATTATTTATATGTACTGATGTCATATGTTTTAGTGAAAATATATACAATTGCCTAAACTGATATCTTACAAATATGCTATAACTGAGTACTAACATAATTTCAAGTGAAGTGTTAATGTCATTGGTACATAATGTGTTTTTCCCGGATATTTAGACTATTTACGTATAATAACTAATATTTGTATTTAGCCTTAGTTTTGAGAGACATTTTAATTTATTTTTATATGAAGACGTGGATAATTTAGATGCAAATTAAAGGAACTACTTTATATCATCTTTCGTAATGGCGGTTGTGGTTAGCTCAAAAGAAATTTAGAGGACTATTTCAATTATCATTCATAATAATAGTGGTTGATAATTTATGTGCCAGCCAGATAGGGCCTAGGATGACAGGCCCACGAGGCCCAAGGGGGCCATGCAGCGCGCCACCAGGGTGGGCGCGTGCACTGCCGCCGCCATCTCCTCCCTTCTGCGGATTCTGCAGTTAATTAGGAAATAAAGAAAGAGTTTGGTTAGGATTATCTTAGAACTTTTTTGTGTGCAAGGGGATAATCCAGTCTATAAGGAAGACCCTTATTAGTAAAATAAAAGGAATGTTTGTAAAAGGTATTCCAAACATATAAGGAAACCTTCGATAGATTGTTTGGGTTAAAAAGTCCCACTAGCCGGCTATAAAAGTAAGGGTCTCAGAATCTTTCAAGTCAACAAGCAATAAAGAAATCTATTTCCCTTCCTCCTCTCCTTCCTGTGCCGCCGCCGCCGCCCTACCCACGCCACCGCCGCTGCCGCGTCCGCGCCAACGCCGCCGCCCCCTTTAGCGCCGGGCGCACCGTGCCACGTGCCACCCCGGGAGCGATCCGGTTTATGACGGTTTGGTATCCGAGGAGGCCACTACGATCCACCCCACCACCATGGACGCCGCGGCGAAGAAGATGCGACCGATCCGGGGAAATAGTTCTCCACCTTCACCACCCGTGTCGACACGCTCGGGCGATCAAATTGCTGCCCTCTCCGGCACCGGTCCGACAGAGGCAAGACAGATCAAGCTGCTCGAGGAGGCCGAGACGCCGGCGAAGACGATCATGGAGGACTCCGGCGCGCCTTCATTAAGGCGAACGAAAGGGGCGAGACATCCGGGCTGACCCGGTTCGCAATCTTTCCGAGAAGATGTTGGTCAACTTCCTCGGCGTAGCGCCGCCACCGGGAGGCGCCGGCAACGGCGGCGCATGCGCCACCACCTCCCTCTCCCGCCGAGCACTTCCCAGGCCTTGCACCTCACCTCGCATGTTCTTCTTCCCAACATATGATGGCAAGGACGATCCCCTACCATGGCTCAACCGCTGCGAACAATTCTTCGGGGATAAGGTGCGCCCGACCACGGAGCAAGTCTGTGCGCTTCATATCATCTCACAGGGAGGAGCACAACGGTGGTACATGAGGCGTCCCGGGAGAAGGTGTTGATAGATTGGACGAGGTTCGCCCAGAAAGTCAACGAACGCCGCCCAGCTACCGGGGCGCAATCCGTGGGTGAACCGGCATCGCTACGGAAGATAGGCACCATGGATGAGTACATCGGAGCAATACCGGCGCCGCTGCTCGTGCAAGACACCTCGGTGGCAAGCGGCAAGTCAACATCTACACGGCCAGATTGGGGGAACCGCTAAAGACGACGTTAAACTACGGGGATCCAAAGGACATGGAGATCGACAATGTCACTCTCCGAGCCTACGGCGCCGCCGACCATCCTCTACAACTCCAGCAAGAAGACGCAGCCAGGTGGGGCAAAAGGCACCCACGCCTCTACCTCTACTCCGGCGCCTAGACCACCCGAGACCGATAGTAGCGGCGACATCGACTCGGCGTTCAAACGGCCGACACCCGGGAGGAGATGACAGGCGACACAAGGGGGACTATGCTTCAACTATGACGAGCGTTCACACGCGGTCACAAGTGTAAGCATCACCCGACATCACGATCTTCAACGACTATGACGGCGACCGAGGCGGGCGCCGGCGCCGACGGTGTCCCCCACATGGCGCCGACCTCGGGGGTCCCTGTCGGGGGACCCCAACTCCCGTCGTGGTGCACACTCCCCCATCTAGTCGGCATTATCTCGGGGGGACGGGCGTCGGCATCGTCGTCGACTCGGGAGCTACACACAACTACATCGACCCTCGCGTGGTGGCCCGCAGATCCCTGCGGCCTCAACCGGTGCATGTGCGATCACTTGGCACCGGCGTGACCCGACCTGCGAGAGCGACCACCTTCGATGTGCCGCTCCGCATCGACGCGGGCGTCTTCGACATAGACGCCTATATCATGCACGTAGGGCAACGGCGTTGGCGTCATCCTTGGCATGCCTTGGCTGGCAGGCTTGGGAAGGGTGACATGTGAGTTCTCTTGCAACGAGCTACAGTACTACCATGACGGACACACCACAACATTCACGTCGGCTCCTCCTTAATTCGCGCGCCAACATGGGAGCACCCGAACCTGGACTACTCGGTATGGCATCTTCGCGGGCATTCATGACTTCGCCCCTGGTTGGGCAAACGTCCCACGGCATGCCGTGCCTTGGACCTCGACACATCGACAGGCGTCTTCCTCCGGCTCCGACGGCGACCTTGGAGGACCAAAGACTTGCGGCGGATTGCCCTCGACGTCACCACCACGGGCGCCACCGCACCAGCCCGGGATGGTGGAGGAGGTCTCCTTCTCTTCGATGACCGCTTCTACCTCCCGGCTTCTTCACCACTACTACCGAACTTGCTGTTGGCTCTACTTCAAGGAGGGATTCGCAGGACGAACAACATCGCCCTGGGCACCTACACGACTCCACCGACGACAGTGGCGCCGACTACCATCTTGCTGGGCATCATCTGGCCACGGCGCCACCATGTGGGTCTAGCTCGCGTTGTCTTCATCGACGGCATGGACCGCCTCTTCCTCACCATCGAAAATGTACACATCAGCTACGATGCTGAAAGGGGGACACATCAACTCTCTCCATTCATGTTCGACGTCGGCTCCTTCATGTACGGTACGATGCCGAACCTGGCTGCAACACCTCCTCGCCGCGACATCATCATTTGGCGCCTTACGCCTCTCGCCAC
This sequence comes from Hyparrhenia diplandra, assembly GCA_015847255.1. Taxonomy (NCBI): domain Eukaryota; kingdom Viridiplantae; phylum Streptophyta; class Magnoliopsida; order Poales; family Poaceae; genus Hyparrhenia; species Hyparrhenia diplandra. The sequence goes on along the minus strand of JADLZK010012654.1, from coordinate 230,131 downwards.
CCCTCCGCCCCACGACCGCTTCCTCGTTCCTTGAGAGTCCGCCTCGCGATATGGTGCACCGGCACCTTGAGACCCAGGGTCCCAAGGGAGTTCTTGCTTCGAGGCTCGTCGACGAGGCGGCGACACAGCGAGGGGCGCCCGTCCACCGATACATCTACCACGGCTACATCGGCAACCTCCACTATCTCTTGGAGTTCGCACCTCTCGCGGACTGGGACAACATGATACCGAGGAACCCGGTACACGAAAGGTTGTTCTACGTTGAGCTCATCGTGCCGTGTGCGGGCAGATCTTTCTCCGTGGCGTCACCGAATGGACATTCATCCAGCGTGAGGGAGGACGCGCCCGGCCGAAGAGGGGGAGGGGGGGAGATGTCATGTGCCGGGAGATAGGGCCTAGGTTGACCAGGCTCACGAGGCCCCGAGGGGGCGGCGCGCCAGCGCCACCGGGGCGGGCGTCGACGCCGCCGCCGCCACCCTCCCTCCCTTCCGCGGATTCTCGGTAATTAATTAGGAAATAAAGAAATAGTTTGGTTAGGATTATCTTAGGACTTTTGGTGTGCAAGGGGATATTCCAATCTATAAGGAAAACCTTTATTAGGAAAATAAATATGATTGCTTGTAAAAGGTATTCCAATCATATAAGGAAACCTTTAGAGAGATTTGCTTGGTTTATAAGTCCCACTAGCCTGCTTTTATAAAGGTAAGGGTCCTGTAATCTTTCAGGTCAACAAGCAATAAAGAAATATATTTCCCTTCCTCCTCTCCTTCCTGCGCCGCCACCGCCGCCCCTAGCGCCGGGCGCACCAGGCCACGTGTCACCCCGCGAGCGATCCGGTTTGTGACATTTAGCTATAAATTCAGGAGGTTATTACTGGCAGAGGTGGACAATTTAGATGATTTAGGAGGTTATTTTAAATTGTACTTATAACTGGTGGTGGTGACGACTAGAGTATATTAAATTTGGAAAATAGGTGTTATGATTATTGTGATGATTTTCTTTTTAGGATTTATCTTTATTCCGAGGATGCCTCATGAGGGTGAACGTGATGACTTCTTTAGACACTTCAACTAGTAATGTGAAGCTAAAGTATCAGAGGCTCCAAAATTGGAAAAACAATTAAAAAAAGGTGAGGAATCTGCAACATACGTGTGGTAGGGGTTCTTTACAGGAAATTCAATTTCGGCTTTTGTAACGAAGTTACCCCACTGGGAGAACTATCAAAAAATCAAAATGACAAATCAAGTGATTTTTGCCGTCTCCCCAAAATCAGGTGAAGACAGGCAAACTACTCGTAATAAGTTATAATCAGATACTATTTCAGACCATTTTTTTATAGAATAGTAATAAGTAGTATTTTGCCCATAACAATCTAAAAACAATAAACGAGGTACAAGACTACTGTAGTAGTACCTTTTTTGTGAAGAGGTCAAGAGCGTCCCTATGATTCAAAGCGTGGAGTTTATATATACTTTCTTGCTTTGCTGAACAATGCTTTGCAATATTTTCTTCCCTCGTAGTGATCACAATTCGGCTTGCATGCTCCATTTTAGGGAGACTTTGTATTATTAAGTCCCATTCCACAACAGAAGATAAATCATCAAGGACAATCAGGCACCTCTTTCCCTTTGTTAGCTCACCCAGCTGTTCGGTTAGTCCTTTTCTTGTGCCATCAATATTGTCATTCCTGTTAAAGGATTCCGCACATAACTGCATAGCTAAGCTCTTAAGGACCTCATCTAGAGCAAATGGACGCATGATTGTGATACAAGCACGCTTCTGAAATAAGCCACTTAGCTCTTGGCTTTGGTAGGCCTCTTTGACTAGAGTGGTTTTTCCAAGACCTCCCATTCCCCACACTGAGATCACCATAGTTTGCTGATCATCTTGCTTTGCAATTAAACTGACGAGTTCAGACTTCTCTTTCTCCATACCCACAAGCTGGGATTCCTCCAAGGCACATGCCAGAGTCCCTAGGCGACTGTGGCTTTTTTTAGTAATCTTCTCATTATGACCTTCAAATTGATCCTCAACAATCTCATCCGTTGTCGTCACAGAATTGTTGGTACCAAGTCTGGTTTCACTTGTGCTAGACCCTGGCTCCATTAATGCAGTTTGAATCTGAGAAGCCTGGCACAAAGTAAACAATGTTATCTTTTCTTTGATTAATACGAGATCTTTTCCAGGAAAATGTAATAGCATAGAGTTGGGATACAAGCACAAGCACAATTGAGCAAACAAATTTGAGAATACAAGAATAGGGCAATGCTATGGTACATACATGACCTGCTAAGAAGTAATAGCTCAAACAAATCTGAGCTATTGATTTTTTTATGAATTATTTAAATACATAACCAAACACTGGGCAATACAATTCTTGTAAAAGGAAATATAAAATATTAGTAAGATTTTATTTCACACAACAAAGGGAATGCTCCTAGAAAAACTAGTTCAAGCAGCCCCAGTGCTTTTATTTAGCAGAAATATTGATATAAAAAGAACAGGAAGAGCAAAACCAATTTTTAATCCTGTACAGCCTCCAAAGAAATAGATATTACCTTATTGTGTGAAGCAAAAATACTCTGATCAACAGATGGTTGGTTGAGCTCTGACACAATACTTTCTTTCCCGGTACATAGGCTTGCAACTTCACCATGCTCTGTGGATACAATGATTCGGCTTCCAGTCTTGTTGTCTGGAAAATATTCCTTAATTACATGCCACTCTTCAATGGTGGACAGGTCATTAAGCACAATCAGATAGCTTTTCTCACTCACATGCTCAAAGAATGCATCAACCAGATCATCTGGCTCCATCAAACTCATTTTCTTAAGAACTAGCTGCGACACAATGTTTGCCTTTTCTTGTGTGTTCCTTGCTTGTTCAAAAGAAGTTGAATAGAATTGCCTCATTACACAGTGAAGGAACTCCAATGGGTTGAAAGGATGCACAACCCTGATCCAAGCATAGAGTTCAAACTTCTTGCTTCTCTTTAGATCATCGTATGCTCCACTGATGAGGACGGATTGACCAAGAACACCACTTGTTCCCCACACAGCAATCACTCTAAGGTCCTCATTCCACTCGTTAATCAGCTGGGAAAGATCCACCTTTGCTTTGCCCTTCTGCCTCCTTGCTTCCTCAATGCCAAACATAGTTGCACTGGGAATGCTTGATGGCCTAGCTCCAGTATTAGACTTGGGGCCAGTAGTATCCTTGATGAGGCGATAGCGCACATTCCTCTGGCTGACATCTTCAACCTTGGCACGGAGTTCCTTCATCCGTGTGGCGATACGGTGCCGATCCACCCACGTCCGAAGGAAGCACCACCGCGACGGCTTCCCAAGTCGCACGGCCTGATCTTGGAGGCAGTCTTCGACGTCGTAGGACACGTCGCGGACCTGCTTCACCCAGGTCTTGACCACCTGGTGGTTGTCTCGCTCCTCATGCGCAGCCATGAGGAAAGAGAGCATCATCTCCAGCTCATCTCTGATGAAAGCCTGATCACGCTGGACACCTAGGTGCAGAGCTACCTCCTGTGCGATGGCTGATTTAGCACAATTGAGCGCTCCATTCAGCACAGACTTGCCGACACTCAACCCTGTCGCTTCCATTTTCTATACATGTAACGGAAAATGGTCAGAATATGATTAAGTTTGTGGGTGATCAGGTTGCAAGCTTAGGTTATGTTTTCTTGAGTAGTTTGCAAGTGAAAGGTGAACTTCTTTGCTTGTGCTTAGATATAACGAGAAGAACAAATATGCACTATGCACTACTACAAAAACGAACTAAGAGAGCGCTGGCTTTGAACATTAGGGCGGTTCATAATTTGAGCCGCCCTAATGTATGCTAAAAATCCAGGGCCGAAGCAAACCGCCCTAATGTTGGCACATTAGGGCGGCTCTATATATAACCGCCCTACTTGTTGGCTCATTAGGGGCGGCTCACGCTATGAGCCGCCCTAATGTTACTCGACACATTAGGGGCGGTTATATTTCAACCACCCCTAATGTAAACTAACATCGGGGCGGTTATATATAGAGCCACCCCTAATGTGTTTTGGTCAAACTTGGTCAAACGAAGCACTAAATGGCCTCAAATCGAAAAACTTTGAATACAAAAAAGGTTGTATATATAGAGTGTAGATCTTGAGGTGCTACACAAAGTTGGTGTTCGTGACTTTTGAAAAAGAGGGAGATCTAGGGCTCCAAAAAGGCGTCTTTAGTTTGAATTGGAAAAGTCAAACTTGGTCAAACGAGGTGAAACGAAGTACTAAATGACCTTAAATCGAAAAACTTTGAATACAAACGTGTTAGAGCTCATCGAGATCAACATTAGTTATATGGGTCATTTTGGCTTTTAAAAGTGTTAGTAAACACTAAAAAAGTCGTCGTGAATAAAATAATCGAGAGAAAATTACCGAACAATTTTGGAGAAAATTTTTCAAACTTGGCGGTGCCTTCACACCTGCCATGTAGACGCATTGAAAAAGTTTGAGGCTGATAGCATACTTTACAAAGCACACATGCCACACAACCATGAGAAACCTAAGTGTAAGGATAGGGTTCGGTGAAAAGGTTCCGTATACCACTATGAAGCACGTCTCGCTCCGCCTATGTCCAAACTTCCTCAAAACTTTTTGTGGTCATTTACACCCAAAATATGGCCCCCACGCAAAATCCTAGGTTTTTAGTCATTTTTTGAAATTACCGTATTTTTCTACGTCTTGGTTTGCGACCAAATATGGTGAATTACACTTTGAAAACACAATAATTTCGCAGACTGGCCTCAAGTTTTGCCTCCTAGGGTACAAGAGACCTTGCCGCAAAGTTTGGCACCATTTCGGTCTTTTTGGGGTGGTCATAGTTCAACGTATAATTATCGGGAGAAGTCGGACGGTAATTAAAATAATCGAGAGAATTACCAAATAATTTCGAGAAAATTCTCAAACTTGGCGGTGCCTTCACACATGCCGTGTAGATGCTTTAGAAAAAGTTTGAGGTCGATAGCATCTTTAAAGCACACCGCGGGCCACATAACCATGAGAAACCTAAGTGTAAGGATAGGGTTCGGTGAAAAGTTCCGTATACCACTATGAAGCACGTCTGGCTCACTTTATGTCCAAACTTCCTCAAAATTTTTTTGTGGTCATTTACACCCAAAATATGGCCCCACGCAAAATCTTAGGTTTTTAGTCATTTTTGAAGTTACCGTATTTTTCTTCTACGCAGTTTGCGACCAAATATGGTGAATTACACTTTGAAAACGCGTCTATCGAACTTTATCGATCGCAAAAAATGACCTACATAAAAGATATAGAAATTTGTAGTTAATAACTTTTTGTTTGAAACCATTTTATAATAATTGAAAACTACGTTTGATTGTATTTTTGAAATTCAAATATTGATATTTTTTTTTAAAAAAGAGTGTAATTCAAGCTCTTACTATTCAGGTCAATAGCCCAACATTAATGGCCTAGTCAGCCCATTACTTTGGCCCAATTTATTACAACCATTGGATGAACTCAGGATGATTTAGAACCGTTCGATCGAAGGCATCAGTATATATACCAAGTTAGGGTTTCCCTCTCCAGTCGTGAAAATTTCCACCGAGCCACCCCTCCCTCGCGCAAGACCGCCGCCCCGACGCCACCCACTCCCGCCTCCACAGCGCCGCCGCCGCCCGGCCTCCCCGCCTCCACAGCGCCGCCGCCGCCACCATCGCTCGCCTCCGCAGCACCGCCGTCCGCCACCCACCCCGCCACCCCCTGCCTCCACAGTACATGAACAAAACGACGGAGCAGCGGCGCGGCGGTTCCCTCCCCAGCGTGGCGGCGCGGCGGATCTCGCGGCCATGAGTGCGGCGGCACCGCAGCTGAGGAGCAGCGCCGTCCCGGAGCAGCGGGCGGCGGCGGCCGCCGGATCTCGACCCCGGCGGGCGGATCCACGCGGCCGGCGGCTTCCCCTCCGTACTCATCCGAGCTGCCGTACCTGTCGTCCCCATCCCCGCCCGTCGTCACAGCCGCGTCCTCGAGCAGGTACTGGTTCTCCTCCCCTCCCATTCCCGTCCGCTGCTCCCTTCCCTCCCTATCCCCTCTCTGCATCGGTCCCCATCCCTGGCTTCCTTGTACGATTGATGGGACGCCGCGCCGCACTTGGGGGAGTCGGATTTGGTTCTGCTGGGTACTCATGGACTGGCCGGCGGCTGAATCCCACTGAGCAGAGAGCATTTGGGTGGTGGTGCAGGTGCTCGTGGGTTGTGGCCACATGTGGCCGCCAGGGATCTGGATCTGGGCTCTGTCTCCTTCCTATTTTTGCAATGCAATGTCGTAAGTTATTATCTCCATAACAGCTTTTGTTCATGTACTGATATTTCTGCAGGTGCTAAAAAATGGCTGAATACAAGGTTCAAGCAAGTCTGCTAGCATTTCATCCAAACTAAACTAGTAGTAAGTAATATTTCACTGTTAGCATGTCTGAAATTATATTTCTGCTGTTTACATGTGCTTAGCATATCTTGTTTTACTTTTAGGAAAGTCCAAGTTACTTGATGCCGTCTACATGTGCTGACTGCAGTGGTGGAGGAATCCTGCTGGTGTTTTATGTAGGACTAGATAGTCAATAAACATCATAATCTATTTGTTATAACTTGATGACATTATTTATGTGACTATTGATATATGTGTGACAATTGATACACGTGGACTTGTGTACTGGTTGCGAATTATATATATATATATAATTATATATTCTAAATTTTGTTTTTTTTTTTTTTTTGCGCGAAATTCAACACTAGGGGCGGTTTTTAGAGTAAACCGCCCTTTACAGTTCTCTAGACATTAGGGGCGGTTTTGCGATGGCGAGCGTAACCACCCCCGTATATCCACATTAGGGGCCGCCCTAATGCCCCACATTAGGGGCGGTTTTTCCCACTGCCCCTGTTGACGAAACATTAGGTGTGTTAACTTTGGCTTAGGGGCGGTTCTGCAAAAACCGCCCTTAATGTCCATCTAAAACCGCCCCTAATGTTCGTTTTTTGTAGTAGTGATGCATGGTCATACTAGCTAGCTTATCTAGGTAGTAAAACCAAAGGAATGAATATAATGATTCCATATTAGATCGTGTTTGCTCGGCATATTCTTGTTGGCTGCCCTTTGAAAAAAAAAAAAATATTAAATTAAAATATTTAAACCACTTTGATTTACAAATTAAAATATATTTGCGGCCCTTGTTATTGTTCCGTGTCAAGTGCTAATAATACTTGACTCAGGGCTATTTTTAAATAACAAAATGGAAAGCAGATTGGAGGAACTGAGAACGCAGGAAGCAGAGGTAGGCGAGATTACCGGTGGAATAACAGTGGATCTGGGCAGGTAGATTGAGGAGCACCGGTGGAGAAAATTAAAGGCCGCTCTTCTGCCGGCAGCGCACGAATGGATCCGAGCTGAGCACGGCGACGGACGGAGAGAGCGTGGAGGATCCTTGGCGTTCACAGCAGGCAGAGGTCGTGGCTGGAGCTCTCGGACGGAAGGAACACGGATCCGGCTAGTGCGCGCGGTTGCTTGGTGGAACACGACGGCACTGCAGCATGACTGACTCTGTGAGGTGGTAAGCTAAGGTGGGAATGAAGATAAAGCGAAACGCCAGAGCAATTTGGCTTAGTTTTTCACCTGGAACCAAGCGTACCTATAGTTTTTGTACTACGAAAGTATTGGAAAAGGTGAAAAAGAGCCGTTGGGAGCTGGGAGGACGACGAACAACCAATCCGCATTGGAACGGACAGCCAGGCTAGCCATCATGCGCGCGGCCGGCCGGACAACTTTTAGCATGTGCATGTAGCCGCCACAGCGTGCTCCCCCACACTCGAATGTCTGTCGTAGAGGCAGGTGGCTCGGAGGAACGGACGCCGACAACACCAATAGTTGTGTCTGCACGTGCACCCCACCGGGAAAAGCTAGCGTGCATCCCACTTTGCGTCCAGCTCGTCGATCGAATAGCTTGTTTAATTCATCAAGCAGCAGCTTCGTAGCTGGATTCATGGCACTGGGGCGATCTGGACGCCGACGATCATAGGCTTTGGTAGCAATTGTTAGCAACGCTCCTCACCACTCAAGTCTCCAACTAAAAACATGATACAATCCGATACAATATGTAGAGGAACTAGAGTTTGGGATTGTGGGAAGCAAGATAAGCAAGGTTTTACGAGTACGTTCACGATGGTCACAGAGGTTCCATAAAATTTAGGATGGACCCTCCCATCCCTCCCGAACCTCCCAACACGCCTGTTGGTGACGGCGGCGGCACTCGGGACCCGCCGTCGGCGACTCTGCCTGCCACCAACCTCCCCACCCCAGCCCGGTTTTGAGTTCCCCGAGCTGATCTACTCGTCCATGACACCGGCGGGGCAGTCCTGTCACCTCTGCTCCTCGGTGCGTGCGCCGCCCCCGGGGCACACCTCAATCGGCGCACTGCCGGCCGCCACGGGCTCCCGAGCACCTCCCGTGCGCGGCCGTGCGGCGCTCGACCCATCCGGCGTCGAGGCGTTGGAGCCGGCGGTGAGCCTCGCCGCCTCCTCTGTCGACGCGAGTGGCTTCTTGGGGAGGCCGTGCCGCCGTCGCCGGGTCCAACCCCGGCTGCGCGTGTCTGGGGCGGCCGCCTCCCGACGCAATAAGCGAGGCGCGCCGCTGCTGCTGCGACCTCCTGCACCCGGTCTTGTGACGCCACGCCCCTCACGGCGCGCGCCGCTCCCCTCACCTTGGGCGTGAGCTCCGCATCGCCCGCCGCGAGGGCACGCGCGCCCGCCGCGCGGATCGGGCGCCGGAACCCGCCCCCGATGCGTGCTCTCCACCTCGTCGCCGCCGTGCTCCTCATCCTCACCCGCTGTTGGCGTTTCTTAGCGCTATCACTAGAAACATGTTTAGAACCCATCTCTAATGACGGCGCCTCGAAACGTGCCATTGGTATCCCCGAGTGGAACCACCATGTCGGTGATAGCACTAGGTCAATCAACGGTGATAGATCTTGCCATAGTTGATACTTCATCTGCAAGCGCCGCGGATCTTTCCTTGTAGCATTTCACCGGAAGTATTCGGTATATCAATTTATATTTTTTTCCAAAGGAAGGCTTGTGTACAAGAAGCTAGCATGGCATCCGGATAATGGAATGTGTGTATGCTAAGTCGAACTTGATCATAACAAGGGGTAAGCAATACAGTTTATAGATAGTGTGAGACACACATAGGAATCCACCTTAAAGGATAATGAAAATAGATAAAGAATAAATGAATAACCTAATGGAGTAGTCTATTGTATCTAGTCATGGTCATACACTACTATAGATTCAATCATCACTACGCCGATATCACTGCCGAATTTAGTCCATCGGTAGTCTTGAACCTCGCCGGCCGGTGATGAACCGTTCGTGCACGGAAAATCGAGGAAAATCCACGGACTCGACCAATTCCGCAGGTGAAGACTTAGATCACCATCGGGTTGAATCGTTCCCCGGCGATGGTCTTGATGGACACAAATCACTCGCGGGTTTGAATAAGAACCGATAGCGATTTGAAGACCAAGGAACATTCAAAAAAACTATAGAAAAGAAGATTGCACACGCAGACAGAATTAAAAAGGACTGGTTCAATATATATTAGTAGATAATATATTTACAAACCGATAAAAATAAAAGAATGCGGTGGCGCCCATGCGCCGCCGCTTTCCCGGGCCGCTACCTAGGCCGCGTTCAGCGCCTCCCGGCCTCGCCGGTATCCCCTCGGCGAGGATGTCGGCGATGGATTTCGACCTGCGGTGCATAGAAGTTGACCTTCTCCACCAACGGTCCGACCACCGTTGGCGGGCCAACTACTTCGGCCCGGTCGTTGAGCTTGTGGAGGGCGTCATGGAGGCGCGGTGGTGAACTCAAGCTCTTCCATGGTGTAGTTGCCGCCATTGTACGCGTACGTCGATGAAGCTGCCCGGTGATCGGGGTTATGGAAAGAGAGGTTAATTAGCGATGGAGATGGTACCAAATCCCGAGGGTGTCGTGTACAATTATATAGTAACAAGCCATGGAATGCATCGGTCGATTGTCATTTCCCAAGGCGACACCATGAAAACAGGCAAACAAAGGACCGGCTCATCCAATGGTCGCCGCCCGCCTCCCGGGACACGATGCACGCCCTCCTCACCGCCGTCGCGTGATGCACGCCCCTCCTGCGTAGGCGCTCCGCTCCCCCCTTTGATCGCCTCGGCCGTGAGCTCAGCGTCGTCTGCCGCGTCGGGGCCCACGCACCGCGCGGATTGGGCGGCCGGGAACTATCCCCGATGCCGTGCTCTCCACCTCGTCGCCGCCATGCTCCTCATCCTCACACGCCCCGTTCGAGTGCGGGAGACGCAGGGAAGATTGCCTCGGCCGCCATTTCACGTGTCGCGGGGGCGAGCCGCCACCACCGCTTCCGCCTGTCGTGCCAACCACTCCCGCGTCCTCGCCGCCTCCTTCCGTCTTTGGGGTTGGACGGTCGAGGGGAGCCATGCCGCCAACTCCACCGCACCCCCATAGCGGTTGTCCTCCTCGTCTTCTCCCTTCACCCGCCAGGACGCGCGCACGGACGACAAGACCTGCAGCATCACCGATGGAGGTCGCCAACCCGTCCCCGCCCGGCTCGTAGGGTCGGCCAGAGCCCGACGTCTTCCTTGTGCATCCCATCTCCCCCATCGTCAAGCATACACGCTCCCGTCGTCGATGTCCCTCCTATGTCTGCCACGGTTGGAGGGAGGCAGCTGGTGCTAGCTCCCGTTGGGGACGTCAAAGAGGACGAGTTTTTGGATGAATGCATTGACGCTCCTTCCCCATGCACGGCCTCCATCGGCAAGGCTCACCCCTTCTTCCCCTCCTCCATCGGCAGGACCAAGGAGGAGTGCTGGGTCGATCTCCACATGTCCGACTGCTCCGACAATGAGCTCGAGGAGCCAACCCCCGCCGCTAGTTTCTGCATCCTACACCGCCCGCTGGCCATGGGGCACCGGCCACCTTCCCCCATCCTATCGCGTCTCCGCACTGCGGGACGGGAGTGCCGCCGCCACAGGAGCTCCTCCCGGGGGGAGGGACCACCATGCGGCGGTGGCCGGACCCATCGAGGCACCTGGGGTGTGGCTTCCGGTCGGCAAGGCGCTCCGGCGGTGCATCACGCCATCCCCACTTCTCCCCGCATGCGCCTGGTCATGCCCTGCGGGCGTGGAGCACCCGGGCGTGGCAACAACCCTGCCAAGAAGAAGAAGTGCGGGCGACCGCATCGCCGCGGCAAGGAGAAGACCCTCCGGCGAAATACGCAGCATAGTCATGGCTGCCATACTGCTCCGTCCCTCGCTTGCCGCCGCCAACCAGGGATGAGACGACGGCGCGGCGCGCCGCTTGTAGCTGCCCTTGGGCCCCGGGCCAACCGTGTCCCCGTCCACCAATGCCTAGGTCCGCGGCGTGAGCGCGTCACGGGTGGCGGGATGTGTCCCGCCCACCTGCGCCGGGAACCCACCGGCCGACTCCCCCCCGGACCATCACGGTGGCAAGAAGTCCTCCCTGGGCGGGAGGCGGCGCGGGAACCACCGCCGCCGTAACGTCCGCGGCTCGTCCCGCCCGGAGCTAGCCGCTGCGCTTCAACGCCTCTCAACGGCTTTCATATAAGCGGAGGTTTCTCTTTTCAAAAATAAATAGATATCCCTAGTCATCTATGAAATCAACTGTGTTGCTTTCATATAGCGTAGGTTTGTCTTCTCAAAAAAAAAAATGATAAAAAGAGTGTATGTAATCATGTAAGCGTGAGAGCATCTCCAACAGTTTTGCAAAATATACTTGGCAAAAGTTATGATTTGCCAAGTCACAAAAATATATGCCAAGTGAAAAAACTATGGTTCTCCAACAGTTTTGCAAATTTAGCTTGGCAAAAAAGAAAAAAAAAGGCAACATGCAATATGTAAGTAGGGAGATTATTTTATTTTCGCGGTCAATACGCAACGTGCAAGCAATGAGAGGATTTGCCAAGTCCCTCCAAGCTTGGCATATTTGCCAAGTTGAGGATGGTTTATGCCAAGTTGTCCAAAATGCCAATCCAAATTGCAAAACCGTTGAAGACTATTTTTTATGTTTTTAGCAAATTTAAAAATGCAAACCCTGTTTGTAAAATTGTTGGAGATGCTCCAGACAAAGAGGCAACACCGGGGAAAGATAATAACATGCATAAACAAATATAACCATAGCGTAACATGAATATCATGATCGAGAAGGAAACAACCATGGCATAACACAAGACAGAAAAAAGAAAAATAAAAAGACAAAGGCATAAATTTAGTGTGTAACCAAAGCATCGGAGGTTCCACTTCCAGTCATGGTGCTCGAAGTAGTAGATCTGAAGTGCAGTGATGATATGAAGATGAGGACGATGGAGCTGTCGCGCGAATGCTCCCCAAAAACCTAATCGCCACACACCCCCCGAAAGCAGAGTTTATGAGTAGCAATGGTTCGGAGGCATCTGCTCTCCGGTGGTCTTGTCGCGCAAGATCACCGGACGGAGAAAACCCACAAGCAACAGAAGATGCGGTTATGTGTGTGACTTTTTTTATTCACCGTAGAGGACATGTCCTTTTATAGCAAGCCAACATGCAAGATGAGAAGCCAAAGCAACTCACATGAAGCATTCAATCATATAACTCCCAAAGGACCATTCATGCACATAACTCTCAACAAATGAAGGAGCACTTATGCATGGAACTTCCTAACTCAAAGGGCCATTCATACATGCAACTCACAACAAATGAAGAAGCACTCATGCATGCAAATCCGAAGAGAAGAAACGTGTAGCCACCACTTAAATAAGATTAAATGGAGCTAATGGAAGCAGGGAAATGACTTTCATCAAAGCCAAAACCTCCCCGCTTGCCGCCGAACTCCCCCGCTCGCGGCGAGGATCCGTGGCATCCTCAACCACAACAGGATGAAGAAGAACGCGTCGTCCCAGTCCCAGCAGCACACCATCAACTTCTTCCCTGCAGTGGCACCAGCGTACCATCGGTCCATCGTGCTGCAGGCGAGATCGCCAGAGCCGCCGCTGCAGCCAGCACCACTAGCACCAGCACCAGCACCAGCACCACGACTACCAGTAGCGTCAGTCCTAGTAGTAGTCCTAGCTCCAGCATCGTCAGCTTCGCCATGAGCAGCCATGGCGTCCGCACTCCCATCCTCCCTGCTCAAAGCATAGCTGAGGAAGCTTACAGGCCATACTTGGTCGGCGAGGAGTTCCAGCTCGCCACACAACAGTATGAACAATCATGGGCACTCAACACCAGCATACCACCTTCGGATGGATGCGACATGGCTAATGAGAATGCTTGCTTGGTGGTCGCAGAGGTGGACAAGATTAAGCTGGAGAAGAAGAGCTCTGCGTCACCCCATGGCGGCATGGACAGAGTTCAGGACAAGGATGTATTTGACGCGGAAATGATGCATCTGACTCCTTGTGGGATCTGCCACCTATTTGCCCGCTTTCTTGCAGGTCTTTGATGTATTAGACTAGGTATAAAGATTTTGCACCTCCTGTCTCAGTGCTCCTTCTTTTGGGTCCATTTTCTGCTCCTAGCTAGGAGCCAATTCCATACAAAGAGTGTATAAGGAATGATGGCCAGCAAGCAGAGTAATGTGACATACATACATGTCTTTCGTCTAGATAACTGGCTTTTTAAACAGAGTTACACTTGTTTTTCTTCTTTTCATTCTCTTTTCTTTATCAGGTAACCTTTTGAGTTGCATTGAGACAACATAGCTGTTGCCGGAGAGGCTGCAAAACAATAATTTACACTTTTTGTGGTGGATTTTTGCAATGATCCAAAACTAGGTATGAGAAATTTTCATGGCAGAACTCTAGAGTCTAAAGTAGGTTGTCACAAAATGGCACTGATTCTGAAGAAGTGTATATGGAATAATAACTATGATTTCAATCGTAACATTTATACTGAATTATATTACATAAGCATTGCTCCAAACAAAAAATTACATAAGCAAATATGTAACAACCAAGCTGACGATTTTCTTTTGATGATAAGTTTAGTGAAATGGCTATCAAAATATACTGAACTATGACGATTCTATGTTCTTCACCAAAAAGGAAAACCTAGAATTTTATTATAAATAAATAAACAAATAAAGTTAATAAATGACACAATGCATTATGTAAGTACAGGACTCTATTTTTCGCAAACATTCCCCATACACATGAAGTTAGCCAATACACAGCGTACTATACCCAGATTGCAGCTGCAGGCTGAATCATCGGATGGGCAAGCAGATAGACATCCCATGGTTAAGCATCGAAAAGAAAAAAAATTCCCAAGAAACCTAGGGGCGCTGAAAAGAGGGGAAACGAAAATAACCGCGTGAGGTCCGGTGTGGCGCAGAGGAATCGCCTGAAGCCCGTAGCATCTACAAGCTCCCGCAGCGGCGCGGCCCAGGCGACGGAGATGGGGAGGCCGAGCGAAGCAGTGTCCGGCGGCCTGGCATGGCAGGTCCCTTCTTGTAGAAGTTGGCCGGGAGAGGGTTGGGAGATGAGAAGAAATCAATTGGTGGCTACTTGGGCCGGGCCGCCTGAGAACTTGGACGCTTCTGGGCTCGCTCTCATAGCGCCTGATTTTCTGACACGCTGATTTTTTTTTTTTTTAAAAAAAACGAAGCTGCCATTCCTGTCTTATTTTTTGTTCTCTCTCTCTTTCTTATATAAAAAATAGGCTGAGAATTCTGCACTTGTTTTTCCTTGAAAACCAAGCAGAATTGTTCAATCCTATGGCTGCTTCTCTGGCTAGTCAGGCGCAGGAACCGAATTGTGCAATTATTGATTCTCTAGCTTGTCTGGCGGCAGCAGTGAGGAGTAAAACACACCAGTTATACTAATCCTAATCCACATACATAAACACACATGAAATTCAGTTGTTCTAATTCTGATCCACATACATAAACACACATGAATTTCAGTTATTCCAATTCTAATCCACATACATAAACACACATGAATTTAACACAACTCTCGGGCGGTTGCCTAGCTAACAGCAGGCTCCCCAGGTACCATCGGATCAAATGCAGGCCACCAGTGGTAAGTACAATCATGCCGGTCGAGTCTAACACACATACATGGAAACTTTTATTGTTTATTAAGGTACACATACAGTAAATAAAATGGAGCAGGTTTGGGAAGCAGGAAGCAGAAAATAAAATAAAAAGGGAATAAAGCACACGACCGGGCAACTGACTGCATACAGATGCAGAGCTCTGATATAGCACGCTCTCGAAAAAAAGGTGCAGAGCTCAGCTCAATCAAAAAACTTTAGAACGGGCTTGTTTGGATTCCTGCTAAGCTGGGGCTGCACCTCATCCGCCAAATCCTTCTCAATCATAACTTCCTTGAGGTTCGGGAGACATGATAGCCCAGAAAAAGAGATTCTGCCTGAGGCATTCAACAGCTCAAGCTTAGGCGCTGTTCCTTCTTCAAACAACACCGATTTGATGCGATTGTAGAAGTCTACTATCTGCAACGCTGCCAAACTCGGGAATGCCTTCCCACGGGAAGTGAAATGAAGGGACTTTCTTGCCATGAAAGAACAGTCCAGTAGAAGGATGGCCAAGTTTGGTAGCTTGCCAAGGATTTGCATGGTGCCATCCAGCTCTGTTAGCTTAGCCTCTTCTAGCTTCAGCTTCACAAGATTCTGAAGACCAGCGGCCCATTCTGGAAGTTTGCCCAGACCAGACAACTTGAGGCTCTGGAGGTTTTTTAGAGGTGTGTGCAGGCTATCCAGGTAGTCACGTAGACCTTCCTCCTCGTTTGAGTGCACTGACAGTGATTCCAAAGAGCTGAGACAGGCAAGGGAGGAACAAAACTCTTGGCAATTTTTCTTGTTGATGCCTGTCACTGCAAGCTTGCGTAGCTGGGTGAGTCTTTTAATTTCTTGTATGATGGTCTTCCCTCCTTGTGCGATGTTCACCACACCCAATGTGTGCAGGGCTTTCAACTTCATGAGCCCTGTTGGCACCGCAACACCAGATGCATCTTTCTCACATTCTACACAGAAGCAGTGCACATAGCCAACAGATGCACACAAATTCCCTGCACGAATATATTGTAGCTTCCTAAGCTTGGTGATGGCCTGCGGCAGCTTGGTTATCATTGTATTAGTAATATCTAGTATCTCCAGCTGCTTCAGGTTACCAAGTGACTCTGACAGGTGCAAAATATCATCACATTCCCTTAAAGAAAGGTATTTTAGGTGAAGGAGCTTCCAAATTGGTTCGAGGTGATGATCCGCAAGACCGTAGGTGCTTTCCAAGTCCAGCACACGTAGCAACTTCATCTTATTAGAAATATAAAATGGCTTGCAATATCCAAACACTGTTAATGATCTTACACAAGATAAGTCCATTGTGCTCTCATACTCACTCTGATCACCCTCCCAATTGCTGCTTATAGAAAGATGACGTATGCTGCCTTGGGTGTTTAAGATGCATCCTTCTTCCATTCTAAAAACAAGATTCTCTTCTATTGCCTTTGAAATGCTGATTTCACGCATGAGATCATGAAGTTTGCAAGAGGAAATACCTTTTATACTATCTATTGATTCATTGGATGGTAGGACCATGCTTCGCTCAATAAGTTCCTTGAAGTAGTCATCACCCATAGACTTGCCACGTACCTCACTTGAGTAACCCTCTGCATTCCATCGACGCACCAAGCGTCTTCTGCTAATATTGTAGTCTTCAGGAAAGATGGATAGATACAAGAAACAAGACTTGAGATGATAAGGTAGGCCATCATAGCTTTTCATAAGGATAGCTCTTATTGTACCCAACTCTGGATTCATCTCTAACTCGGCACTAATATGCTCACTTAACTTTCTCCACTGCATGGGAGTCTTTGGCTGCTTTGCTAAGAACCCACCTATGGTGACTATTGCAAGGGAAGTCCATTGCACTTCTTCATAATTGTTTTGGCCTCTTCCATCAATGCTGGATCTTCATCCAAATTTATGGCCTTCTGAAATACCTGCAAGTTATAGAATTAAGTTGCTTAAGTTCTATAATTTTAATATTTGTATGTATTGATGTCATATGTTTTATTGTAAATATATACAATCGCCTAAAAGTGATATCTTACAAAATATGTTATAACGGAGTATTAACATAATTTCAAGTGAACTGTTAATGTCATTGGTACATTATTTGTTAGAGGAACATTTTTTCATGTTTGATAAACTACTAAATAAATATTTATCTTAATGTATGCATGTTTACTTGGTATATATGTAGTTACATAACATTTATATTTGGTGTTTAATTTAATGGTAAAAATATGTAATTTAAAACACATAATGTGTTTTTTTTTTTCTAGATATTTAGACTATTTCTATATATATAAAAATTTATATTTGTATTTAGCCTTAGTTTTGAGATACATTTAAATTTATTTTTATATGAAGACGTGGGTAATTTAGATGCAAATTAAAGGAATTACTTTATGTCACCTTTCATAATGGCGGTTGTGGTTAGCTGAAAAGAAATTTAGAGGACTATTTCAATTATCTTTCTTAATAAGAGTGGTTTATAATTTAGATATAAATTCAGGAGGTTATTATTGGTGGATGTGGACAATTAGATGTAAATTTAGGAGGTTATTTAAATTCATTTAGAATTGGAGGTGGGTATTTTTTTAGAAAAATGAATAGATCCGATGAATATTGGTGGTGCTGAGGACTAGAGTATACTAAATTTGAAAAATAGGTGTTATGATTATTGTAATGATTTTTGAATTTATATTTATTGCTAGGCATGAGAGTAATGGATGGAAAAAAAAAGTCAAAGTGACTTGTAATTTGAAACAGAGGGAGTACTATTTTGCCCATAATAGTCTATAAAACCATACACAAGGAACAAACTGTTGTTGCACTACTTTTTTTTTTTTTGAAAAAGGTCAAGAGCGTCCCTATGATTGAGATCGTGGAGTTTTGTATATACTTTCTTGCTTTGCTGAACAATATTTTGCAATATTTTCTTTAGGACACATAATGTGTTATTTTTGGATATTAAACTATTTTTGTATTATCACTTATATTTGTGTTTAGACTTAGTTTTGAGAGATATTTTTAATTTATTTTGATATGAGGACTTGGGTAATATAGGTGCAAATTAAAGGAATTTCTTTATATCACCTTTCATAAAGGAGTATGTGGTTAACTGAAAAGAAATTTAGAGGATTAATTCAAATTATCTTTCATAATAATAGAGGTTGATAATTTAGATATAAATTCATGAGCTTATTACTGGCAGAGGTGGGCAATTTAGATGATTTAGAAGGTTATTTTTAAATTGTATTTATAACTGGTGGTGGTGACGACTAGAGTATATTAAATTTGGAAAATTGGTGTTATGATTCCGTGGATGCCTCATGAGGGTGAACGTGAAGACTTCTTTAGACACTTCTAACTAGTAATGTGAAGATAAAGTATCAGAGGCTCCAAAATTGGAAAAAACAAGTAAAAAAAAAAAAGGAGAGGAATCAGCCACATATGTGTGGTAGGGGTTCTTTACAGCAAATTCGAATTTGGGCTTTTGCAACGAAATTACCCCACTGGGAGAAGTATCAAAAAATCAAAATGACAAATCAAGTGATTTTTTGCTGTCTCCCCAAAATCAGGTGAAGACAGGCCAAACTACTCGTAATAAGTTACAATAAGATACTATTTCAGACAATTTTTTTTTATAGAATAGTAATAAGTAGTATTTTTTTTCCCATAATTATCTAAAAAATACTAAAAAAAGGAGCAGGATTACTGTAGCAGTACCTTTTTGTGAAGAGGTCAAGAGCGTCCCTATGATTGAGATCGTGGAGTCTATATATACTTTCTTGCTTTGCTGAACAATGCTTTGCAATATTTTCTTCCCTCGTCGTGATCACAATTCGGCTTGCATTCTCCATTCTGGGGAGACTTTGTATTATCATGTCCCATTCCGGAACAGAAGACAAATCATCGAGAATAATCAGACATCTCTTTGTCTCTGTTAGTTTACCCAGCTCTTCGGTTAGTGCCTTGATTTCTGCTACTTTTCCTGTGCCAGTGCCATCAATATTGTTCTTCCTGTTAAAGGATTCCGCACATAACTGCATAGCTAAGCTCTTAAGGACCTCATCTAGAGCAAATGGACGCATGATTGTGATACAGGCACGCTTATCAAATAAGCCACTTAGCTCTTGGCTTTGGTAGACCTCTTTGACTAGAGTAGTTTTTTTCAAGACCTCCCATTCCCCACACTGAGATCACCATAGTTTGCTGATCATCTTGCTTTGCAATTAAACTGATGAGTTCAAACTTCTCTTTCTCCCCTACCGACAAGCTGAGATTCCTCCAAGGCACATGCCATAGTCCCTAGGCGACTGTTGCTTTTCTAGTAATCTTCTCATTATGACCTTCAAATTGATCCTCAACAATCTCATCTGTTGTCGTCACAGAATTGTTGGTACCAAGTCTGGTTTCACTTGTGCTTGACCCTGGCTCGATTAATGCAGTTTGAATCTGAGAAGCCTGGCACAAAGTAAACAATGTTATCTTTTCTTTGATTAATATGGAAAATGTAATAGCATAGAGTTGGGAT
This sequence comes from Hyparrhenia diplandra, assembly GCA_015847255.1. Classification (NCBI taxonomy): domain Eukaryota; kingdom Viridiplantae; phylum Streptophyta; class Magnoliopsida; order Poales; family Poaceae; genus Hyparrhenia; species Hyparrhenia diplandra. The sequence goes on along the minus strand of JADLZK010012654.1, from coordinate 210,460 downwards.
ACAAGCACAAGCACAATTGAGCAAACAAATTTGAAAATACAAGAATAGGGCAATGCTATGGTACATCTGCTAAGAAGTAATAGCTCAAACAAACCTGAGCTATTGATTTTTTTTTATTTTATCAATTATTTAAATACATAACCAAACATTGGCCAATACAATTCTTGTAAATGGAAATTTAAACTATTAGTAAGATTTTTATTTCACACGACAAAGGGAATGCTCCTAGAAAAACTAGTTCAAGCAGCCCCAGTGTTTTTTTAGCAGAAATATTGATCTAAAAGAACAGGAACAGCAAAACCAATTTTCCTGTACAGCCTCCAAAGAAATAGATATATTACCTTATTGTGTGAAGAAAAATACTCTGATCAACGGATGATTGGTTGAGCTCCGACACAATACTTTCTTGCCCGGTACATAGGCTTTGCAACTTCACCATGCTCTGTGGATACAATGATTCGGCTTCCATTCTTGTTGTCTGGAAAATATTCCTTAATTACATGCCACTCTTCAATGGTGGACAGGTCATTAAGCACAATCAGATAGCTTTTTCTCACTCACATGCTCAAAGAATGCATCAACCAGATCATCTTGCTCCATCAAACTCATTTTCTTAAGAACTTGCTGCGACACAATGTTTGCCTTCTCTTGTGTGTTCCTTGCTTGTTCAAAAGAAGTTGAATAGAATTGCCTCATTACACAGTGAAGGAACTCCAATGGGTTGAAAGGATGCACAACCCTGATCCAAGCATAGAGTTCAAACTTGTTGCTTCTCTTAAGATCATCGTATGCTCCATTGATGAGGACAGATTGACCAAGAACACCACTTGTTCCCCACACAGCAATCACTCTAAGGTTCTCATTCCCCTCGTTAATCAGTCGAGAAAGATCCACCTTTGCTTTGTCCTTCTGCCTCCTTGCTTCCTCAATGCCAAACATAGTTGCACTGGGAATGCTTGATGACCCAGCTCCCGTATTAGACTTGGGACCACTAGTGTCCTTGATGAGGCGATATCGCACATTCCTCTGGCTGACATCTTCAACTTTGGCACGGAGTTCCTTCATCCGTGTGGCGATACGGTGCCGATCAACCAAAGTACGAAGGAAGCACCACCGCGACGGCTTCCCAAGTCTAACGACCTGATCTTGGAGGCAGTCTTCGACGTCGTAGGACACGTCGCGGACCTGCTTCACCCAGGTCTTGACCACCTGGTGGTTGTCTCGCTCCTCATGTGCAACCATGAGGAAAGAGAGCATCATCTCCAGCTCATCTCTGATGAAAGCCTGATCACGCTGGACACCAAGCTGTAGAGCTACCTCCTGTGCGATGGCTGATTTAGCATAGTTGAGCGCTCCATTCAGCGCAGACTTACCCACACTCAACCCGGTTGCTTCCATTTTCTGTATATGTAATGGAAAATAGTCAGAATGATTATGTTTGTGGGGAAGGCCTAGGTTACAAAGATATGTTTTCTGACGTAGTTTGCAAGCGAAAGATGAATATATGACGAGAAGAACAAAGATATTAGATTAGATATGTATGGTCATACTAGCTAGCTTACGTACGTAGTAAACTAAAGGAATAAAATGATGCTATATTAGGCCGTGTTTGGTAGAGCTCTAGCTCTAGAAAAATTTGAATCGAAAACTACAAGCATGTTAAGCACATTTGCTCGACTCATTTACAAACTAAAACGTAATATAGGTCTTTGGAGCTACGCTAGAGCTATGCTAAAATGGCCATTGTTATTGTTATGTGTTCACTGTTAAGTGCTAATAATACTTACGCAGGGCCTTTTATAAATAACAACACAAACAGCAGATTGGAGGAACTGAGAACGCAGGAAGCAGAGGTAGGAGGGATTACCAGTGAAATGACAGTGGATCTGGTTGCAGGGGCAAATCAAGGAGCACACCGGTGGAGGAAAGGCGCTGCGCCACCGCCGGCGCCCGGCGGCAGCGCGTGAATCCGAACACGGCGATGGAGGGGTGGTGTAGATCCTCGGCGTTAGCAAGGACGAAGAGGTCGTGGCCAGAGCTCGAAGGGGAGGCTGCGCAGATCGCTGATGCGGCTAGCGGCTGCTTCGTGGAAAACGATGGGACTTCAGCTCGACTGTGCCTATGCGGAGGGGAAGATATAGCAAAATGTCAGAGCAATTTGTCTTAGTTTTTTCACTTGGAACCATGCGCGGAGCTATTGTTTTTGTACTATACGAAATCGGAAAAGGTGAAAGAGCCGTTGGGAGCAGGAGGATGATAACCAATCCCCTCGAGTCGGACAACGACTAGGCAAGACCGAGATTCCGTTGATTGTATACGTATTGTATTCTTCGTTCAGAAAAAAAAAGCAAACATTTAGTGCTTGGAGTCCTATAATAGTCAGTTTAAAGTGAGGCATAATGTTTCGAGTTATATTATAAAGAAGAGTGCTCTATAAAGAAAACACATATTTAGTGCCATGTTTAGTATAGCTCTAGCTTTAGAACTCTGAATCTACAACTAGAAGCATGTTAAGCGCATTTACATGAGTCATTTGGCTTATATTTTAAATTAAGTGCTTCTCTCTTCATGGATGCCTTGCACATTTTAAATCTATTATTATTAGGTATAGAGTTTTTATTATCATTAATTAATAGCATTATGTTTTATAATGGCAAAAGTGGATAAATATGATATAAGTTTAGGGGGTTACTTTAGGGATTACGTATTAGCATGGTGGGTAATTTTTAATAGAACATAATATAGATCTAATGGCTATTAATATTAGTTGTGATCATATTCCACTGAATGGAAGGCTAGATCTTTCTTAATTTTTTTTTTTTGAGAATTTTAAGGATTTATTTTTTTTTCTAGCGCTTCTAGTGAGAGTTAACGTGGTGCCTCCGTTGGAGTCTTTAATCAGTAATAGTAAGATGTTTAGTATAGCTCTAGCTTTAGAACTCTGAATCTACAACTAGAAGCATGTTAAGCGCATTTACATGACTCATTTGGTTTATATTTTAAATCAAGTGCTTCTCTCTTCATGCATGACTGGTATATTTTTGTCGGCAGTTCTTTTAAAAAAGTATTTCAAAATAAGTTTAAATATCTGAAACACTTCAATTTACAAATTAAAATGCAGTATAGATCCTGGAGCTAGAGTTGTGGCCCTCGTTATTGTTCCATGTCGAGTGTTAATCAAACTTGGAGCAGGGCCATTTTCAAATAACAACAACATGAAAAGCAGATTGGAGGAAGCAGAGAGGTAGGAAAAAAGGAACTGAGAACGCAGGAAGCAGTGGAATACCTGTGGATCTGATGGCAAATCGAGGAGCACACCGGTGGAGGAAAGGCGTTGCCGGCAGCGCTTGAATCCGAGCACAGCGATGGACGGCGTGGTGTGGATCCTCGGCGTTCTCGAGGACTCAGAGGTCGTGGCCAGAGCTCGAAGGGGAGGCTGCGCAGAACGCGGATCTGGTTAGTGCGCGCGGCTGCTTCGTGGAACACGATGGCACTTGAGCGGGACTGTGCCTGTGCGGTGGGAAGGCATGAAAGATATTGGAAAATGTCAGAGCAATTTGTCTTAGTTTTTCACCTGGAACCATGCGTCCACCTATTGATTTTTGTGAAAGAGCCGTTGGGAGCAGGGAGGACGAATAACCAATGCCCTCGAGTCAGACGACGACCAGGCATGACCGAGATTCCGTCGACTGGTATAGGTATTTTATTCCTCGTTCAGAAAAAAAAATTGTATTCGTACCGACGATGTATTGGAATGCATATGGATGGAGAGATTAAGAGATTAACCATCAGCCGCACGGCCGGCCCGCCCAGCAACCGGACTTGCTATGCTCTGCTCTGTGACCGGGTTCGGGTTGGAGTCCAGTCGCCGGCGAAAGCTATGTAGCGCTGTTCCAGTCATCTCAACAGAGGCGACTTGCTTAGATTGATTTTAATGTGTTGAGTTGAGTATCTGCTTAGGATTGCATTCGGCAATACTGCAGAATAGAGAGCACGCCGGCCACTGGCCAGTTGTTGTTCCGGTTCAGACCAAACACACAACGACAACACAGGCGACGAGACGTACGATTCGAATTCAACAAGTGCACACTCACTGTCCGGGACGTACGTTGTTTCAGATACTGAAGAAAATAAATGCAGGGACACTCAGCAAAACATTTGACACTCGGCAAGGAGCAATTTTTTGCTGGAGGGTAAGCACTTGGAAAAAAGAGGCCACTTTGCCGAGTGCCAACCCTTCGCCACTAGACAGAGCGAGCCGTTAGAATCCCCCCCCCTGTCAATTTTGAAAGTTTTTGGTTTTGACCCAAATATTACTAAATAGAAATCTCAAAGTCCCACTCACACGTGCATGGTAGTGGTGGGGACTTTAGTCCCACATTACTAGACTAAAAGGAGGGAGACCAACCTAAATATGAGAGTCATGTCCTACTGTTGTGCTTGTGGGTGTGTGCCTTCCTTTTACCGCTCGATATTTTTGCATGCATGGAAACAATTGTGTTGTCCTAAGCTGCGCATGTATATATAGGGAATTCATCTCTACTTGTGCCATCGCTATGTGCTGCCGCCGTCTTCCCCATGCTACCGCCGACGTGCCATCGGCGCCGCGAGCGAGCCAGCTTTGAAGCCCACGTCTCCTCGCGGCACCCATAGCATAGGGAGATATAAGGTTTTTGGGAAGCGCCATTGTTGACGTTTCTTAACGCACACGAATAAATCCGCAAGCGCACGGAATTGTCATTGTAGCTTTCACCCGGAAGTATTCAGGGTATCGTATTTTTCACAGGGAACGGTTGCGCTCTAATCTTTGAGCAGGGTCACCCTAGGATAACTATGGATAGTGAGGTATCTTTATGGGCTTAGGTTTCGGGCGGGATTTCTAAAGTCCGTTGTCTACTCACTTCGGGCACCGCCCACGCCCAAAGCGACGGTTGTCCGGCAATTAGCTCTACGACACGACCCGAACGTGGGGGGGATTTCAAGGGACGGACAAGGCTTGTCACGACCAAGCCACCCTACCCTCAACCGTGGGATGCACCGCAAAAGGTAGGTGAACGCCAGCCCAAACACCACGTTTGCACTACCATCCACAACTCTTGGGTCGTACAAGGTTCCCGGTCAAAGAGTTCCTTCTCCAAGAGTTACGACTACCAATCCCGCAAGTCTACAAAGAGCTAAGATAATATACTTGAAGAACAATAAGCCGAAAAGATAATCACAAGCTTTCTCACCAAAGTGTAAGTAGCTTGTAGAGGTATGCGGGCGGTACCAACTCCGCACTCCGACTTCCTAGGAACCGCGACACACCGGGGTGGACCGACAACTCCAGGTAGAAGGAACCAAACTTCCTTCTAGCCTTTCCTCTCTCACTCTCCATTAGAACTAGAGGGGAAGAAGAACAAGAATAGAACTCTCTCCTCTCTCTATTACATTGTGGCTCCTCCTTGTGTTGTATGGAATTGGTGTGTGTTGAATGAGAGAGGAGAGGGGGCCTCCTTTTTATAGGTAGAGGAGAGGGGGCTCTTTTGGAAGATGGCCATCCCCACATGGAAGGATCAAAACCGACCTTGGAACACCTTCCTAATCAGCCCAAACCCGACCAACGCATGTCGGCAACACACTTTTTGGAAGGTAATGAACCGCCTCGAGAAGGATGGGCCCGAACCGCCTCCACGGTGCGCCAAGGCACCCAAGTGATGCCGCACACGTATGGGGGCCGTTTGGGCTGATATTTTGTGCGTGCGTCCCGTCTCGCCGTTAGCTTCGTTTCGTGGGTCGTGCACTGAAAACGGAGTCCGTATGAAAAAGTTATGCCCAAAATACTAAACCCATGTCCCTGCGCCCTGGTATGATTTCATGTTGGATTTGGGCTTCGACTTCTTGGGCTTATGTATAGATGTTGATACTCATATTTATGGGCATTTCTCCTCTCTTCTCCTAGCTTTGCTCATGTCCATTTAGGGCCTTGTTATTTTATATGTTTTCCTTTGCTTTTGGCCCAAAATGTATGTTTCGAACATTGTCCTGCAAAACAAGTGAAGTACCAAAACTTGTGGAAATGGTTAGCTCAAAGCCCTATCACTATTATGTTTTGGTAGTTTTATACTAATGTTGACGGTATAAAAATATGTAGTTAATGACCGTCAACAGTCATCGCGATCGCTTCTCGATGTCACAAGACAGAGAATTCATCTCTACTTGTGCCGTCGCTATGTGCTGCCGCCGTCTTCCCCATCCTTCTGCCGACGTGCCATCGGCGCCGCGAGAGAGCCGGCTTTGAAGCCCACGTCTCCTCGCGGCACTCCATAGGATAGGGGAGATATAAGGTTTTGGGAAGCGCCATCGCTGGACGCTCGATGTCACAAGACGAGAATTCATCTCTACTTGTGCCATCGCTATGTGCTGCCGCCGTCTTCCCCATCCTTTACTGCCGACGTGCCATCGGGGCCCGAGAGAGCCGGCTTTGAAGCCCACATCTCCTCGCGGCACTCCATATGATAGGGGACATATAAGGTTTTTGGGAAGCGTCATCGCAACTGCTCTGGATGTCACAAGACAGAGAATTCATCTCTACTTGTGCCATCGCTATGTGCTGCCGCCGTCTTCCCCATCCTTCTGCCGACGTGCCATCGGCGCCGCGAGAGAGCCGGCTTTGAAGCCCACATCTCCTCGCGGCACTCCATATGATAGGGGAGATATAAGGTTTTTGAGAAGCGTCATCGCTGACGCTTGCTGGATGTCACAAGACAGAGAATTCATCTCTACTTGTGCCATCGCTATGTGTTGCCGCCATCTTCCCCATCCTTCTGCCGACGCAGCATCGGCGCCAGCGAAAGTGAGCCGGGCTTTCGCCCCACGTCTCCTCTCGGCCCTCCATAGGGTAGGGACGTAAAAGGTTTTTGGGAAGCGCCGTCGCGACATCGTTGATGGTCGCCACAAGACAGAGAATTCATCTCTACTTGTTCCATCGCTATGTGTTGCCGCCGTCTTCCCCATCCCGCCACCGACGTGCCATCGGCACCGGGAGAGTAGGCTCCGAAGCCCAAGTCTCCCCGCGTCCCTACACGGGGTAAGGGATGTATAAGGTTTTTGGGAAGCGTCGTGGTGATTGCTCACTGGACGTCTTCTTCCCTCTTCGCCGGATCTTTATCAACGATTAATCAGCATAACTGTTGCATTTTTATTATTACATCGCCCACCACGATAACCGTCAACATTAAGATTTCCTAAACGACTCCTAAAAGAAATGAAATCTTGTAGTAGTCATTTTTAGATAACAATACGAAAAGCAAATTAGAGGAATTGAGAACGCAGGAAACAGAGGTAGGCGAGATTACCAGTGGTATCTGTTGGCAAATTGAGGAGCACATGGTGGAGGAAAGCCGCCGCTGACAGCGTGCTAATCCGATCGAGCATGGTGACGGAGGGCATGGTGGATCCTCAAGTTCGCAGGAGGTAGAGGTCATATGACCCGAAAACGGAGGGGAGGCTACACAGAACAAGGTAAAAAATTTGGTGAAATTTCCGCCGAATTTCTCGAAACTCGGTAATTTCGGTGGTGGCCAAAAACTCAAAATTTTTGTAATACACCAATACATTTGGTACATAACTCTAAATTTATATTTTTTGTTTGTTTATATTATATATTCCTCTTTTCAATATATGTGGTCATGAATCATACTAATATTTGTCGGATCTAAACTTTTTTTTTTGAAAAAAAACATACTTCATGTGTTAATCTCTAAGAAAATTTTAGTGAAATTTCAGCCAAATTTCGTGAAACTCAGTACTTTCGGTGGCCAAAATTTGTGCATTGCCGAAATTTAAAACCTTGGCGAGCGCTGATCCGGCTGGTGCAGGCGGCTGCGGTGGGAAGGCGGGAAAGATATAGGAAAATGTCAGAGCAATTTGTGTTAGTTTTTCACCTTGAACCATGCGCCTGGCTATTGTTTTTGTACTACGAAATTGGAAAATGTGAAAGAGAGTCGTTGGGAGCAGGGAGGACGAATAACCAAATCCCCTCGAGTCAGACGACGACTAGGCAAGACCGAGATTCCGTCGATTGTAGTACGTATTGTATTCTTCGTTCGATCAGATGAAAAAAAGTATTGTATTCGACCGATGCAACGAGCGTGAATGCACATGGATGGTGTTGTGAGAGATTAGCCATCAGCTGATTAGCTATGCTCTCCTCTTTGACAGGGTTCGTGTTGGAGGCCAATCGCCGGCGAAAGCTAACGCTGTTCCTGTTCCTGTTCCTGTTCCTGGGACGCCCAACGTACCCAGGCGCGGTCACACGGAGGGACAACTCATCAAGTGTGCCCGAGCCCGACTCATCTGAGAATAGTATCTCAACAGAGGCGACTTGCGTAGATTGATTTTGGGATTGCATTCGGCAATACGTAGTGCAGAATAGAGCACGCCGGCCAGTTGTTGTTCCGGTTCAGACCAAACACAGAACAACACAGGCGACGAGAGGTACGATTGGAATTCAACAAGTGCACGGTCACCGCCCGGGACGTACGTTGTTTCAGATACTGAAGAAAATAAATGCAGGGAACAAGCTAGGATTGAATTGAAGCACCACCACCGGAAAACCGAGCTTTGCCGAGTGTCAATGGTGTTACGTTGATCTCAAAGGGGCCCAGCCCAACGGCTGGCCCAATCCCCTTGGTCAGCCCTGATCGGGGGCATCTAACCCCTAATGGTTAGTGGACCCCCAAGGTAATCGCTAATTAATAAATAGGGTGGGGACCGGCGCACAAGGAACGAGTTACCGCTGAAGTTAGACAGCCGCCACTTCCCTCACCGCCATTCCCCCGCCCACCCCACCGATCGGAGAGCGCAGCCAGCGGGAAGTTCCACGACCGCATCGCCCGCCACGGAGGGAAGACCGCGGGGGATGAACTCCACCGATGCCTCCACCGACGGTCCAATTCTTTCACCTTTACTATTGACAGTTGATTAATTAGATTAGTTTGTTGTAGTAATCTAGGATTACTATTTGTTATCATCATTGTTCTAGTTGTTCCCTAATCCGATTTGCTACTAGTAAGATCCTCTAATTCTATCAATGGTATCAGCTGATCTAGTACGTAGATCGGGTTTTGGGAATAAGAAATAAAAAAAAAAAGCTCAGAGCAACAAATAAAGATGTTGATTCATTTCAAATCTAGTTTCTAACCCTAGCGCAAAGAACAACCGATCCGCATAGTCATCCACACAGAGAAAGGGAAGTTTTGATTAGAATCTTTCTAACCCTAAGCGCAACCACAAGCCAACCCATTCGAGAACCAGATCAGACAAGGATATGAGAGTAAGATCTGAAAGCATAAGAACAGGAAGGAACCGGCTGTGAGTTTTGGCCTATACCGGGCTCACCACAGTGGTTGCGGACACACGCACGTCGCCAGGTGTTCACCGCAGTACGCGAGCGCCGAAGTGAGGCCCCTCGGCGGCACCGCGCTCACCCAATTAGAACCTAGTTCTAGATAGCAAGTTATTCAAGTAGAGTTGAGCGCCCGCTTAGGATTCTAGATCGTCAAGTCATCAGGAGTCAGGTATTATCTTTGTATCCCAATGACTTTAGGCTATTTCAATAATATGTGTTTGATTGCTATGTTATTACTTTATTCTAGTAGTATATTTGATATAGTCATGATATATGCTGAATTCATGCACTTATTCATAGAGCTCCTAGTTGATTACTAGCTATGTTTGATTGCTATGTTTATATTTGATATAGTGTGTTAGGTGGTAGAGATTATGTAAGCGTGGTGCTTAGATATAATTTACCTGCGGATTCATCTTATGCTCCGGGTCATGTGGTAGATCGTGGGGGGTGACAGAACCTATTGAGTCCTTTGTAGTCCACTCCCTGAGTATGAGAGTAGTTGAAAATGGTTCTTGGGATGATCTTGTTTTGTTCTTGATTTTCCTTAGTAATCTTCAGGGTGCCCACATTCAGAAATTGCTATGCTATATATGATGATGTGCTAGTTAGAATAGACAATTGACTTAGTCTTTTGAATGCTACATAGAGTTTATATCTCTTAATTAATTCATGCTAGTCTAATTAGTGAGTAGTTTATTCTTATCTCCACGTGTTACCTCTGCCTAGTTATCAATGCTATCACTATCACATCTTTATCATATTTGGCTTACCCCTGTTATGGTATGTGCCATGCCATTGATACTCTCTAAGCTATTACTTTGCCATCAATATTCTAAAGCCAACATCCTTTAATTCCTCCTGTGGTTAAATTATAAAATAACGATACCCGGTTTACTCCCGGGTGAGATGCTACATGGTATTTTTATGCGTGTTTTGCAGATACCGCACATATATTCAATTAGAGAAGATATCAAGAGCATTTTACAGATACCATTCATGCTTCTCTCGCATTGCTGTTAGGGATGACAACCTAGCATTCAGGTAGTGTGTAGTGATGACCACACTTAGTGCTCCTGGCGGCATATCCTTGGAGGTGGGGTAGTGACGTTAGTGAGTACCAACAAAAGCCCACGGTGATCACTCCCTTCGGGCTAGGGAGCTTGAGCTTGAGGTAGGTGTAGTTGGGGACGGCCATGAATTCTCAGATTGCACTCCCGCCCTAAGATGGCGTGATAAGCCCCCTGGAACCCGACCACTTCAAAGGTCAGGGTCTCCATGCGGAAATTTGGGATCCCGAAGGTGACAGGCAGGTCGATTCGCCCGAGCGGCAGAGCCTATTTTCGGCATCATGCCGTGGAACGGGCGATGGTGGGGCAGATGCGTCCCGACCAACGCCCATGGCATCGAGCGTGCTGGTGTAGATGATGTTGAGGCTGCTGCCTCCATCCATCAACATGCGGGTGAGCCGCTTGGTCCCGACGACGGGTCGGGCCACGCCGATGGCACCCCGGCCTGGTCGGGGACATGCTCTGGGTGGTTGGTGCGGGTCGAAGGTGATGGCAGCTACGACCACGGAGGTACGAGGGCGCCAAGACCCGCCCGGCCAACACCGCGCCGTTCGACCTTGCAGTAGCGCTTGGAGCCGCTGTCCTGGGCGGCCCTGAAACCTAAGAGTGTCCTCTCCTTCCCAGATACTCCTCTCCTTCCCAGGTGTACCGAAATAGATATCTATTGTATTGTTTGAGATCCAACTTTAAACGGGCTTAACAAGCCGAGCTGGAGTTTGGCATTCTCATTGAAAAAAGAGCCCTAATTTTTATTTCAAAATAAAAAATGAATGTAATTGGAGTATTAATTTTTTTAACTAGCCGCCGAGCCAACTTCAACGGGTGGGTCGAACAAGGTCAGGAGGCATTGCCGGAGTTGCATCCACTGGGGGAAAGTCATTCCAAGTTTTTCGGAGAGTCAAAGTATTTTAAGTTTAACCGAATTTAGATAAGAATGTATAAATATTTATGGTGAAGTGCGGGTTTCATACGGATGTCTCCATCTCAAATTCTATGGTTGATTTGTATGGGAAGTGTCGAAGTGTGGGGTAGGCAAGGCGGTGTTTGATTGGATGGGTGGGAGTTCGGAATAGCGTGTCCTGGTGTTGTATGGTTGTTGCATATGGGCAGAACGGTGGAGAGGAGGAAGCTTTCTCGGTCTATCTGGGTGCAAGGAGAGCTGGGGAAGAGCCAACAGATTTCATGGTTTCCAGTGTGCTCACCACGTGCGCAGGACTGCTAGGCCTTGAAGTTGGTCGTGCTCTTCACGCAGTTGCTGTCCGCTCCTGCATTGATGCAAACATTTTTCTTGCAAGTGCTTTGGTTGACATGTATGGGAAGTGTGGGGGTATCGAAGATGCTGAACAGGCCTTTCTTGAGATGCCACGGAGGAATCTTGTTACATGGAATGCAATGGTTGGAGGTTATGCCCACATTGGTGATGCTTGGAATGCACTTGCAGTGTTTGATGATATGATAAAGTGTGGAGAATCAGCACCCAATTACATCACACTCGTAAATGTCCTTGCAGCATGCAGCAGAGGAAGTTTGACAAAGGAAGGGTATGAGCTGTTCAAGACAATGAATGATAGGTTTGGGATTAAGCCGCGAATTGAGCATTATGCTTGTGTAGTGGACTTGCTTGGTCGTGCTGGAATGGTAGAGCAAGCTTATGAGATCATACAGGGGATGCCGATGAGGCCTTCCATTGCTGTCTGGGGGAGCGCTACTTGGGGCATGCAAGATGCATCGTAAAACAGAGCTTGGAAAGATTGCTGCTGAGCAGTTGTTTGAACTTGATCCTCAGGACTCTGGCAATCATGTTTTGCTCTCTAACATGTTAGCATCTGCTGGCAGGTAAAATGACTTAAAATTATGTTTCTAACAAAAGAAGACCTTGGAATCAAATTACACTCACTCATTAATTCCGCGTGGATTTTTATTTACCGTATCTTTTTTCATTCTCCAGATGGGCAGAAGCAACAGATGTGAGGAAGGAGATGAAAAATGTCGGAATCAAGAAAGACCCAGGGCGCAGTTGGATTACCTGGAAAAATGTTGTACATGTTTTCCAGGCTAAGGACACAAAAACATGAGATGAATAATGAGATCCAATCATTACTGGCCAAGCTCAAAAGTCAAATGCAAGCTGCTGGGTAGATGCCAGACACACAATATGCTCTCTACGATCTTGAGGAAGAAGAGAAAGAATCAGAGGTGTTTCAACACAGTGAAAAAGCTTGCTTTGGCTTTTGGATTGATCTGTATACCACCAGGTGTACCTATAAGGATCATGAAGAATTTGCGAATTTGTGTAGATTGTCACCGAGCTTTTAGATTCATATCTGGTATTGTAGGTACGGAGATAATTGTGCGAGACAACAATAGGTTTCATCGCTTCAAAAATTATGAGTGCTCATGCAAGGATTATTGGTGAAGTTTTATCCCTAGGATCTGATGCATGCTTCTTTGGGCACTTTTGGAACTACTTCTGCAAATATAGAAGAAGGTATCTATATTAGTCCCTGAGCATGATTTGTATTCTATCACACGCCCGCATGGATTTTATTTTAGTTGACTTCTTTAGCTATTATAAGTTTGTAACCCTTGACTTGATCTTCTAAATTTTGAAAAATGGTAGTTGATAACTGATTACTATGATGTTAGAGATTAATGCCGCTGGAAGCTATGTAGTGTACAGAGAACATGATATTTTTGTTACTATAATCATAACGGTTCAGGTAATTATATTCACTAATGTTTTAAATATCATTTCTTAACTTTCGATTGGGAAAGGTACAATACCCGCATTAGATATTTTTTCATATTGTCAGTTCATTATGTCCACTGGATCAAACACAGCACATTCAATTGATAACTTCTTCATTTCCCATCAATCTATCTTCTAATACTATTTTTTTCTGAATTTTATCATGGAAATGGATTTGGTCCCTCAGTTATTCCACAATAGGAACTGGTACTTAGATTTGAATGTGCTACCAGTTTCTCCAGTTTAGATACTCCATAATTATTATAGAAATTGTTTATAAGTGCAGTATTGGTAAAATTTATCTTCATTTGGTTATTTTGGTTGCTCAATACGTGCAGAGTGCGACATCAAACTTGGAAAATGCAGAATCTGATGGAAATAGACCAGCAGGCCAAATTTATTCAGGGATCCGTCCAGCAAGGTTGGCGAATGCTATCAAGATGGGAAATAGAGAAAAATAGACTGGCAAATCAGAACAAGGGACTAGCAATATCCTTAGTTGCTTCCAATATTTGGCATGGTCAGGGAGGAGACGCTATCATTGACGGTGGAGCACAAATGCTGAGCATGTTTGTTGCAGCCTTGCTGGTATATCGACAGTGGTCAAAGAGCATATCCAGAGCTTTCTGATGTCGGTGCATGTACTCTGGGAAAAGAGCTGTGGTACTGGCTTAGCTCAGCTCAGGCCAACCATCCATGATATTCCTCCGGCATTGAAATTCTATGTAGTACTGTCTCAGATCCGCCATTCATGATGTTCCTCCAGTGTTGAAATGCTATGTGGTATTATCTCATCTCAGCCACCCTCGGGTCTTGAAATGCTGATGACTGAGGGGGCTGGGCGACATAGTTCTAACTTGTAGAAATGGTAATAGGTAATGCACTGATTCTTGAAGCTTGTAAATGCGCAATGTACTACAATGACACAATATGTTTAAGAAGCATGACTCTGATCATGAGCTGGTGAATTTCTGGCAAATTTATCAGCATATACACATTTTCCTTCCTCTTCTTGTTTTTTAGTTTATATTTTGGAGCTTTATACAGGATACTAACCCATCCTTCACATACCTCAAATGTTCCATTAAAAAATGCACCAATTCACATCTCGTTTACGATGTTCCATCCTAACTTTCAGCCTGGCCTGTATGAAGCATTCCCTCAAGTCTTTTCTAAGAACGGCCGGACCATGTCCACATATACCATGTAACACCACTAATGATGACCGCAATGGCAAAATCACAAGCGCAGGACTTACGAGGTGTTTGTTCACGCTGAACCTTGTATATCACATAGCAGGCACTCGGTATAACATAGGAAGCAAAGCAAGCAATTAGAACAATTATTGTTAATACATCCTAATACAGAAAGACCTGGATGTTACAAAATGAAATTGAAAACCAAAGATTAAATTGTTTTTGCCCAGAATACTTGAAACTTACTGGCGAGATGAAGTACCAAATATCAAATAATTTTGCATGAGACCTGCTATTTAAAGCAAAAATAAAGTAGTAAATTACCAGAAAATGCCTCACCTAAGGCCCCAGTTGTGTATTGCATTTCTGGATCAAGATATTGCTTCACCTAAAAAACAAAAAAATTCTAAAATGCTTCACCTTTTTTTTTTTTTTTTTTTTTGAGCACAAACGAGCCTTTCTTTATTATATCACATAAGTCTTACAAACTCCATCAGGAGGCTCATTAAACCATACATAACGACCAACAGAGAATTTTACACATCCTCTCGCTAAACAATGGGCATCGAAATTAGCGCTTCTATTCTCATGGACGAATTCAACTCTTGTGAAGCTGCCCCTACCATGCTGTATCTCCCGTATAACCGGTCCATGCACACCCAATCCCTGACCGGCGATGCTTCGACTGCATTCATACAATCACTGGCAACCCGCACTGATCGGATGTTCAGATCACTGGCCAATGCCATCGCCGCGGCATGCTAGAACCTCCGCTGTTTCTGCATCCGTGTAACCTTCCAAGACCAGAGCCGACGCCCCATGAACTGCCCCTCCTCATTCCGGGCTACAGCCGCCATCGCTGCTCGGCCCGAATTTTTGGAGATAGCTGCATCCACATTAATCTTATCGTAGCCAACCGGTGGTTTGATCCACCGTACACCCTGCCTCTCCACTGCCTGTGCCATGGTTTTCTTCGGACTGATCTCACTGAGTTCATTCACGAACCGCTCCACAAAGCAGTGTGTAGAGAAAGGACTTTGAAATTCATTGTCATGAATCGCCCGCCTTCGAGCATACCAGATCGCCCA
Organism: Hyparrhenia diplandra; assembly: GCA_015847255.1. Taxonomy (NCBI): domain Eukaryota; kingdom Viridiplantae; phylum Streptophyta; class Magnoliopsida; order Poales; family Poaceae; genus Hyparrhenia; species Hyparrhenia diplandra. The sequence continues at coordinate 194,966 of JADLZK010012654.1, read as the reverse complement.
AAGGCGCACTGACACCCTCGTCAGTTCATCGTGCTTGAGCCCCTTCATCACTTCCGCAAGCCACGCTCTGGCATCTTGGGTATCTATGTTGCACAGGAACTCAGTAGTTTCTTCGTTCTCCAAAGCCCAAACACACTTCGCCATATTACATTCCAACAACGAATGCCTCCAGGAATCTATCCCTCCACATAACGAACACCTTGCATCCGGTGCCATATTGCCGATAAAAAATGGACGCCCCCGTTGGGATGGATTGTCTTGCTAATCGCCACAGAAAATTTCTGATCTTAGATGGAACTTTGACCCTCCACAAATCGCTCCATTCCTTCTCCCGAGCTCCTGTATTTGAACAGCTCGGTCTCTCGTCGAGCCATGCCGACGCCGTCTCCCCTCACCGGACCAAAGATGCGGTAGGCCGAACGGACGTAGTAATTCCCGGACTTTTCATAATGCCAAGCCCAGAAATCGCCCAAGGACTTGAAGCTGATCGGAATATTTTCGATGGCCTCCCAGTCTGGTGGCGCAAAAAACTCCCTTAACAAGCTCCTGTCCCAGCTCCTCGATTCCTGATTTATCAGGTCAGACACCCACAGCGGTGGATTTGGTTTCATCGGCGGGAGCGGCCGCAGCATGCCATCTCTCGGTATCCACGGATCCTCCCATGTCTTTGTTGCCGTGTTCGTACCAATCCGGCGAATCGGTCCACGACGCAGCGATTCTATCCCATCGACAATTGACCTCCACACCTTTGAGGGTGACGAGCCAACTTCAGCATCGAGAATATCCGCATTGGGGTGGTAGACTGCCTTCAAAACTCTTGCACTCAAGGAGTCGTTGTTGCACCAAAAGTCGCCATGCCCGCGCCCGAAAGCAGCGCAAGATTAAAAGTTCAATGTTCCTGAATCCAAGCCCCCCTCGAGCTCTTGGGCACGGTCATGTCGTCCCAAGCCACCCAGCAGGTCTTCCGCTTTCCCGCCTTACTCCCCCACCAAAAGTTTCTGAGAATACCATCAATGTGTGTCCGCGGGGGAGCCGGAAGCATGCCATGGAATACGTTGGAATTGCCTGGGCTACAGCCTTGATTAACACCTCCTTTCCTGCAGCCGACAGGCACCTCTCCATCCATCCCTGTACTTTTTGCCACACTCTCTCTTTGAGGTAGGAGAAGGCACCCACTGTTGCCTGTTCGACGTCAGTCGGCATGCCCAAATAGCGCTCATTGAGAGCTTCATTTGAGACTCTCAATATCTCCTTTATTTCATCTCGAATTATCAGCCTGCATCCTTTTGCGAAGTGGATAGAAGATTTATCCAAATTTATCTGTTGTCCCGATGCACGGCAGTACAACTCAAGGGCTTCCCTCATCAAGTTTCCGCATTCTCCTGGTTGGCTCAAAAAGCGGCGAGTCGTCATCTGCAAAGAGTAGGTGACTAACCATCGGAGCCGACGGCGCCACCTTGATACCCATGAGGTTCGATGACTGAGTACGGTGTTTTAAGAGGCACGAGAGGCCCTCTGCTGCTAGTAAGAACAAATATGGAGAAATTGGGTCACCTTGACGGATACCCTAGATGGCTTGAATGTTTCCAATCTGTTGCCATTCAATATCACCGAAAATGAGACTGAGCTGATAAGCCTCATTATCATATTAACCCACAAACGATCAAAGCCAAGCTTGATCATAATCTTCTGCAGGTACTCCCACTCCAACCTATCATATGCTTTCTTCATGTCGAGCTTCAGGCACGTAAACGGTTCTCTCGTCGCTCTCTTCTTCTTCATATAATGCAAGCATTCATAGGCTGTAATAATATTATCTGTAATTAGCCTTCCCGGAACAAAAGCCGACTGCTCCTCTGAAATCAACTTGGGCAAAATAGACCGAAGTCTATTGGCCACCGTTTTAGATGCAATTTTATATATCACATTGCATAGACTAATGGGACCGAAATTGTCCCAACTCTTACGGGTTTTCCACCTTCGGTATTAAAACAATGTTTGTATCATTGATCTTCGATGGATCATCCACCCCCCCTGCAGTACTCGAATGACCACGCTGAAACCGTCACCACACAAGTCCCAATACCGCTGAAAGAAATGTGCCGGGTACCCATCCGGTCCCGGTGCCTTGGTGGGAAACATCCGAAACAAGGCTTTCTTAACCTCCTCTCGATTCTATCGGTTTGAGCAACATGTTGTTCATCTCCTCTCATCACCTTAACCCGCACCGTGGCGCGAATTGGTCGGTATCCCGTATCCCCTCCAACGTGTAGAGGTTCCTATAGAAATCGGTCGTCATAGAGGCCATCACCGAAGTCATCCTCCTCCGTGAAGCTGCCATCCTCCATCTTTAACCTCGAGATTTTATTCCTCTTGCGCCGTTGAGATGCGCGAAGATGAAAAAACCGAGTATTTTTGTCACCCTCTGCGAGCCAAGTGATACGTGATCTTTGTTTCCACATTACCTCCTCCCGTAACTCAGCTTGACTATTCATGCGCGCATCTTGGTTTCCTCGTGAGAGGGTGTCATCCTCCTAGGATCGAGCGAGGAGCTCCAATTCTCGCCTCAAGCCCTTGAGCTCTCGGTTGACACTACCAAACGTTGATCTCTCCCAACCCCCGATGTGTTTGGAAATTCTGGAGATCTTTGTCACCAACCCCTCTAGCGTTGTGGCCGGCTCCAGCGCCTTCCACGCTTGGGTCAAGGAATCCCGAAATCCTTCATGCGTTTCCCACATGATCTCGTACTTGAACTTCTTGTTCGGTTGTTTCGGCCGCTGCTTGTCTTGCCATCTTAGCTCGATCGGTGCGTGGTCCGATATCTGCGGCGTTAAGTGGCGCAACACCGCTGTTGTTGGGAAGCGTGAGCACCACTGACACGCCAAGGCCCGGTCCAAAGCACCTGCGGTCACGAACCCCTCGCAATCCTTCTTCTCGTATGTCCACCAACGGCCATCGTAACCCAAATCCGAGAGGCTGCAAACATCAACCGCCTCTCTAAACCCCGATATCTGACTCCAACTTCGTTCCTGTGCTGCCTCATGCTCGGAGCGCAGCAACACTTCGTTGAAATCACCAATACACATCCACGGTAGTGCTGATGTCGACCGGATGAACTTCAGCATCTCCCATGTCTTGTGTCGTTCCGGAACCTGTGCCTCGCCATACACACATGTTAGGCGCCAGGGTTCACCCCCATTCACAGTGATAATAGTGTCTATATGATACTGGGAATAGGGTAAAATCTCCACTCTAGTTTCTTTATTCCAGAAAATACCAAGACCACCACTGCGTCCTGTGCTACTTACAGCAAAAGCTTCATCGAAACCTAGAGTACCTTTAAGTCCTTCTACCCGTGCACGGTGAACCTGAGTCTCAAGAACACACAACACGGTCGGGGCATATCTCCGTACCAAATCACGGAGTTCCTTAACTGTCGCGGCGTTGCCCAAGCCTCGATAGTTCGGTACGAGGCAACTCATTGCTCCCGGCGGTCCTCCTCGCCGGAGGCCGCCGATGCCTGAGCCTTCTCGCTGCCTTCCTCTCCTTTTTTTTCGCCTTCTTCTTGCCCCTAGGGGATACGTGATTCGGCGGCAAATGGAGGAACAGCCGCATCCCCCTTTTGGTCACCCTCGGTTTTCTGGATTCAAGGCCTACTGTGAACTCTCTGCATTTTCTTGACTTGGATGTTTATTTGTGCCTACCCAAGAAGTAAAAATTGGACTAGGCCTTATGGCTTAAGAGGGCATAAACCCCTTGAATCAAATTTTGTATCTAACATTCTCTTAAAGTGAAGGACCGAGTAGGCGACCGAGAGAGGGGGTGGGGGTTGAGTGGGAGCCAACAAAAAATCTTCCCAAACTTATGACCTATATCCCAATCTCATCACCATGGCCCTTTCTTCTAAAGATTGCTCACAGACTTGTTGTTAGAGCGAACAAGCAAGTCTAAGAACAACTTTAGGAAGCATGAAGCGGAAACATAAATCGAACGAGCAGCGGAACAAGCGAAAGAAAAACCTACTCAGGGGGATCGGAACTTTCGATGCATCATCGAGACTTCCGACCAAACCACCGGAACACCCGACCAAAGTCTCTCGTCTTGAAACCTTCGGATCATCGGGACTTCCGATGCAAGCGTAACTTTTCACCGAACACCTGACCAAACTCTCTGTCTAGAAACCTTCAGATCATCGGGACCTTTGACCAATCTAAAACAGCTCGCGAGACTTTCGGAAAACTCAAAATCCACTCAAACGAACTCCAAATCTCACGAAACTTGAATCATAGCTCCACAATATCATGGTGAACCTTTGCCCACAGGTTTCACCAAAGGAGTTGGAATGTAATTCTACGAATACGAATGAGTTTCCGCAAATAAGGGATTATATACGTTAGTGTCTACCACTACCGGAACTCGGCGATATCCGCGTGAGGCCGTTCCTCATGGGAACGACGTTTTTCATCACGGAAAGGCTATCCCGGGGGTAAAACACGGGATACCCGTGACGGGAACGAAGGGGTCGGGAAATAACCCTTTCCCGTGAACACGGAACTACCTCCGGGATATACATTCCCATGATCCTCAGTTCCTCACGGGATATGCTTAACGGGGGAGGGTTGAAGCCCCGTAGCCGCCTACGTGTCCAGTTCGACGAAACGGCATTTTGGCCTGATATCCCGTGAGCGTAACGGATTAGCTCACGGGATATCGGGCCCTTTCCCGTGAGCCCGCTCAATGTTCACGGGGAAAGGTTTGTCCTCTTTCCCGTGAGCAGCCACCTCTCACGGGAAAGGTGTGGCCTCTTTCCCATGAGCTACGCAAGGGAAACAGGTTTTTTTTCCTTTTTTTTTGTTCCAGCACATATAAATATATATATACATACACAGATTGCATAATATCAATAATAGCACATATATAGCTCGATAAATCCATAATACCACATATATTACATAATATCCAACAAAGTCACAAGTTAAACCACAAGTTCACAAACACCACAAGTTCAAGTGCACAAGTTTCACAAGTTTTGAACCCAAATCATGACAAATTTACGGCCACGGCCTCCAATCTTCCGCAGCGCGTTCCCAAGGGTCCTGTTGAGATTGGGTCGGAGATGGGTTCGATGCATGAGATTGATCCCGCACGTAGGCACAAATAAATAGTTAGAAATTTGTGAGACAAAATTGATGGTAGATTCTATTCACTTGAAAAAAAAAGAAGATAAATAGTTAGAAATTTCGCAGCACCTCCCCTCGCACGGAGGGGTTTCCAACCCTGCAAGAAAACAACGGCTCGATGGCCGACAACCACATGTCCACGTGCACATCTCATGGTGCATCCAAAACTCCGTGATCATATCCATTCACATTCATATATGCATATTTCGAGTTACGGGAGACAAACTCACAGGAGAGGGTCCATGCGGTGGAGGGAAGATTGACGGCTGACCGTAGACGGGCGGTGGGACGAAGACGGGCGGTGGTGGAGGGAAGGCGATCTCCGGTGGCAGCTGCACACCAACCTGGCCACCAACTAGCTGGAGGTACCCTAGGAGAGCTTCCATGCTCTTCCGGTGCTGCTTCGCCTCTCTCTCGCCTCCGCCAGAGCCCTTGCCCGCTCCCTCTCCTCTCCCTCCTCCCCGCCTTCCTCTCTTCCTCTATCTAGGCCTATTTCAACACAAAGTTAGAACACGTGAAAGAGTATGTAACGATAAATGAACCTTTAATAAAAATAAATGAACCTCAAGTCTGGAGACCGTAGCCCGGTAAGTGGTTGGCCGCCACAGTATCACCGGGCCCCCGAGCGTGCTCGAGCTCGATAACCTCTTTGTGTTGTGCGGGTTGATGACGCTATCACCCAAATAGTACCGCCCATGCTTCTTGCCTCCTCCGCGATCGATCATGGCGATGTCCCCCTCAATGTTGTGGCCGCGGGATCAAAGCTTTCTCCATACACCTCCCTCGCGACTTCGGTGTGCCTACTAATCTTCTCGTAGGTGGTCGGGTTGGTGTAGGCTTCGGGCCCAGCCTCAAGATTGAAGAGACCTTGGGATCTTTATACTTGCCTGTGTGGGAGCAAGCAAAGGCCTCGAGTGTGCTGATTGGCACGCCATGTGTCTCCTCCTAGGTGACAAAAAGAAAAGTAGCTAGAATGTTTAGAAAGTATTGAGTTGCAAATCAGAAAATAAGAATGGGATAACACTTACATATCTATAGCTTGCCAGGCCGCGAGATTAAGGCTCCCTTGATGGTGTGGTACGCCTGGCATCATGGGACGCCGTTCCCGGTGGTCGTTGTGGACCTCCTGATAATTTGTATCGACCCACTTCTCCACCTGAAGCTCCCAGCAACGCCTATGCAACAAGCACCAGTGCGGAATCACCTACATGACACCAAGTATAACACATGTTATAAAAATCACATTAAGCATAATTAAACTTAGTATGACCTATCAATATTTACCTGCATGTATTGTTCTTTGGTCAGATTCAGCGTTTTCCATTCCTCCTTATCGAGCCTCCTTTTGTCGTATGTCGCGTACCACGTCCTGACGGCCTGGCCGCGTGCCTCGTACCACATGTCTCGACACAAGCTTGAAATAGGCGTTTAGAGCCACTTCATCCGCCCTAGGCTCGAATCCCTCCTCGCACTTGAAGTATTTCTACACATAGAAGCAATGTGATAAGTCATTATTTCTAACATTAGAATTTGAAGCGATGTATTTGTAAACTACAAATGCGACATAGACTTACCCAAAACTCTTTGATCACACGCACTGCCTTGTTACTATATTTGATGCCATCGTCATCATAGTTGTCCTCAAATTCCACATACTGGTGGAACGACGTGACATGATACTCTTCTCCGTCTTTTTTAATAAGGCCGGGTAGTGCTTCTTGACCAGAATACCAAGAATGCCATTGGGAAGGCGTCCTTTAACCTTGTTCGGTGACAACAAAAGACACCCAAATGATCAAGAATAATGATTAGTTCTATTACGATTTTGAAACCTGAAAAAAAAGGAAGTAGTGCTAAAATGCAAAGTAAATTACCTTTCTACTGGCCTTATGATCGGTTTCTTGGCCTCAGTAGGTAGTCGATCCGGGAGTCTCGAGGGGCCTCGCAAGTAGACACGCCTCCGAAAGCGGAGGAAGAGGAACCCCCTCACGCATTACTCGGCTAGTTCCCTCCGGTGTCTTTGACGCCGAGAGGTCCACGCCCCGCCGCCTCGCCTCCGCCCTCCTCCTCCTCCTCCTCCTCCTCCTCCCGCACCACTGGTGGTGGTGATCGGTGGTCGGGGTGCACGCCCGCCCGCTGCCTACCCCTACCCCCGTGGCTCGACGCCTCCCCTTGCTCTTGCCCTTGCCCTAGCGAGGCAACACTTTTGAATTTTCTCGCTGATTTTCTTCAAGACATTCGCTCGAGGCATCTTTTTGAATGACCTCGCATAGTTATGAATAGATGAAAATCAATTAGATGTACATAATTAGTAAAAATGCAAAATTAAATAGAACATAGTTATGAAGAGATGAAAAAATCAATAATCGTAACATAATTATGAAGAGATGCATAGTATTACATGTATTATAAATAATCCTCATCCCTCGTCACGATTTTCAAGACCGCCGGATCATAATCCTCATGATCACTATCATCCATGTCTACGCCTTCCAACATATGAAGATTGGCGGGATCCATGGGAGGAGGAACGGCGTCAACACTACATTTGTCCTTAAGTAATTTTTCAAACAACTGTAAGTCCTTCGTGATCTCGAACCTCCTCGTCCTCATCATCATCAACAACACTTTCATTGTCTACTTCCATTTCGTTGGGGCCCGGTTATTTCTATCACAAATTTACCTTGTAGCCCATCTTCTTGGAAGAACTCTCCCTCATATGTGTTTGCATTAAAATGGTATAATCGTCCCCTCGTTTGGCACGTGTAGTCTACCATGTGGCAATACCTTCTGCACAACATCCCAACCCTTAAGCCGCCATTCCCCGACAACACCATGGGAGATATCCCTTGATGTCCCTTGATGTCCCGTGATGTGTTTGCCTGGCTCACGGGATATCCCTTTATTTCCCGTGATGGGTGTCTCAAAGCCGACGGGAAAAAGATAATCCCCACGGAAATAAGGTAATTCCGGTAGTGTACTTTGAATATATGAACACCCAAACAACATTTGGAGTGTAATTCTACGAATGAGTTTCCGCATACATCCAAACAAGAGAATTGAAATGAATCAGATTCTCAGTAATTCAATTCCTATAGAATCTAATTGCTAGAATTTCATTCCTAGAATGAGATTCAATTCCAAGGAAACAAACGGGCCAGGTTTTTTGCGCTGTTATTTACACCTCGATCTTCAAAGATGTGAATCCATGCACTTTGCCGCCGTGCACGACCGCGCAGAACTTGCCCTCCTCCGGTTGCTTCTCCTCTTTGTTGTCGGCTGCTTCCGGCAGCCGCACGTACGCCGCCTCGGCAGAATACTTGTTGCTCAGGTACATGTAAACCGCGACGGCGAACACCGGCCAGCAAGGTCAGGCACCACCCGAACTGAAGGTTGGCGATGGCCATGGCGCGGCGCAGGCTGGCCTCGCCATGGCAGCGCACGTTACGCTTCGTGTCGTGCCGGCGGACGAGCTCACAGCCCTTGGGCTCCCAGCTCACAGCCGCGTGGCGCCAATGACCGTGAGCCACAGCCCGAAGAACATGAGGCACGCCGACCGGGCCAGGCTCACCGCGGCTCAGCGGTAAGGCGGCGCCGAGGACTGCCGTGGCGCGAGGCGCGCCCGGCGGCGACGAGCTCCAGGAGCACGCGATGGAACCGCCCTCGGCGGCCCGGCCCGTCCGTGGAGTGGAAGTGGAACACCAGCAGCTCCCTGCGCGCGGACGGCCGCCAGGAGAGCAGGGTGACCATCCGCGCCCTGCGCCCGGACGCGGTCGAGGTGCACCGCGAAAGCGCCGTGAGACGGCGATGGCGATGGCGATGGTGGCGTGCTCGTGGTTGCGCGAGGCGTCGGCGGGGATGGAGCCGCCGGGCGCCGAGCGGAGGAACTTCGAGTGGCCGACGGACATCTCTAGGACGAAGAAGACGGCGCCGCTGGTGCTGAGAAGGATGAGCTCCAGGTGGCGCCGCGGGCGCGCCAGGAACCAGGCCGGCGCGACGTACGAGCTCGGGTCCTGGGAGAAGAGCTTCATGTGGCCGATCAGGTGCCACAGGCCGATGGCGAAGAAGTTGGCGCCGCCCAAGATGTGGCCAGCGATGCTGCTGCCCATGGCGCGGTGCTGTCTGGAACTGCAAGTCTGGAACGAGATAGAGGGACAGCGCGCATCTTAGACTATGTAACGATATATATAAATAAATTTAAGGGGTTTCATTTTTAGGCATTTGATGTAGGCATTTGATGTAGGCATGGTGACTTTCATGACAAACTGTTCCATGTACAGAGCGAAGAAGTTGACTTCACTACAGCTGTACTAGATGGCTGAAGCCTGTTAGAGCCAGAGAGCTGCCTTTAACGACCATTGGGAATGCTTAGTGTCCTTGCACATGTATGTGCCTCAATTCAGGTGCCCTCGTTGACAACTAGAGCAAAACTAAGTACAATAAAATCGTTAAGTGGATCCATATCATCGAGCAAATCATGATAATTTTCAGTTTGTGCGGAAAGCAGGGATCCCATGGAGCATGAGAATCATAAATAACAGTTGGTTCCCCAGCTTCCCACGTCCTCACCACTTGTGTTCCACGATTCCAACTGCTAATACAGAGCTGACCAACCCGCGTGCCTGTGCCTGGACAGTGAAGATATTGCATGAATTTCAACGCAATAACTTGAGATTGAAAGAGCAGGGCATAAAATATCCAGGTTCAAGTCCTCGACTTGGCACGGGGTGCTCGTATTTTCTGAATTTATTCTAGAATTTAACCGCCGCTATTCTTTCAGTGGTAGCGGCGTTGCCATCTGGGGCGGGCGCGAGGGCCGACGATGCCGCAGAGGCGGCGGCCCTGGTCTTGGCGGAGGCGGCGTCGCGCTGCGCGCGAGGCAGCCGCGACAAAGAATGAGGCTGAGGAGCAAGCAGCGGCAGCTTCAGCTGCACGGAGGCAAGCGGCGGCGCCACGAGGCCGAGCGCGCATCGCCGGGGCAGCAGCCGCTGGCGAGGCTTGCATTGCCGGCGCGGCGGCTTGTGGCGGAGGGCATGGCCACCCTGCGCTGGCGGAGGGCGATCCGTAGCAGGTGCTCCCGGATCCGGAAGAGAACGACGACGAGGTCGAGTGTTGGCGCATGGAGCGCGCGGCACGCGGAGGAACCAAAGAGGCATTGTCACCTCTTCTTCCCTTCGCCGGAGCAGCGCCTCCCTGTCACGGACAGTGCCCGCGGGCCCTCTGCTTCCCGGAGCGACACCACGGTTGTGGCGACCTACGTGATGACTTACGTGTCGTCTTCAGGGACTCCGGCGTGGTACGCCATGGCCAGTGCTCACGAAGACGAACTACGCCGAATGGAGCCCGATGATGAAGGTCAAGCTCGAGGCACGGCCGATGTGGGAGGTCATCAGGTATGGCAACGTCGACCGCCACGCGGATCGACGTGCACTCGAGGTACTTGTGGCAGCAGTTCCACCGGAGATGGAGCCCATCGTCGCCAGCAAGCGTACTGCACGGGAAGGTTGGGAAGCCATCGCTGAGGCACGCATCGGCAGCGAGGGCGCGCAGCTATCCACTTTGCAGAAGTTGCGGTAGGAGTGTGTTCGTTTGGCCTTCCGGCTAGGTGATGAGTCGACGACTTCACCATGCACCTCACCAGCTTGATGCAGAAGCTGGAGTTGTACAACGATTTCGACATCACCGAGGAGAGAGGTGTGGTGAAGCTCCTCCGTGTCGTCCCAAAGCAGTTCAAGCAGATCGCGCTATTGATGGAGACGACCTCTCCAAGCTCACCATCGAGCAGGTGTCGGGTTGGCTCATGGCAGTCGACGACCACGAGGAGATGCACCCTGAGCCGGCCACCATGAATGACCAGCTCCTCCTCACCGAGGAGTAGTGGCGCGCTAGTGAGCGCAAGAAGGAGGTTGGATCCACTCCGTCGATAAGCCGCGGACATCGACCACGTAGGAAGGACAAGGCTCCTCGTCCGTGTGAGGGTGACGACGACCGCGAGGACGAACGCGGCAACACCTGTTACAGCTGCGGACAGGTTGGACATTGGACCAAGGAGTGCAGACGACCGAGGCGTGGAGGCTAGGCGCAGGCCCACATCGTGCAGGTTCAGGACGACTTCGACGCCGACCTGTTCCTGGCGCACGGGAGTGTCGAGCTACACTCCGCTCACGTGCTAGCCGCCACCACGCTCCACCACGATGAGTCGCGAGCTCATGCCTTCCTCGGAATGGTGGGAGCAAGGAGGGTATCGACGGATAGTACCTGACACCAGCGCCACCCACCACAAGACCGGGGCGTGAGTACTTATCCGAGCTGGACTCCACCGTGCGAGGCTCCTCAAGTTCAGGGGACACCTCCGCCCCGTGGAGATCGCGGGCGCCGGAACCGTCACACTCATTGCAAAGACCGGCGAGCGGGGAAGGTCACCAATGTCTACTACATCCCGGCGCTACGGAACTCGATCATCAGCTTGGGACAGCTGGATGAGAACGGGTTGCACGTGGAGATTAAGGATGGTCTCCTCGCGCATCTGGGACACTCAACGCCGTCTCCTCGCCAAGGTCAGCGGGGAGTGACCGCCTCTACATCCTCCATGCAGAGGTGGCCCAGAGGCCCCACCCGGCGGCTCGATACGACAAGGTCGAGCATGCCCACTTCAAGGGAGCAGGGGGAGTCTACCCTAGCTCCACGACCGACCGGAAGACACCGCTCAAGGCTTAGGGGGAGTTTGTTAGATTAAGCCTTGAGTGGACCTATGTATTAATTAGGGGGTGCCTAAGCTGCCACCATATGCTTAAGAGTTTAGCTTATGCTTTAGCTAGTTTACTTTTGTTTTGTCTTGGGCACCTTGGAATATGCTAATTTACCCTAGGCTTTCAAGTTGTCTATATGTACCCAGACTTGCCCTTGTTGGGCTGAGTTGAGAACAGGAAAGAGTCCATTTGGGCCAACAGGCCACCTTATTATTTTTTTCAGAGCCAGCTGCCAAGTTCCTTATGACTTCCGAAAGTTATTGGCCTATTGGGCTTCCAAAGTTTGAGATTCGTGCAAACTACTCCCCACGGTTGGATCTTCATTACAAACCCTACCATTCCATCTTCTTCCTCCTCTATCTCTCTCCTCTCTGCCCGCGCCGCCGCCTCCCCCGAAACGAAACTGCTCGCACCGCGTGTCGCCCTCCACCGCGCCCGGGCTCCCATGGCCGCCTCCTTCTCCTCCACATCTTCCCCCACCTAACCGCCTGAATGTATCGCCATCGGGATCCTCTTTTCATCTGTGGCCTCCATTTGGCTAGAGGATGGCCGAGGGGTCCCTCTTGCCGCGCCATGGCCGACCGAGCTGTTCCGTGCTCCTCCGGCCGCTGCCGCCTTCAACATTTTTTTTTTTTTTTTGTTTTCAACATTTTTTTCCCGGTTTCAACATTGTTGATCGTGTGATTGCAAAATGTTGAACTAGGTTTTGCAAATTGTTGAACTTATTTGGGCTGTTTTGTTGGTTAACTAACTTAACTGGGCCTGATGGGCTTTTTTAGTTAACTTGCTTATTGAACTTCCGGAAGCTATAGGAGCCCCCGCCAAGTTCAACCGTTTCTAGCTTAGTGAGTGAGTACCCCAATACAGAGGCTTCATTTGCGTATCACTTTGTTGATCTGCACAGCCAATATTCCTATTAAATAAAAGAACGAGATGGAAAGCATCCTATGAGAGTCTGAGACTATGAAGATTCTGATTCCATGTACTTTCGCTTCGTAATCTTTCTTGGTTCAGAGTTGAGTGATCCCTATCCTAGATTATATATATAAAAATAGTAGCCCTTGTTGACAACGAGAGCAAAGCAAGAAATGTCCATGTTCATAGCCAATCAAAAGCAGGTCCATGATCGAGCAAATCACGACAACTATAGTTTTCAGTTTGTGCAGAAAAGTAGGGACCCCGAGGAGCATGAGAATGATAAACAACAACACCTAGATCCCTAGCTAGCTGGCTATCTTCCACTCGTCGTGTTCCAGGCCGCCGGCTTCCAGCTGCTGAGATTCAGAGCTAGCTAGGTAGCACACACCCTGCATCCGCCTTTTAAAACCTCGCAAAACGGCGATCAAGAAAGCACCAAGAAACACATAAACGCTAGGTAGCTGCGCGCCATGGGCAAATTAATTGGCCACGTTGTGCCCGGGGCTATCGTCTCAGGCCTTGGCCTGTGGCAACTGTTCAACCACATCCGGCTCTTCTCCACTCTTGGCCCGGGCTCGTACGTCGCGCCGGTCTGGTTCCCGGCGCCGCGCGTCCGCCACCTCGAGCTCATCGTCAACATAGCCACCGGCGTCTATGGAATATCCACCCAGATTTTCATCGGCCACTCGAGGTTCCTGCCCCTGGATGCCGATGGCTCCATCCCGTCGGCGCGCCTGCCCGACCTCGAGCACGCCCTCATCTACGCCTCGCTCCTCGTCTACGCTTGCCCCGCGCTGCTCCTCGACGACCTGGTCTGCCGGCGCCGGCTGCCGGGGCGGCGCGCGCTCTGCATGCTCCTCTCGGCCGTCGTCTACGTGCAGGAGCTCCTCGTTGTCCACTTCCACTCCAGCGACCACGCCGGAGTCGAGGGGCGGTCCCACTTGTTCCTGCAGGCCATCGTCGCCGTGTGCCTCGCCACCACGCTGCTCAGCGTTGGGTTCCCGCGGAGCTTCACCGTGAGCCTGGTCCGGTCGGCGGCCATCACGTTCCAAGGGGTGTGGTTGATGGTCATTGGTGCCATGTGGAGCCTGATTCCCAAGGGCTGCTCGCTCGAGCATGACGAGCACGGCCGCGGCCGGCGCTGTGCGCTGCCGGAGCGAGGCCAGCACCCACCGCGCCATGGGCGTCGTCAACCTGCAGTTCGGGTGGTGCATGACCTTCATGACGGTGATCGTCGTCGCGCTCTACCTGCACCTGTGCAACAAGTATCGTGCAACGGAGGTAGCGTACGAGCAGCTCCGGCCGGAAGGTGGAGACGAGGTGAACGACGACCTCAAGGCGTACAAGTGCGTTGTGGCGCGCAGAGGCGGCAACGACCTGCATGGTATCACTGCGTTGGAGATTGAGGTCTAAAACTAACGGATCTAAATTAATTGGCTCTAGCTACACAGATTCGTGAGCACGCATGTTGCCGTATGGTTTATTCCGAGATCAGCGACCGTGGATTTATGATTCAGTTTATCTTATCACGTGCTAGCACAATGCCCGTGCCTTCTACCACTACCGTATTCCAGCAGTTTGCCGTGTGCCAGGAGAACACAGTAAAGCTCTGAATGCACACGGCAAAGGTTTACCATGTGCTGCACACAGCAAACAGCACACGACAACAAGCGGCCGGCAAAGAGCCGTGAATGCACACGACAAAGGCTTTGCTCAGTGTCACCCTATTGCACACAGCAAACACTAATGGCACGTCACGGTTTTTGACGGCGGGCGCCTACGCCGCAGGCACGTGGACCGTCTTTGCCATGCGCGATACATTTGCCGAGCGTCTGTTTCAAGTTCGATACACTAGTTCACCAACCCGTGCTCACGCACGGTTCGAATTTATGACTAATAAGAAATATTCCTCACTAATATTCCAAAATAATTGCTATAATAAGTACTCTATATAGTCTATTCTCAATTGTGATAATCTATCAAATGTCCATTTATTTGTGTTTTTCATCCATATCCATATGTATCTCGGTCTTTACATATTGTACCCCTAATATTAATTTACTTGAAACATATGCTCAAACTATGCTAGTTTTAGCTGCAGTCAATAGTTTGACAACATGAACCTAATTTTTATTCTCTTCCCCAAAGTTTAAGCTTTATAATTCCTCACGTACAACAACTATTATTTACAACGGTGCTTATTTTCTACTGATTTGATGGAAGAATGTTTTAGGTTTTTATAAGAATTTCAATCAAAATGTTTTAACTTTTTTGAAGACAACAACTTTACATGATAAGCTTATAAAAATTACTATGTGCTTTACAGAATTTCAATCATAAGTGTTAGTATAACTTAAAGTGAGTTGTAAATGTCATTATTATGTGGTTTGTTAAGCATATATTTCCACACTTGATAAGCTTATAAAAATAAATATTATTCATAATAGTCCATATTAGAATTAACATGTAGTCTTGAGAGACTTTTTGTTAATTTTTATGGTTGATATGTGGAGAATTTAGGTACAAACTATATATGCATATATTGCTTATATTATCTTTAAATAATGCCATGTATGGGTAATTTGAATGCAAACTTAATCGTGAAAGCTATATCTTTCATAACATAGAGATGGATAATCTATTAAAAAATTTATTATTGCATTAGTTTAATTATCTTTTTATAATTGTGGATGTTTGAATTTTTTTCATGTAGGCTTTATTGATAACTCCATGGATCATGATCCCCTAATTTTTAGCAACATTAGCATGTAACTCAAGTAATTCAATGACATTACTATTAAGTTAATAAAAAAATATATATGATGGTTAACAAGAATTAATCCAAACTTAATTGTGTGAAGTAATATAATCCATGGACATTAAAATTAAAATGAAAGTTAATCCTAATCGCCAATAAGGATCATATCATGTACGCCATAAGAAACAAATTGAGTATGCATGTATCGGATATAGCAACAATCATACCTTTAGTATGCATGTACATGTGGCCAGTTCAGGCGTTAATATAGAATGCCATAGGCGCTGGACGTCATGGCACCAGTGGCCTGTGTGTTGCCGCATTCTCTTTCTTGATGTAGATATCCTCAGTCTTCCTATTATGTTGGCACATGGCCATCGTTCCATCCCCTTGATGCGGCTAGATCGAATGTCAGTGGTCAGTGCATGGCCGGATATTGGAACTTTGTACACGGAAGGAGGTCAACTTCCTTCATGCATACAGTCAAGTTCTAGATGCAAATATATTGTCAGCTTGTACTTGTCATAGTAGGTGAAGTTGGCTTGGTGCGACCGAACATCACGCCAGCTGCCCACATTGTCATGTCGGCCGTGACTGTGGTGTAGTGTCGAAGTAGCTGGAATCGATGTAGCGTCATCTGCCTCGTCGATGTCCATTGGCACATAGTTGGTGTAGCGTCACGTTCCTAGTCAGTGTTTGCTGGTAGGTAGTCAGTGTAGCATCGCCTTGCTCCTTGGTGTTCGTAGGTGGATAGTCCATGTAGCATCGTCTACCTCGTTGGCATCGATAGCTAGGCAGTCAGTGTAGCGTCACCTTGTCAGTACAGCAGCATCATTGGGGTAGAAGCCATTGCAGATGGCGTCCATGCTCGTCTCGACATAGCCCGTTGGAGTGGTGTCGTTGATGTAGATGTGGAGCCATTCTTGGCATCCTAGCTGACTCTACATCATGACCCTAATGGATCCTTCTGGCAGATGGAGTCATCTCTGTCTTCTTTGTCATCCAGCTTCACCATCTTGTGATCAGAGCCACACCATACCAGGCAGCATACATGGAGTTGTGCAATAATAGGGGAAAACCAAATCAGTTTCTCACCAATGGAGGAAGAGTTTTACGCCATCACCCTAGCTCCATGATTCTTTAAGACCGGAATGCTCTGTCTACAGTCTCCAGTGAATGGTGCAGACGGTGTGATGATTTGCATGGAGTATCTAACATTGATAGATGAAAGATATGTGGATGTTGAAAAAGGTGTTGAACGCATTTACCATGTCCTTCCGGCTCGCGCACGACCTGTCGGCTGCTGTGCAGCTGGTCCTGTTGACAAATGCGTGCTTTCTAATCTTAGAGAGCCAACCAGCAAGCTATGTACACTGTTGACGGAGAGCTATAAGATCCATGGCGATCAAAGATGTGACTTGTCAGGAGAGCCTGGCCAGATGAGTCGCTTGTTTCCTCCTGCACCCAGGGTTGAGATCCCTTGGCACTGATGTGCTCACGGCACAGCCTCTCGGAGTCTCAATGCCCTACTCCCATGTAGATATGATGAGGCCGGCCTAGAGCTAACGCATCTGTCTCTTCTATCGGTGGCATCATGGAGTCCAATATGGATGCTCGTGGCCTTCTAGACAATGGCTGCACAGCACGAACGCTACAGTCAGCAAGTGCACGAGACTTGTGCCGTCCATCCGTCATCATGCTAGATTGCGCCTGGCAGCTAACTTGCAGGCAACGCACACACAAGTAGAACCAACATGCTGCTCCTCCAGGGTGGGCCCGTCACCGAAGCTACCTTCAGATTAGTACGTGCAGGCTGCAGGAGGCTGGAGGACTCCTCTTGTAGATGGCGCACCAACTGGTATTGCTGTCGATGAGAGCAAGGGCGGCGCTATGCTGGCTTCCTCCTAGCTTGCTCGGCCGGCGACAACGTTAGCTCCTCGTTGCACGGCCGGTGCCGCGTGGAGCGGAGGCGGCGCTCTCTTTTTTTTTCTCCTCCGTTAGAAGATCTCCTCAGGCTGATGGATAGAAGGATACCCTACGACGGCGATCCCTTCCGGCTCGTGTGCTTGGGAAAATAAGTTATTTATTTGTTTTCCGATTTCTTGCTATACGTAGATATATAATATTTTTTCTTTTTTTCTTTTTCATCTTCAATAATGGCAAAAGTGGTAATTTTCTACAAAATAAAGTAGAAGATCTAATGGTTACCGATTGTATACTCTATAGATTGGATGGCTAGAGATGCTTCTGATTAATGTGAGAACTTCTAGCCATTTATCTTTTTTGTTAGCGTGTCTGGTGAGAATTAACGTGGAGGCTTCGTTGGAGCCTCCAATTAGTAATAGTAAGATTTAAACAGTGCAGTTAGGTACCGAAACACACCCGTTTTGCATCGTTTTCCATGCAAACTGTACCCAGATCCTCCCAAACACTCCCAAACATCTTCTAGTGTCTAATGGAGTGCATTCGGAGTGTTCGAAGAGAAAACATCTGTTTCAAGTTCTCTACTTTGAAACAGTGCATTCAGGTACCAAAACACCTCTGTCTCACATGGTTTTCCAAGCAGACTGTACCCAAAGGCTCCGAAACACTCCCAAACATCTTCTAGTGTCTAATGGAATACATTGGAGCGTTCATTGTGCAAACATCTGTTTCAAGTTTGCTAGCCCGAAACAGTGTATTAATGTATCGAAACACACCCGTTCCGCATCGTTTTCCATGCAGACTGTACCCAAATGCTCCGAAACGCTCCCAAACATCTTCTAGTGTATAATGGAGTACATTTGCAGCATTCGTAGAGAAAACATCTGTTTCAAGTTCGCTACCATGAAACAGTGCATTCGAGGCACCGAAACACACCCGTTTTGCATCGTTTTTCAATGCAGACTATACCCAAATGCTCGAAACACTCCCAAACATCTTCTAGTGTCTAATGGAGTAAATTTAGAGCGTTCTAGGAGAAAACATCTATTTCAAGTTCGCTACCCTGTAACACTGCAGTCAGGTAAACACACCCGTTTCGCATCGTTTTCCATGCTGACTGTACCCAAATGCTGCAAAACACTCCCAAACATTTTCTAGTGTCTAATGGAGTACATTTAGAGCGTTCATAGAGAAAACATTTGTTTCAAGTTTGCTACCCTGAAACAGTGCATTCAGGTACCAAAACAGATCTTGTGAGTGCCGAGCGTATTAAGATTTGTGTCCTGGAGTAATTCCGGTGTGTAGTAGTACCGATCATGTTTGTTGATGGACACCCAGGAAATCATGCAGACCTGTCGTACCGCTGTATACATGGACTAACCGCGTGTATAATGCCCGAAACAAAGCCTGCATCAACCAGCCATCGCTGACCGGCGTATTGGCGCGGCGGAGCCAAAGCTGACTCCACTGCATCTCCTCATCTTATTTCCCCTCCGTTTTTTTCCTTCATGTTTCTTCTTATGAGCAAACATAGATCTGAAATTCCGCCCAAGTGTACGAGGGATGTGAAGAGTTGTTGCTGCACAAGAACAAAGCAAGGGAACGCAGAAGAAGTTTGAAGCTTATTCTTTGCAGCTTTCTGTCAGGAACGTGGATCCCGAAGCCAGTCAAGAACAAGTTGAAGAGAATCAAGGTATTAATCCCCCTGCTGGATCTATAGCTGATGATGAGGAGCAAGACACAGCTGAGGAGAGGTTTGAAGAGGATGTTGGCGGGAAGACAAATGACGCGGACTCAATTGCTATTGCAAGGCCCAAGAGGAACACACGGCCCAACCCGAGGTATTTCGGCCCAGCATGGAAGGCCACCTAGCCGTGGACATCGAGTACAAGGGGAGCAGGTTGATCTGCGTGGAGAACAAGCTGTAGAATAGACTTGTAGAACTGGCTGCACCGGCTTGGCAGGGAGCTTGTTGCTCGCCTGATTTGTATCTGTTCTCGGTTAAATTCCTGTTGAATCCAGCCACAATCGTTAAACTCTAGTAGTTGAATCAAATATCTGTGATGTGAATCGAGTATGCTTACAATTGGTATCGGATTCGTCGGTCCTCCGACCATCCATCTCTGATTTGTTCTTCGAATCACCATCTATGATTGAACACAAGGCTCTGGTTGGCTTGACTTGGTTTCGCAGCATCTCGTTGTGGAATCGATTCGCCCTAATTCCATCCACCGTTCCTCAGATTTGGGATTCGAGCACTCGCTGCGGCGGGCGTTTTAAATGCAGTTGTTCTCGGAGTTCGTGAGGACCTGGCTTCGTCCTCCTCTTCGGATTTCGTGCCGTCCCCGTTACGAGTCGGATCGCCGTCGACTTGAAGTCATGTCGAGAAGATGAGTGACATCGCAACCCTGCTCAAGGGGATGCAAGTTCAGTTGGAGAACCAAAGACAACGAGGTGCGTTCCACTCTCAAGACGAACACCTCCGTGCTTGAAGATATCTCAAACCGGAAGCCCAAGGTTCAAGCGGATGTAGATCGGTTGCGAGTGAGATCCGTATGTTGGTTCGTAAACCGGATGTACCGACTACGGCGCAACAAGAGGCGAGCAATCCTGCTACAAGGTGTTTGATGTTGAGCACCTCCAGGCACCATGTCTCTGGAAATCCTCGGTTGCCTCGCACACCTGAGTTGGATCTCACTACTCCTTCAGACTCCAAAGTCTCCAGTCATGGCATCGTAACAATTGTGTTACCTTCTTCTCAACTTCTTGCATCTAAGTCTGTTCATGCATCTATGAATTTTACTTGTGGTGCTGGTACATGTGGATCTGTTACTTGTGGTACTGGGTATTCCTATTTGCTTTGCCTTTCCATTTCACTCATGCCATACCACCAATTGAGTTCCCGAGAATTTGATGGTAGCAGTCCTAAGCTCGGATTAAAAAAAGCAACAATTATTTTGATGTGTACTGCGTCTGAAGGCGTTAAGTCCAAGTTAGCTTCCTTGAGATTTGTTGGTAATCTTGCATTTTGGAAACAAACTCTTGATTATGCTATTGAAGATACTAGTTGGCCGTAATTATGCAAGGCTAAACTCTTGATCTTTGCTCAAGGAACTGATTCCGTCTCATTAGAATGATTGGGGAACTTTGTGGGAAAGAAGCTGTTATTCTCATAGATTCAGGAAGCACTCACAATTTCATAACTGAATCATTAGCTGCAAGATGGAGAGAATGGATAGCTCTTCCACATCCAATGCAAGTCAGAGTGGCCAATGGTGAAACTCTAACTTGTTCTCATGCTATTGAAGCCTGTCCTATTTGGATCAGTGGCCATCCTTTCAAGCTCAATCTCAAAGTATTGGGTCTACATTGTTATGACATTATCTTGGGGATGGATTGGCTAGCTCAACACAGTCCAATGGAAGTTGAGTGGAGGGAAAAGTGGATGTCCTTCATCTATCAAGGTACTAAGGTGTTCTTACAGGGTATCTCACCCAAGACTATACACTGTGAGTTTGCTACCAGTAAAGACCATCATACATTAGAACAGCAAGATAAGTTGTGGTGTATTCTGTAGTTGCAAGCCCAGTCTGTGACAGAACCACCTTCTCATCCACATATTACTGCTTTGGTAGATCAGTATGCAGATCTCTTCTTACCTCCTTGTGGGTTGCCTCCAACCAGATCACACAACAACTCTATTCCATTGATTCCTGGTGCCCAGCCATTTCGTCTTCGACCATATAGATACAATTGTGCTCAAAAAGATGAAATAGAACACCAAGTGCAGCAGTTGCTACAAAATGGATGGATACAGGAAAGCTCTAGCCCTTATGCATCACCAGTTCTATTGGTGAAGAAGAAAACTGGTGACTGGAGGTTGTGTGTTGATTACAGAGGTCTAAATGCTAGGACTGTCAAGAACAAATTTCCTTTGCCCATCATTGATGAATTACTTTATGAATTGGTGGGAGCTAAGTGGTTTACAACTCTGGATATGTCTTCAGGTTTTCATCAAATTCTTGTAGATCCAGCAGATGTATCCTAGATTGCTTTTCGGACCCATAATGGTCATTTTGAATACAAAGTGATGCCTTATGGTGTTACAGTGGCCCCCTCGGTACTTTCCAAAGATGTTATGAATCTTGTCTTGAAACCAGTTCTCGGGCAATTTCTTTGTGGTTTTCATAGATGACATACTCATTTATAGCAAGACCTGGGAAGATCATTTGCTTCATGTTCAGAAAGTTTTTGAGCTTTTGCAGCAGCACAATTTCAAGGTCAAGCTAAGTAAGTGTCATTTTGCTCAGCAAGAGTTATCTTATTTGGGACATGTTATTGGACAGCAGGGAGTGGCAACTGACCCTGGTAAGGTGGATATTGTTAAGAACTGGCCAACACCATCTTCAGTAAAAGATGTCAGAAGCTTCTTAGGTCTAGCTGGCTATTATAGAAAGTTTGTTAAAAACTTTGGTATCATTTCAAGGCCAGCGACAGATTTACTAAAGAAAAGGTACACTTTGTTTGTATGGACCCAAGCTCATGTTGATTCATTTCGAACTCAAACTAGCTTTGACTCTTTGCTCCATTTTAGCATTACCTGATTTACAACAACCATTTGTTCTTGAAACGATGCATCCGATAAGGGCATAGGTGTTGTTTTACAACAAAATGGTCATCCAATTGCTTATGTTGGCAAGGCATTAGGTCCTAAAAATCGGGCATTATCAACTTATGAAAAGGAATGTCTGGCTATTCTTATGGCAGTGGAGCATTGGAGGGCATATCTTTAGCATTCTGAGTTTATTTTGAAAAACCGATCGAAAGAGTCTAGTTCATCTTGATGATCAAATGCTCTCTACTCCTTGGCGGCATAAGGCCTTGACAAAACCGATGGGTTTTGAATTACAAGATCTGTTATAAAAAAGGGTGTTGAAAATAAGGTTGCGAGATGCCCTTTCGAGTGCAAACCGGTAATACCCGAAGTTATTTGCGATTTCAGCTCTTCAACCCGTTTGGCTCCAAGATCTAGTTGATTCTTACCCTCCGATCCTGAATCTGTTAAGCTCTTACAGAAGTTGGCACTTAAAGGCACTATTGGTGATTATGCTTTGGATCAGGGAATTATCAAGTTTAGGGGAAGAGTTTGGATTGGTAATAACTCTATTATGCAGAACAAAGTTTTGAATTCATTGCATTCATGTCCTCTTGGTGGGCATTCTGGCTTTCCAGTTACTTATAAAAGGATAAAGCATCTCTTTGCTTGGCCCAATCTCCAAATCAATGGTGAAGGAATTTGTAGCTCACTGTACAGTTTGTCAACAAGCAAAACCAGAGAGGGTGAAATATCCAGGTTTGCTTCAACCTTTACATGTACCTGAGTATGCTTGGCAAGCTGTTACCCTGGATTTCATTGATGGATTACCATTGTCCAAGAATTACAATAGCATCTTAGTAGTTGTTGACAAATTTTCTAAGTATGCTCATTTTGTTCCCCTTAAGCATCCTTATCTTTGCTTATGATGTTGCAATGGCCTATATGGATGTCTTCAAGTTACATGGTTTCCCTGAATCTATGGTTTCTGATAGAGATAGAGTGTTTGCTAGCAAAGTCTGGAAGCAGCTCTTTACTATGGTCAAGACTGATCTTAGGATGAGTACATCATATCATCCAGAGTCTGATGGTCAGACTGAGAGGGTAAACCAATTAGCTTAGAGGCTTACCTGAGGTGTTTTGTTAACGCTTGTCCTAACAAGTGGAAACAATGGCTGTCTCTGGCAGAGTTTTGGTATAACAGCTGCTACCACTCTTCTCTGAATACAATACCATTTGAAATTCTCTATGGTCAGCATCCTAGACACTTGGGAATTGATGTGGTCCAGTCTTGTGCAGTGCCTAATCTTGAGGTGTGGTTCCAGCAAAGAGGTCTCATGGTTAAGTTGTTCACAAAGCAACTTACGAGAGCACAACAGAGACAAAAAGCATCAAGCTGATAAGAATAGAACTGAAAGAGTATTTGCAGTGGGTGATTCTATTTATCTCAAATTACAACCATATGTTCAAACTTCTGTAGCCACCAGAGCTTGTCATAAGCTATCTTTCAAGTATTTTGGGCCCGATCGGATCATTGCTAAGGGCACTGTGGCCTACAAGTTACTGTTGCCTGACTGTTCTAAAATTCATCCAGTCTTTCATGTTTCTCAATTGAAGAAAGCTTTGCCACCACTAACACCTGTTTCAGTTGAGCCTCCACACTCTATTGAGACTGATGCTCTCAGGTATCCAGTTAAGGTGCTTCAACGTCGACTCAAGACTAGTGGTGATGTGTTGGTTCCTGAAGTGCTGATTCAGTGGTCTAATTGGCCACCATCTATGGCTACTTGGGAATTGGAAGCAGAACTGAAGCTTCAGTTTCCAGCAGCACCGGCTTGGGGGCAAGCCGGTTCTCAAGGAGGGAGGAATGTCAGGAATGTGGATCCCAAAGCCAGTCAAGAACAAGTTGAAGAGAATCAAGGTACTAATCCCCCTGCTGGATCTATAGCTGATGATGAGGAGCAAGACACAACTGAGGAGAGGTTTGAAGAGGATGTTGGCGGGAAGACAAATGACGCGGACTCAATTGTTGTTGCAAGGCCCAAGAGGAACACGCGGCCCAACCCGAGGTATTTCGGCCCAGCATGGAAGGCCACCTAGCCATGGACATCGAGTACAAGGGGAGCAGGTTGATCTGCGTGGAGAACAAGCTGTAGAACAGACTTGTAGAACCGGCTACGCCGGCTTGGCAGGGAGCTTGTTGCTCGCCTGATTTGTATCTGTTCTCGGTTAAATTCCTGTTGAATTCAACCACAATCGTTAAACTCTAGTAGTCGAATCATATATCTGTGATGTGAATCGAGTATGCTTACACTTTCTTTTACCATCTTTTTAGCTTTTTATCTTGTGTTTTTTTCTCAGTTTTGAGGCTTGGAGTCTAAGAACTCATGTAATTTTTGGCCGCATATATCCACCAATGGATACGGAGGACAGATTCTATCATTTATCTACAAACTACTGTCGTCTTTGTTCTCTGGCGTCAGAGATGCAAAGTACCGAAAGTGCCTCTGCCGCTGGTACAATTACACATCACCGGAAAGCCCTCGCTTGCAACCGCAAAGTACCGAAAGTGCCTCTGCCGCTGGTACAACGAACGGAAGAACACAGATCACTACAAGCCTCCGCGGGACTCCCCGTCCTCGTGGAGCCTCGGGGACTACACCCGCAGGTGGCAAGGCGCGCACCCGCCCCTAGGAATCGAGTTCCCCACCTCAGTTTGGATATGTCAGAAAGCGCAACTCCCCTCCATGCGCTCGGGGGCTACTGATATTCGAATACCATAAAAGGCCTAATTCAAAACAAATGGCCAGCATAGGACGGGCCCAACCCACAAACGAGCGAACAAAACAAGCCCGGCTTCGTCTCATACGAGCTCGAGTTCGACCCCGGGTGCCCCTCCATTTCGAACGAGCTTTCTCCGGGCACGAGCTCGAGCTCAACCCATCGACCACTCTCTGCCTTGAACAAGCTCTCACGGACATGAGCTCTCCCACATCGTGTCACCGAGCTCGAGCTCGCCCAACGAACACCACTCCGTCTCGGGCGAGCCCTGGATCTGTGCAATTTTCCTCCAACGAAAGACTCAGGCCACGATGCGGGTCGATGAAGGCTACGGTTATTTATCGGGAGCCGCAGCCTATGGCAAGATACGCTTGGGAGAATTAGATCTCCAAAGGCACGCACAAGATGGCATGGCCGTCACGCCGTGCACGCCATACGCAATGGACAATAGCTACGAGACAAGTGCGACCTCGGCGACGCGTCTGCCGATCTCTCCGCCGAGCTCTCCCCGTCACATATTTTCCTGCGATGCAAGGTACATGCATTTATATCCGGGCGCCACCGCGGCAGGTCGACCCGCGGCTCGCGGCGGCGTGCTGGCGGTCGACAAGACATATAGTCGATGACGGTGGCACAACGAGCTCGATGTTTCCCCACGATCGACCACCGAGCTCTGAGCTCGGTGACCAGATGTACGGGACATCGAAATATGGAGCCGCCCCTACAAACTCTACGATGACCGGCGAGCAGACTACGACATAGGGCGGTGGCGGCATGCGCATGCCGGCGGTCCGGCGTGCCCTGCAACCGGCACCATTTCCCCTTTCATTCCTCCACTTTTGTACTCCTTCCCCTCCCTCCCCCCCCAAGTCCTTCTACCGGGCGGCCTATTGTATCCCCCCTTGTGACTATAAAAGGGGGTGTTGGCCATCGGGAGAAGGCAGGGTTCACTTGCTTTGAAGCTTTCCAGCCTCCGACAGACACACCCGCACCTGTTCACAGAGACTTGGGAGCTCATCTCCCCCTCTCGATCACTTGTACTCACCCCGGTACGAGTCTTTAAGCTCGGATAGTGCAAACACTGGATTAGGGTTCACGATCTTGCCCCGAACCAGTATAAACACCGTGTCATTGTCCCTCGAGCTAGGCCATCGTTGCACACATTAGCCAGTCGATTATTGTGACCGTGGTATACGACCATGACACAAAGTATCTAAAGGAACTATCTATTCTCCCTTTCCATGTGAGGGATTGCACATCATACACTTGAAGGAAGCCAATAGTCACATAAGATTTAGGCTAAGCAACCCCTAAATTTTTACATATAAGAGTAGACAAAGTCCACTTAAGCACACTAACAATATAAGGTCATGGGGAGAGATTTGCACTATACTTCAACTGATCTCCAACTTCTTCAAGCTACATGCAATCCAATAGTCTTAGTTGATCACTTCTTGTTCCAACTAGTTGCAATTACTTGCTGTTGTTTGTACTCGATTGCAACTTATTTGGAACCTTGTGTGAGTTCTTTTCTTTCGTTGAAACTCATTTGAATCAAACTGATGCTTCTCAATCTTTTGAAGTATCTTAATGACCAACTTGAGAGCAAACTAAATCTTGGCACAACAATGCAATCCAATTTCCAGTTTTCAGATTCTATCATACTTAGAGCAAACTCTATATCTCTCGATACGACTAGCCTAATATGCATGAAATTTGGTAGAGATGTGCATCCATGAGTCCTCTAACAGTTGTGAAAATTTTAGCTCATTCGGACTCTATTTTTCTCGAGTCAAATCAATCTTCTACCAAAACTACTCAGTTTGAAACAACAATGTTGAAGCTAGCAGTACTAGGTATGTATATCAAGCTCACAAAGTTTCAGGTCAATTCATCAATGTTTGAGCTTTGAAATCCATGCTTGAAGTCAGCCAACTCAACTTTCTAATTTGTAGACAAATTTGATGATTTACTTCATTTCTCTTCTTCTTGTCTAATCTTGAGGTGAATTTGGTTAAAAATACTCACAAGATATTATTTTCATTCAGTCTTCTTATCAATGTTTGTAATCTTGTGAATTCTTATAATACTCCCTCCGTCCCTAAATGTTTGTCGTTCTCGCTTCGGGGAAATTATTGCCGGCAATTATATATTAAAATATGTAAATATTTATGCTAAGTAATTAGTATCATCGGAAAGATCTTTTCATCTAGTTTTTTAATAAATTTATTTAGAGATATAAATGTTGCATGTATTTTGTACAAATCGAGTCAAAATTATGGCACGAAAACCAATGGCGGTCAATTAGGGGACAGAGGGAGTATAGCTTATCCAACTCAACCTCAAATTTGATTGTGCCTAATCTCATATTTTGATCTCTTTGGGCTCGGAAAAACTCATCTTTCTTTAGGTGAAGAGTATCCATTATGCTTGTGATTTGTTCAATTCCATAAGCACAACCTTCTCTTGATACTTTTATGTGAATAAGCTTAAACACAAGAGGTCATTAGTAACATAAGCACTAGTTCTCATTTAGCAACCCTTTGTATGTGTAGATGGCAAGTGGGTCGCTAAATAAAGAAACCTCATAACATGGACTAAATCTCCCTTGATGTCTCATGCACATTCTTTTGAGTGGAATGGAAATGTAAATGTGCATGATTGGTCAATAGACCCCAAAGGGAAGATTTAAGCCATATTATGGTGAGTGGCTAACATAAATGAATCAACTCTAAAACAACTAGAGAGAGAGAATACATCTCGTAGTGAACCTTAGTTCATAAGGGGGATAACTAGGCCTTATGCTTTACCAAGAGCTTGAGAGATTGAGGGATGAGATTAGAGGTAGCAGGGAGGTGAGAAGGTTAGGGATAACTTCATTGCTTGTTGATTGCTTAATTCATCATAGGTGCGGCTTTATAATATATAGGAGCCGGCCTGGCCGGCTGCCAGGCTCCTATTCTCTCTTTCACTCTCTTCTCACGTTCACAAGGGATAACTCTTCAACTCCACTGTTATTAATAGCTAACACTCTCAGCCACCCTTTAATTGCTAAACTAAACCTCCTCGGCTCCTGATGGCTATGAGTGGCTGCTGGCCATTGCATGTCCCCAACTCCCCATGCAGTTGTTGACCATGCATGTCCCCAGGCGGCTGTCTGCCACCTATGACATCTCCCCCTCCCTTGAGGAGCGGCTCGTCCTCGAGCTGGAAGCGTGGAGAGTAGCTACGTAGTCGACAAAGCTGATGACATCCTCCTGGATCCCATGAAAGGAGCCCAACAACTAGCAACAGCCGCACACACACCCAAGCAAGTGACGGAACCGAGGAGACGGTGGTGGTGGAGGCGGTGGAAGTCGTTGGTGAGGCGGTAGATGGCGTGGTGGCTGCTTGGTTGTCTTTGGTCCACACCGGAAGACTGCATACCAAAGTCTCTTCTTGGGTTGGAGCTGCGGACGGATAGGCGAGCCTGAGTGGTGGAATGTGACGGCTGTGATTTGCTACGGTGACACGCTCATCAACATGCACATCGTCTGCACCTTCCGCAGGACAAGGAAACCTCTCCCTACTACTTGTAGGAGCACCGCTGCCCTCTCCTCTGACGATGGCCACATGATGGCACGGGAGATAACAGCTAGACGCTGCATCCCACGGAGAGATTGCACCCGCCGCCGTGCCAGGAACCCTCGCGTTGCTGCCTGAAGCTGCACCGCTGCTTGGAGTTCATGCTTTGTCTTCTCCTTGTGAGCAAGGTAGCGGTTGAACATCACAATGATGTGATCCATCTACTCTTACGAGACGGTGAAGCGTGGTGGTGGCTGGTGGTGATCCAAAGCGCAGGCGTAGCAGCTCGGTGAAGCGACGCCACGATGGGGGCGCCCTCATCCTGCTGGACTTGGCAGAACCACAGCCGGGCGCCATCTTCCAAATGCCGAGAAACCAGCCATACCTTTTCTTCCTCCATGATGTATTCCCGGAGGAAGTTGGACTCGCATTGGTTGATGGAGGTGAGAGGATCAGATTTCCCGTAAAATCTTGGAAAATACATCTTCTAGAATTGTGGTAAGAGGTTGCGGTGGTGGTAGATGGTGGTGTAGAGGCTGCAGCGGTTGAGGGTATGGTGAAGTCTGGTGGCAAGGTGGTGGCTGATGAGGATCGAAGGTCGAAGAAGATGCAGGGGGTGGACGAGGATCGCGGATCTCTAATACCCGGATGTAGTGAACCTTAGTTCATAAGGGGGTAACTAGGCCTTATGCTTTTCCAAGAGCTTGAGAGATTGAGGGATGAGATTAGAGATAGCGGGGAGGTGAGAAGGTTAGGGATAACTTCATTGCTTGTTGATTGCTTAATTCATCCATAGGTGCGGCTTACAATATATATCGGGGGCTAGCCTGGCCGGGCCGCAGTTCCTATTCTCTTTTTCACACTCTCTTCTCATGTTCACAAGAGATAACTCTTCAACTCCACTTTGCTATTAATAGCTAACACTCTCAGCCACCCTTTAATTCCTAAATTGAACCACTCTCGGCAGACGAAACCGGTTCACTAAAAAATGTGCCACTTCACTGAAAAACGAACTAGTGAAAGAAACATTCATAACTTTTGATTTCCAAAGGCTATGAAGGTCAATGAGGACTTGTTGGAAAGCTTATGAAGTTTAGTTTCCAATGCCACCAGTGTTGATCTGTTTGCAAACTCTATTTTGGCTGCAAATCACTTTTAGTATAGACCGATCGAGAAAGTCTACAGATGCGTCGTATGGTCACCTTTTTGTGCAAAACTGTATCAATGTACAATATTACTTGGTACATTCTACACATGTTGTGAAAGCTTATCAAGTTGACTTTCCAACCAAAAACGAATTGTCATTTGATTTTCCCAAGGTGGAGTTATGACTAGATCAATACGGGCTGCACAGAAGACCAATCAGCAACACAAGGTGGTTCTTCATTACCTACAACATGAATAAGATCTTTCTATACTAGAGAGCCATTAAAAGCATCATAAAATGATTCATTTAAATTTAAAGCACTCTAGCCACTCATAACAATTCACAAACACACATATATTTGTGAACTGCTAGAACTACATAATTCAAATGGCTAGCTAACAAGGGTTAGGTATAGTTATGGGGTGAGTATGAAGTATGAAATATTTTCATTGATTAATCTTCGGGTCAACCATATAAGAACATAATGTGAAATGATTGATAGCTTGAGTGAATGTTTTCAATTAACTTGCTCAAGCACCCCGAAGCTTCATATCACCTCAAGCACCGACAATACTCATCAAGCGGAACTTGGTGGCACCCAAACTAATTTGGGTCCATCAAGGTTTGTCTAAGAGACTTAGCCACCCAAATGGCCTTTGTGCTAGCACGTGGTGAACCAATCACCTTTCTAGCACAAGTGTCATTTTTGGGCCTCCTAAGCATATTTGAATCAATTGAAGAGTTGAGCTCAAGATCATACCCATGTGACAATCCTTACTTAATTGTCACTTTCCTCTACAAGTGTAGCATAGGCGAGTCTTATTCTTATTAGCCTTCTCTTTTGCATTTTTCTTGCTATCTTGTCGATGAGTGATGATGTCAAGCCTTCACCCTTCACGTAGGGGCATAATGTAATTTCATGACCCTCCTAATTGCATCCATAGCACTTCCTCTTGCTTTTTCTTGTCTTGTTCTTTGGAAGTGTGACTTGGTCATCAACCTTGTTGGAACACATAAAGGCATTGTGTCCCATGCTTGGAGCACTTGACATGAGCCTTCTTCATCATCTTCCTCTTTTGGATCTTGCACATGCCCTTTCTTTCTTTCTTTCTTTCCTCAAGGGGCAATCTTTAACATCTTTGATCCTCTTTCTTGCACTTGAAGCAACGGTGGGAGTCTTCTTTGATTGATGTTGCACCTTGATAGTCTTGGGAGTTTTGCTATCATGCCTTGGCATCTTAGTTATGAGCTTAGTCTGATCAGGAGACAGATTGGTAGCCTTCCCATTTTTGCGGGGCGCGACACTACCGCTCGTGGGGTGCGGCACTGCCGCTGTCCTGTCTTGGTGAATCTGTACCAATCTGCTCCTTCCTCTCAAACCTCACACATTCAGATCCATTCACTATTTTCTTACCATTTGTCTTGGCTTCTTTTGTGTGCCTATGCTCATCTTTGATCTTTTCATTGAGCCTAGCAATCTCTTTTCTCATAGCCTCCATAGTAGCAAGGTTAGTGGCATAAATATTCGAATCAAGATCAAAAGAATTATTCACAACCTTGGCTAATGAAGGGAGTAGAGGTGTCCCTTGTGGTATGTAGAGAGATGTGAGTTGCTCTCCCAAAGAACACTATATTGCAACTTAAGTTCTTTGTGCTTTTTATCTAAGACACAATACTTTTCGTTGAGAGCAATATTGGCCTTCTTTGTGAGAGCATGATCTTTTTGCTCATTGGTTAGGCCATTGCGCAAAGAGGTCAACTCACTCCTTTCTACTATGTGAGCTTCTTTGCTAGCCATATACAACTTTTCAAGTTTGAGGAGATCTTCATATCTAGTTGCTAGCTTAGCTTGAACACTCTCTAAATCCTCCATTATTGTAGTGATGAACAACTTGGTCTTGGTATCTAGGTTTCTGAGTTAAGGTCACATATTCCTCATCATCACTAGAGCTATCACTAAGATCACTAGTAGAGATGTCACAAGGAGGTGGATAAGTTTTGGATCTTGATTTTACCTTCTCACCTCTTGCCATGAGACACACATGATAGGTGATATAAGGAGTTGAGCCTCTAGATGAAGTGGATTCCCCATTTGGCCCTCACCGATCACAAGCTTCATCTATCCTTGGATAGAATCGAGACCAATTATTACAAGGTTCAAACCCAATTTAAAGTTTTGTTGAATACAAATTTCAGCCACACACTCAAAGCCAACGAAACAAGCGAATAAAAGTCAATATGTCTCTGTGATAGCCAACCACTTGAACCGAAGAAAGATAAAGCTGATGTTTCTAGGTGACGTGCCACGGAGATCAATTGATCCTCAAGATCTTCTCGCCAGCTGCAAGCTTGCCACTGGCGTAGCCAATGTGTTCCTCGGAACAGTACCTGCAAAAGAGTTTTTGGTTTTTGCATTTGTCAAAAACTACCTCATTCCTTGTTATCCAAATTGCCCATAGAAGTGCAGATGTTGCCGTTAATAACAATGTATTATACTTTTTGTTCCCCCTTCTTAGACCAATTGTGAAACAAATCATTTATATTCGAAGGAGGTGTTAATCCAAAAAGTAAATGTATAGAGCGCCAAGTTTATATGTTTTGTAGTATACAATAGACGCTAACTAATGTAATTCAAAAATGCCTAGTAGAGTATCTCATGATGCTACCTACCTAGAAGTCCCCTTCAAGTTCTTAGGGCAAGTTTGGTTTGCGACCCTGGAGATGCCTTGGAAAATACAACGCCCACAAGATATATGGTAATGCAGTCCATTTTGTGTGCCCAGGCATGCAACAACTCTAGATTAATTGTTTGGATGAAGTCCAGTTGCTCGAAAAGCATCTAGATGCATTAATTAAGTACAAAACCTCTTTAGGAAAGTTGTTGTGATTGTCGGGCCATTGATTTTCCATGCCTGGACCTTGATTTATATGGACCACATGTGGTTGGAAGCCTGGATGACTTGCTGAGGAAAAGGTGTTGACTGAGGGTTGCCTCAAAATCTAAAAAAAAGTTGTCTCACTGGACAAGTTAGACTGTCACCAACAGCAGACACAAGACCCCTCAAATGTTTGGGCCAGCCCACACTAAAAGACTATGCGACCTAGAATTGCTCGTTTCCAACAGCCGCGCCCTCGACAAAGCTCTCCCGGCCCGTCGCCTTCAGCTCGGCGGCGTGGGCGCGGCTCCCCGTCGTTGTCCCCACCATCTCTGGCGGCGAGGTGGAAGAAGTCGGGTACACCGCGCCGCTCCCCACCGCGGACCCGGTTCGCCCCGACGGTCGGACACGCCTGTCGCTCCTGCCATAGGCTCGCCAAGCCGAGCCGAGGCGCGCCGCCACGGTTTCGCGTAGCCTCTGCAGCGCTAGGATTTGCGTCGTTGAGGAGAGATGAGCGCTTTTTTGGGCGCGGTGGGTAACACCCTGTCCGACACATTTTTGGGTTTGCCTGACATTGGTGGAGTCAGTCCGAAAAGTTATTAGTCACTCGGATTGGTATTAGAAGTCGTTTTTAGACAAGGTTTGGGTCAAACATTGGGAATATAAATCATTATTAACTTTTAAATTATTGAGTTTAGTAAATGTAAAAAATATATGAATAGATTTGTGTTAAAAATACTTTGATAAAAAATATACATATATCACATTACATAAATATTTTTGTAATAACAAGTGATCAAAGTTGTGTTTTACAAACCCGGAGAGAGTAGTAGCTAATGAAACGATACCTTTTACTTAAATATAATAAAAACCCTTAAATAGAGAGTTTGTTTAATAATTTAATTATTACGGCCGACCGCCTCCGAAGTTCTTAAAAAAAATAAAAAAATAAAAAATGACCCCACCTCGGCAGCAGCAAAAAGCAAGCCGACATCCAGCCAACACCTGCTCCCCACCTGCTCCCTTCTTCTCCCCCCTCCTCCTTCCTGCTCAAGCCAGAACCCACCGCTTCCGCTTCCGCTTCCGCTTCCCATCGGATCGCATCGCGCGCAAACCCTAGCGCGAGGCATGTCGATCGGTTTCTCCACCCCAAGCAGCCGGCCCGGAGGTCCGGCGGATGGGCCACGCCGAACTCCCGCGACACCGAGCAGCGGTGGCTCCTCGACGCCTCGTACGGCTAGCACCCACGGCTCGTCTCGCCGCCCCGCCGCGCCTCGCCGCCGCGTCTCTTCATCCCCATGAAGGAGAAGAAGGCGTCCCCCCAACCCAGAAGCTGTCCCGCTGGTGGGCCCCGTGTACCCTGCGCGTCGGGGAAGGGGTCCCTTCTCCGCCGAGGCAGGAACGGGTCCGACACAAGCGCGTCATCGGGTGCGGGTGGGCAGAAGGTGCTGATCAAGAGGTTGGTCGTGATGCCATCATATAAGACCAGATCGGCTCCCGAGACTCGTGCCATTCCCATGCCGAGGTAACCACCTTCAAGGTGTCTCGATCCTCCTTGAGTTTTTCTGGATTTGGTGCGATTATATTGCTCCTGTTTTTTAGTACCTGATATAAATTGCTCCTGTTTTAGTACCTGATATAAATTAGGTATCCATATCAAATAGATTATGTCGTTGTAGTGCCAATATTCTGCCATACTGGGACTTTCTGGTATCCTTGGCTCATTTCTTGACTCTTGGGCCAAGTTTAACTGCTATGGTGTTGAGCCTTTAGTAAATATTTCTTTGGTAATACTGTAATAACATCCCAGTAAAACCTTATTCATCTTTTGCGTGGTTGCATTGGTTGCTAGTGAGCGTTGGAATTTACCTGGTGTGCTAGATGATATGCAGGTGTCGCTCTTGATCTGTTTGTATATAGAATGGAGAAATGCTGCGCTCTGCAATGCTCAGAGTTTTTCTTTTCTCCCTGTATGGCATATTTGTTCACCTCTTATTACTACGGAGTAGTTACTAGTTTCGCGATATTGCTTTTTGGTCAAAATTGGGTCTAGGTTACTATAAATCTCTTTCTTTGTGAATGTTCATGCAAACATTGGCCAAACCACGGTGTTTGTCCAGGCGAATCGGTAGTGGCCTTTTTCCCAGCAGGAAAAAGTTAGGATGAGCTTGCAACATTTGGAAAACCAATATATCTAACATAACCTATGATTTGCGTACCACCCGCCATTTCCGTCCAAGACTCAAAATCCTGTTCCCACAACAGTGCCTACCGCATGCAAGACCGTGAACACTGTTACCGCAACAGTACCTCACCCACAGCCTACCGGTGCTACCCACGTCACCAATACCTCGAACAACCCTGAAACTGCTCCTCCCAACGTCGCAGCCTGGACGTGGATTACTGCCGTTCGGCAGCGTAGCTGCGCTGGCACGCGCATCATCACCGATACAAACGCGACCCTCCCCGCTTGAGAGTTCTGCACACTCAACCTCGACTCGCCCGTTCACCTGCGCCTAGCAGCAAAGGTCCCAAAAGTCCGGCATGAGCGCTTACATTCCAATCCAGCTTTGCTATGGGCAATATTTACATTTTGTTTGTGTTCATCTGTACACTAGATTTACATCTTGGCCTTGCAAGTTAAATACATTCACGGCGATATGTTGTTATGGACGTACTCCTAACTTTTTTTTTTTTACGCTTTCATTATTATTAAGCTTCACCCACAAAACCTCTTCACCTATTCTCTTTTACATCTACTGACATTTTTTTCAATTCCTCTGATATTATGAATCAGCTGCTCTTGACAGATAAGAGGCTGTCTGAAACAAAAAATGTAGAGTTACATTGATCGATCACTCACATTCAGTGCTTTGTAAAGCTGGTCAGTAGTGACAAAAAAAAAATCCACGAGTTCCTAAATCTGTTGTACAACTGATGTATAAAAAAAACAGACCGTTAGGTGACATCCTATTGTTGGATGGATTCCTTTGCAATTACATCAAACATTATTGCAACTAAATTCTCAGAATCCATTGCTACCATGCACAATCATATAGACATGCTATATTCCTGCCATACTGGGATACCTGCTAGTTGTTTATATAAAATTTTGTTCTTTGTGGATTAGTATGTGTTGCTCTTTATGTTACAGAGCTTTTTTTTTTTGGTAAATCATATTATTGTGATGTTTTCTATGGAAGGGACGTGAGAGATGTGTGTATAGTTGCATTACACTTTCAAATTTTAAAGATTAAAGTTATTAGCTGTTAGCTCATATGATTAAGTGCCATACATGTACCAAGAGTAACCATGTACAGTAACATGCAGTGGCACAGAAGGATAATAGCTTCAAGGTGTCTCGATCCTCCTTGGGTTTAGGAAACTTTATCACATATTCAAGGGGTTTCTGGATTGATTTGGTGCGATTGGACGTGCTTTCCGTGGGGATATAAAAGCACTGGCATGTGTCTCTCGGATAGAACCACACGGGATAGGCGTGTGTCCACTTAATTTTCTGATTCTGTTGGTTGATTCCAATTCCATGGTTGTGTTTCTCAACTTGGATTTCATTTGGTAAAATTTTATTGGCCACTTGTTAGTTAATTGCTACATGTGGGCAGGTGCTAGGTAACTAGTTCCCCGTTTTCATGGTGTGCAACAGAAACTTTTGCATCTGTTGATCGAGATGCATTAGGGATAATAGCTTCAAGGTGTCTCGATCCTCCTTGACTTTAGGGAATCTTATCACAGATTCAAGGGGTTTCTGGATTGATTTGGTGTGATTGGACTGTATATCTTGTGTTTTCCGTTGTGGGGATAAAAGCACTGCCATGTATCTCTAGGATTGAACCACGCCGGATATATTAGTTGATTCCATGGTTGTTGCTCAATTTCGCTTTCATTTGGTGAAACTTTATCACGTAGCGATTGCTATTGTATTATGCGATAATGAATGTTGTGATATCTAGTTCGTAGTGCCTGATATGAGTTAGGCATCAATTTGACAATCAATCTCACCGCTACAGTGCCAAATTTGCCAAATTTGGCACCAAAGTTGGTGCTCCAAACACAGCCTATGCTGCAATGCGGATCCATTCATGTCCTTTTACCTTTTATGATTTTGTATGCCTCCTGCCTATTTCATGTTGCTTATCACTTCATTATATGTTGCCGTTCTTTTAAATTTTGGATTTTGTGTGCTCTGTGAATTCTCCTTGCGTGTTGTTTATTTTCTTCAACACAATTAAAGTGATTGGTCTACCTTATTTTCACCTACACAGTCAAATTGCCTATATTTGTATAGGCTATAGATACACACATATATCCTTATTGCCTATCTTTACTATTCAAACCCTTACACAATTGCTTCCATACTTTTGAAGTGGTCAATTCTTCATGGATCAATTGACTAAAGGTTTCTCACCATTTTTCATGCATTCAAACTGTTCTTGCGCCTGCAGAATTCTATTTCAGTAGCTTTTACTAATCACACTGCCATAACATATGCCAAATAATATGTGCCATTTTTATGCAATACTCTCACCGCTACTGAATTCATAGGACACACCCTAGGGTCGCTTCCTCAGCAAGCAAGGAGGTTTCTGTGAAGAAACATCAGGGTGCTAGGACTGCAGAAAGGCTTGACTTCAATGAAGCCTGGGATGAGGAGGAGCTCGATGCTCCTGTCCACACCACCACCGCCCTCGGTATATATATCTCACCCTTTTGTTGAGTTATGTGTTGCTTGATGGTTACTGATCATAGTTACTACTCTCTCCGTTTGACTCTTTTTTGGTACATCCACATTTGCTCATCATTTTTAGTTCGCCGCCCCATCAAGTTCGCAACTAAGGGAGGAAAGGCCTACAGCCATGGGAAGGAGAAGAGGTACTGGAGGCTTCAGAAAGAAACGGAGAAAGGGATGTTGAACGGTATGTCTTACTCCATCTCCTTTCTTTCTCTCTCTCTAGCATCCATGGAGTATTGGGGGAACGGTTATGTTTTTATATCAAGGAAGGGGCCTTAAGGATAGGATCAGCAGGCGCATACACGCTGGTGATCAAGAGAGTGGAATTGTTGAAAGTGGACAAGAGATGAACAGAGTATTAGGAGTGGCATTAGGAGCCAAGGAGATTGAAGAGCGTAGCTGTCCAGGCAGTGAGGATACCCCCAGACGCACCATTAGCTATCCGGTGTGAGGGAGGATGGGAGGCAAGGGAGCCGAGCGGAGATGTTGGGGAGGGAGGAACCGCCGCCGAGTTTGGTAGAGCCGTGGGGGGCTGCTGGCAGGGGCCGCGCGTGGTGGAAGGGAGGGCGAGGGGGCGGGGCGCTGCATCACCGCTGCCGGGGCGTGAATCTGGCAGCGTGAATCTAACGTTTCTTGTGGCTTTAGGTAGTTTAGTTCCTTTCTCTTTTAATTTGCAATTAACCATTTGACACGGTCATTTGTAATTTGTTTTTCAGGATGATGTCCGTGCATAAGTCTGCTATAACATGTGGTTCAAAAAGTCTACCATCGTTGAGACAAAATTCTGTTGAGGTGTTACAAGTTATGAACAGTGGTTTCTTATCGTTTATAGGATTGGTACCGCTTTTTGTAAACTCAAATATCTGACGTTTTGGCCGGTTAGCGGCGCTGCCGTTTAATAGTCGCTATTTCCTGTTGACTCTTGTTTGCTATTTCCCTAGCAAGCGGCCAGGCTGCGGGCTGGCGCTGGCAAGAAACAGGTAGTTTTTCTGGGAGGAAACGATCTCTATGATTTCAGAATCTCATTTATTGGTTATGAATGTCATCGTTGTTGCTTAATTATGTGTTATCTCATTTCTTAGAGATATAAATACCGTTGATGTGTCATTAGCTTGTGCGCATTCAGCAAAAAGGCATGGACTAGTAGGGCTACGCTACCCACATTACTGGATACCTCAGATTTTCTGTCGGTCAATCCTAAACTAACGCCTGTCTTAATGCGACGTTTCATGCACATAATAGGGTGTCACATCACTGTGAGAAGAGAGAAGGAAAACGTTTTACTATGGTGAAACCCTTACGCGTTGTTTCCCACGTGTTGGAAAAAGCGTGAAATTCTCATTAAAACAGAAAGTGTTTCATCATAAAACTGCACAATGAAACCGTGCAACGAGAGAGAGGCCGTGGAACCCGTGAGCGTATGAAGCGTGCATTGACGGACATGCCTATTTCATGGTAAAGTTTCACATCTTGAAAAACGAGAGGTGAAACGCTCTATTGAGACTAGATTAATAGAAATAACAGGTAATTGATCGACAGAGTTTCACTCTAGAGTTTCATAGGCGTTAAATTTTATGACTCAAAGATAGTTGGTAATCATATCAAGAGAGTGTTATCTAGATGACACTCATTTTCCCCTCTCTTCTTAAATATAATGCCATGTCATCAAAAAAGCATACATGACAACTTTTTTTTTTTTTGAAAAGGAAAATATATTAAGAAGAAGCACAATACATCTTCTCTTTTACAAACTAGTCCTTGCAAAAAAATAAAATTACAAATGAGTCCAAAACAACGCTCATCTTCCTAATCTCAGAGATCCCGGTTCGCCCTTGACACCAGCGGCTCTCAAATCCACCTCCGTGCCCGCCAAGGAGCTCTACGCATTGGAAACGCTGCAACAGCCATCGCCCGGACCACACCAGACAAATCATTTTCGCTAAAAGAGTACCTCCGTGCCCGCCAAGGAGCTCTACGCATTGGAAACGCTGCAACAACCATCGCCGGACCACACCCGGACAAATCATTTTCGCTAAAAGAGTACCTCCGTGCCCGCCAAGGAGCTCTACGCGTGGAAGCGCTGCAACGACCATCGCCGGACCACACCGGACAAATCATTTTTCGCTAAAAGAGTACCTCCGTGCCCGCCAAGGAGCTCTACGCGTGGAAAACGCTGCAACAGCCATCGCCGGACCACACCGGACAAATCATTTTTCGCTAAAAAGAGTATCGGCCACCCCAAGACGGAAAGGGAGAGGAAGGAAATCCGCCATCGCCGGCCCATAAGACCGGCGGCCGGAAGAGGAATCCGCCGTCGCCGAGGAACCCGGCGACGACGATAAACCACGTGCCCGCGAAGATGCCGCGAGCTCCCCCTTTCGGGCAAAAGAGAGAGACACGTGCCCGGCGGCGCAAAGATCCGACAACCGCTGCCGCCGCGCGGAGCTCTTTATTCTCCGGCGAGGAAGCTCCCCGGCAGCCACAACGCGTCGACCCGGTGGCGAGCACGCGCGCGTCGTCGTCGCGAGCGGCGAAACGCGCCGCCTCCACCGAACGCTCACCGCCCGAGGAAAACGGGTCCTCCGCCACCGGCACCCAGCAAGGCGGGGAATCCAACGGTGATGTCGACAAAGAAGACCCGGGGACCTCCTTTGTGCACCCCCCGGTCGTCCTCGGGAGACATGGCCGCGGAGGAAAGCGAACCTTACCTACGCACCACGGGTAACCCTAACCCTAACCCACACCTAGTAGTATAGGGTATATACACCGCCGTCAATCCGCGGTCCTCCCACCCTCGGCGCCGACAAGGTCACGGAGGCCGAGCACCCGACGGATTTGACACGGAACGGAATCGCTTCAAGCTTGCCCTTGTCTACGTAGACGGGGAGAAGAGACGAGAGATGGCGAGAAATTGCCTACATGACAACCTATTTAATGCCTACATGGCGTTGGGAAAAATGCGTGATATTAATATCTCACCATTAAGGCTGTCTCCAACAGGCGACCATATGGTGAAAATGCGAGAGCTAACGATGTTTTTTGCATAGCAAAACCAGGGTCCAACGGATGATGCAAACAAGGTTGGCATTTTGGGTACAAGACGAGCGGTTGGCAAACATGCGTCGCCTATCACCCGGGAGGCAAGCGTCACGGTCGCGTAGTCGTGGGCCCCATCGTGGCGTTGGCGCTGCGGACCCGAACGGACGCCCGTGTCCTCTCGCCGCACCTGGCCGCGGCCCGTCGTCGTCGTCGTCCCCTCACGGCGCGGCGCGGACGAGCCAGCGAGCCGCCGGATCCGTTGCCGTGGGCGCCGAGGCCGTGCACGCGCTCAAGGCCGGCGTGGATGACGAGGAAAGACTGCGGGCGCCGGGGAGCACGTCCGGCACGGCAGCGAGCCGGTGGACGGTAGCGGCGGCGGCGGGTCGTCGGCGGCCAAGGCCGCCCAGCGGCCGGCGTCGTTTACGTGTCTGAGCGAAGAAGAAGAAGGATGTCTTCGTAATTTTGTTTCTCTCTCGGGGTTTATGATATAAAAGAACCAGATACAAGGTGTTTTTAAATATAGGCTTAGTTGATTTCAAAAAAGATCAGGGTGCTATATGAAAACATGTTCGTCATATGCATCTCCGTCGTGCGGTCAGCTATTGGAGAGGGCTACAGTACGGGCGTTGCTTCTTTTGCTGTACACGATCCAAACTGGGGATGGGTAGCCGCATTCTGTTGGAGATAGCCTAAGTACTTTTATATGTACTCCTTGACGATGTGTTCGCAAACAGAAGGTTTCTTCTTGAACTTGAACAAGATGTTGTCTGCTCGGAGTCGGAGCTGGCGGCCTGACGCCTAGTCGGCCTCGGTGGGAGTCCCGCGCGTGCTTGCAGACGGGCAGAGTCGAACTCGTTCGCGCCCTCGCTCGCTTTATATATACGCGCCGCGGCGGTGCCCACAATTGTTCTCTTTGTGGTGTTGGTCATTGCTAACAGATCACTGAAATTCTCAAGGTTTGACAAGAGAGAAACTGAAATAATCACCAGATCTGAGTCGGAGATGGCGCTCTACGATGATGATTCCTGTAACAACAACAATGGCGGCAGATCGCAAGCTGCAGGGCTGGACAGGCTCAGCGATTTGCCTGATGACGTCCTCGTGCTCGTGCTGGAGAGGCTGACCGACGGCGACGACGAAGACGTGCGGCCGCTGGCGCGCACTTGCGTCCTGTCAAAGCGCTGGCGGAGCCTCCCGCTTATGGTATCTAAACTCAAGGTGACCGTCCGATCCTTTCTGCCACCGGCGGCCAGCCACACGCTTCCGCTTCGATGCCTGCACGAGACCACGTCCAAGTTCACGGACGCGCTGCGCTTCTTCCTTGCCACGCCCACGCCCACGCCCGCCGCCGGCATCCACGTCCAGCGTCGTCTCACGCTATGGTTCTACCTAACCAAGCACCACGACCGCATGCTTGAGATCGGTCGGCTGCTCAGCAGCGCCGTCGGCCGCGGCGAGGTCAGGACCTGGCGATCGTCGTTGACACCCACACAGTGGAGGACATCCGCCGCCGCCGCCACCGCCGGCGGCGGCGGCAGCATGCTGGCGACGCCGACGCGGTCAGGCTCGGGATAGACGGGCTGCGCTACGCGCGCCGCTTCATGCGCCTGTTCCGCGCGGGCAGCGCAAGCGCCCCAAGTTTGGTGGGGTCCGCGCTCACGCAGCTGACCTTGCGGAACCTCTGCTTCCGCCGCGCGTCCGACCTGGAGTCCGTCCTGCGCGCGTGCGAGGCG
Source organism: Hyparrhenia diplandra (assembly GCA_015847255.1). Taxonomy (NCBI): domain Eukaryota; kingdom Viridiplantae; phylum Streptophyta; class Magnoliopsida; order Poales; family Poaceae; genus Hyparrhenia; species Hyparrhenia diplandra. The sequence goes on along the minus strand of JADLZK010012654.1, from coordinate 152,954 downwards.
CTGCAGACGCTGCACCTCGACGGCTGCTGGTTCCTCGCCTCCCGGTGCACCACGCTCAGGATCGACGCGCCGCCATCTTCCCGGCTCCGGGACCTCAAGCTCACCGGGTGCGGCATGGAGGGCGTCCATATTGTCCGGCTCCCGCGCCTCCTTCGCCTCGCCGTCGAGGGGTGGTCCGCGCAAAGCTTGCCCGGTCACGTTTGGTCCGGCGTCGGCGCCAGCGCTCAAGCGCGTTACCCTCTTGAACCGGTCGGCGCCGGGCCAGACGAGCTTCAAGCTCAGCGACCTCCAACTGGAGAACGCCAACCCTGTGGAATACCTTTGTTTGGATTTCGACACTGACAGGATTTGGTTGCAACCGGAGAAGCGGAGAAATCTGCGAGCAGCTTTCAGCAAGCTCAAGGTGCTTCATGTGAGGAACATATTTCCCAACGCCGGCATCTCATGGATAATGTTCCTTATAAAAGCTGCACCTCTTCTCGAGCTCGTCAACATCCATGTTTGCCACGACGGCATATGCTCCGGCGCTGGCGAGGACGCTCATCACGACTTGGAATGGGAGGAGGACGTCGTATCGGATTATCACTTGGAGCACCTACGCACAGTCAAGATCCGCGGTGCCACGGACGGCGACGGCGACTCGACGAGGTTCTTGAGGCTCGTCCTGGAGCGCGCCCAGAACCTGGAGCTGCTGCTGCTGCGGAACGACAGGGTTACGTGCACCGACTGCATCCGCATCGCCGCGCAGCAGGACCTTCTGCCCGCGTTCCCGGAGGACAAGGACGGCATCCATGCGTTCGTGACGCGGCTCAAGGATGGGATACCTACATCTGCCCGGATACTTGTACATACCGCATCCAACAAGGAGTTTGTATACTATAGCTAATAACCACACGATTATACGAATATTTCCATGTTTTGTGCCATTATCCTCAGAAGAGAAAAGAGTTACGACTGTATTTATTTAATATAGAGCTGCCACATCGGCATTTTTTTTCATATAAGGTGTGGCGGCCATTTTTTTTATAAAAAAGGGAGAAAGTCTTGGAATGTTTCATGGGACGGAACTCTTACACCATTATTACTGACTCTATGTATCATGCTCTCTCAGCACGGGCCCCTTCAAACTTTGTTGGCAGACCCAGGAGGATACTGTGGCGGAGCTTAAACAAAAAATTATGGCAGCAAACAACAAGGTTGTGAACCAACAAAGATGACCTCTTCATGTTGTTCAGTGATTTCTCCAACCATAACATTGTATCAATTCCTCTATCATGACACTGATACCCAAGAAGGATAACCCAGAATCAAGCAATGACTATAGAACCATTTTCTTGATGAATTACTTTGTGAAGTGCATCACAAAAATCTTATCTACCAGACAACAGAATGTTATCTGCCATATAGTTCACAACAACCAATTAATATGGATTTATCAGAGGAAGAACTACACAAGACTGTCTTGCTTGTTCACATTCCAAGAAAGAGGTAGTTATCTTGAAACTGGACTTTGAAAAGACATTTGACAAACTGGAACACCAAGTTATTTTGGAGGTGATGAAACATAAAGGCTTCTCTGGTAATTTTATCAATTGGATCTAAAACATTCTGAGCGCTGGCAGCTCTAGTGTTCTACTTAATGGTTTTTCTGGAAGAGTTTCACTTGCAAGAGAGGAGTCAAATAGGGTGACCCCCTCTCACCACTCTTGTTCATTCTACATGTTGATTCATTACAAACTGTGGTTAACAAAGACTGGCAAAATGGAAAACTAAATCATCCCCTCAACAACATGGTGACTACCCCATTGTTCAGTATCCAGATGATACCTTACTCATTTTGCCTGGTGATGCCATAGACCTCCTCAACCTCAAAGACCTCCTCAAAGTCTTCTATGACTCGACTGGTTTATGTGTCAATTATGCCAAATCATCTTTGGTCCCCATTAATATGACCAATGATAGAATTCAATAGCTTCCTAACAGCTTTGGATGCCATGTTGGTAGTACACTACTCATTTACTTGGGCTTGCACTTGGAACAACCAAACCATTAGTTATTAATTTTACCCTTGCTTACCAAGACAGAAAAAGAAGATTGTGCAAAAATGCCATCGTATAATGGTTGAATCATACTATATAGTTAACTCAGTTTTATCTGCTTTACCCACTTTCTACATGTGTAGCCTCAAAAGTCCACCATATGTTATCAAACAAATCGACATCTCTAGAAGCACTGCTTATGGAACAAAGAGGAGATTGATAGAAAAGGAAGATGTCTAGTGGCATGGGAAAATGCTTGTAAGCCATAGGACCAAGGTGGCTCGGTGTTGGTGTGGCCTCGAAGCAGGCCACCCCGTAGGACGAATCACTTAACTCACTCAAAGTGGACACGAAAGTATCTGTAAACTGGAACTCTTTCTATTAATTCTTTGTGTCTCTTTACAAGGCCCCCTTGAGGGTTTATTTATAGTCCGTAGACTCTTACAATTCCGATGTTGCCCTCCTACCAACCCTGGGTCCCAGCGCCTCCCGCCGGCGATCAGGGGGTAGAGTAGTACTTTCCTGCCCCCTGTGATCCCACCTACCCCCTTGGGGCGTTCGGCACTGGTCCATGGGAACCTACAAGACAAGACCAAAGAGCATTCGTCAACAGACCTTTCGGCCTCGCGGCCGAAGGCACTCGCTTTCGTCGCGCGAGCCAAAACCCGGGGAATCCGTCCCGGGTCTCTGCCTTTTGACCGAAACCTCGGCACTTTCGGTTTTTTCGGGCGAGATGCCATCCTATCCGCCCGTCGAGTCTCCCCTAGGGCGGGAGGCGGCCATTCGGCAAGTTTGGCGAATGCTAACGCATCCGCTTGACTTCGACTTCTCATGCAACTCTTAGGACGGAAGCCTCGACGTTCGGCATGTTATGCCGAATGCCTGCACATTCGCATGACGCTTCCGCCTGGCGTTACTTCTCACGCGACTCTTAAGAGGGAAGCCATCACTTTCGGCACATTTGGCGAATGCCAATGTATTTGCCCGGCGTGACTTCGCGCATGACTTCTTCAGGGGCGGAAGCCTCGACATTCGGCCGCGTTACGCCGAATGTGCGCACATTCGCATGACGCATCCGCCTGGCTTTGCTTCTCACGCGACTCTAAAGAGGGAAACCATCATTCGACACATTTGGCCGAATGCCAATGCATTCGCCTGGCGTGACTTCTCGCATGACTTCTTCAGGGCGGAGATTCGTCCTTCGACCATCCCGAGACGATTGTCCTGGCTTTCGCCCTCTGGTCGCCACTCCGCACCTCCAGCTCTATCACCTTGGGCGACCGCAGGGGGGGTGGACAGGTTCCGTCCTCCCCCCAACACTTTCGAATTATCAATTTGAAATCACACTATGATGCCTTGTTGATGAAATTTTTGGGAAAATTTTACAACCTTGCTAATGTTCCTTGGGTCAGTTTAACTTGGACCCGTCTCTATGCAAATACTCCGTAAATCAATACCACCACATGCCAGGTCACTAGTGGCCTAGTGGGATCCTTCTGGTGGAAGGATGCCATGAAAGTCTTCAAAAAAGAACAGGTACCCCCAACTCTTCTCTGATAGGATTTTCAGAATGTCCCTCACTCAAACAGCAGACCAACCTGATGACATCCTACAACTTATTATGAACAGAACTTGGGATGAATATCTGAATGGTGCTTGGAGTTATCGCTGGGGTCAATCCAGGTGCCTCATGCCATCGACCTCTGTGAGCCACCATGGCCATCGATCTCCGCGCACTGGACCTCCACCGCAACGACCTTCGCCTTCACGTGCCATTAAATTTCCAACTTATCTTGCTTGTCAAACGTTGATATATCAAAACCACCACCAAGTTTGCGCCAATGTCGTCGAATACGGGCTTCAAATGTGTGTAGGGAGGTAAAGTGTATAGTATTGATAGTTTAAGGGTGCTTTTATCTGGTTTTGCGGTTGAAGCAGCAATCTCAAACTTTGATGATATTTGTTTTTGAGGGAAACTTTGATAATAGTCGAGGGAGTAAAATATAGGACCTTTTCCTTTTCGAATACGTTGTCCTCAAAGTGCAGCCCGTTAAAAACTGAAAGTCCACTAGCATTTTTTTCGACTAGAAAGCCCACTCACTAGTCATCTCGGCGACCGGGGGAAGAGTCAATCGGACTAACCCTTCTCGCTCCGACGGCCTAAACCCGCGGCGGCGCCACCGCCGCCGCCACTGCCATTGCCCGCGTATCCTCCGGCGGACTTCGCGCCCGCCCGATCCCGATCCTCCCGCGCGCTGCCTCCCGAGCCTACGCGAAGGCCAAGGTCGAGGGCAAGGCTGGCGTCGTCCACGTCAAACCGCGGCAAGGTCCGGCGCCAAGGACCCACGCGGGGTGGCGTCGGTGATGATGCCGCCGGGGCGATTTCTCGGCGGAGGCGAGGCGGCGACATTGACACCGAGTCGAGCTGCCCACCGACCCGCTGCCCCCTACATACGACCAGTATGTCGGCGTCGGTCCCGGCGGCCGCCCACTCTTCTCCTTCAGCGACACGTTTGGGTCCTTCGCCCACCGTGACGCGAACGCCTATGTCGGCACCCTCCCCTCTCTCAATTATTATATCACCAATGTGTGTGCATTTTGAAGGTTTGGATCCTGTGGTGGTAGACCGTCTGTCTAGTCGCATTAGCAATTTAGGTAGCAATCGATGGTTTAAGTAGGTTGATCCTTTCTCTGTTGCTTCTTCTGTAATCCTGTCGCGGCGGACACTGCTGGCGGATGAACGAGGCCAAGGAAGAAGAAGACGTCTTCTCATTATCATTTACGTATTTTCATTTGAGTTAAGTTTACATGTGTATGATGGGTGGACCCCTTGTGTCGGCATTGTAAAGGGGTATAAGACTCGAGTGCATAGCGTGTCCTGGCGACTTGTGTATTCGAATTCATAATCTGAACAAGGCTAATCCGGAGAGCTTGCTCGGTGTCGCCTCCGTGATTCGATTATCTCATGGTTGTGCTCACGTCGATGGCGACCAACGCTGGCGGCCAGGGGTGTGACACTTGGTATCGGATTCGGCGTCCTCGGCGGCGGCGCACGTGGAGTCATCAAGCTCAGCGGCATCGTTAGTTATCCGGCTGCCTCTACTCCGCGAGTTCGGTTGACCAATCTATCGATCCTCATCTCGTCTTCTCGGTCGTTCCCTAGCGCCGTCGGCGGTCATTCTCGGGGTCATCTAGCGGTGGTTTCCTACGGAAGTGATTAGTTCTCGAGTTGTTCTTTAGCTGTTCGACGGATTGTTCCAGTTCAGTTCGGCTTGATTCACCTGTCACATCTGCTCCGATTGGTGTTTCCAAATGGCTCCGGTAGGGTTCACCTATGCAGGACGAGCGGTCTGAGTAATCCGCGCTCATCTAGCTAGGGTTACCATAAATCCGACCACCGGAACCCAATCTGTGGACAAGTTGTTCATTGGTGTCATGTGCTCTGTCTTATTGTTCTGCTAGTTGACCTCAAGCAAGGGTTGTGGGACACGTTCTCACGTAAAATTCCAACGTCTCTGTGTGATCCAAGCATCCTTCGTGTTTCTCCTACTTGAATTGCTAGTGATCTCTCGGTGAGGGTTGTGGGACTAGTGCTCACGTAAAATTCCGGAACCGCAGCGTGATCCCAAACAATTGGTCAAGGAGGAGAGCGTTGGCTTACATTCATTGTTGGATCTGTGTTTTTGGGCTGTTCAATCTGGTGTTGAAACTTAGACCGTCTCCACAGACCCAGATTCTCCTGGACAACATGTCCAAGACGTCAGAAGAGGAAAAAGAGTTCATGGACAAACTCATGGAGAATGTTGATTTTCTCCTGGACAGGCTCAATGACATTGGATCTACTCAGCATCAGATAAAAAAATAGATGGATCTCCGGGATGCCACCATGGATGAGTATGCCAAAGCTCGAACCTCATTGCCCGGCGAGGTTAAAGCCAATGGAGCTGCAGTTGCTCAACTAACATTGAGACAGTTTGTTGCTGAACCTCACTATCAGAGTGATTCTTCTGATTCAGCTATTTCTGATGTGCATGATGCTGAAATGGAAAATGTGTTTGCTGGCAAGCAGGAGATGCCTAAACCAGGACCATCTAAGTTCAAGAGATTTCACAACAGAGAGAGGAGGCCTAGAATTCATCAAGACTCAGAACTACCATATCACACCTTGCCTAAAATGTTGTTTCCCAAGTTTGATGGCACAGATCCTAAAACCTGGCAAGATAATTGTGAGGGTTATTTCAAGTTGTATAAAATCCCTGAAGGCATGTGGGTGCCAGCTGCTCATATACATTTTGAGGGCAATGCAGCCAGATGGTACCAGGCATACAAGCAGAATCACACATTCAGGAATTGGTCCCACTTCTGCTCTGTGATTCAGGAAGAGTTTGGTTCAGATTCATTCAGGCAAGCACTGAATGAATTGCTGGAATGTAAACAAGCAGGATTAGTGGAGGAGTATACACAACAATACCAAGCTCTATAGTATCGAGAATGCGGATGCACAATTCTCAATATGATGATCTCTTCTTTACACAGCAGTACATTAGAGGTCTGAAGGATGATATTAGAGCTATGGTAGAACCACAAATGCCTCCAACAGTGCTGAAAGCATCTCTGATTGCAAAGATCCAGCAAGGGATCATTGAGAGGAACAAATACAGGCATAACAAGGCAATGGCTAGGAACCAGGCACCTTATGCAGCTAGAGTGGACAACAAACCTACAGCAACCTCTAATCTCTTGTGGAAGGATAGGCAACTCGGGGATTCTGAAAGAGCTAATGGCCTGTGTTTCAGTTGTGGAGAAAAATTTGTCCACGGCCATCAAGAGGTTTGTTCTAAACGTGTTAAGCCACAAGCTAATGCTCTCATGGTGAATGAATTAGATAGAGGACTATCGATGATGTGCTGAATCAGCTTGAAACTGAAGATGTGTTACGAGAAGAATTTGGTCATTTATCTATTAATGCTTTGTCTCAAGTTGTGACACCGTGGGATGTCGAAACTCAAAGCCAGAATTCAGGACAAGGTGATGCTTATACTCATTGATAGTGGAAGCTCTCATAGCTTTATTAGCTCTCAGCTGGTTCAAACCCTGCAGCTGCCCACAGTAGTGGCTCCATCTAGGAAGGTCCAACTTGCTAATGGAGATCAGATTCTGACTACCAGAATGATTCCTCAACTCAACTGGTACTGTCAAGGGCATACACTGTCTTCTGATATGATTGTCTTGGACATGCAGCCTTATGATGCTATTTTAGGATTTGATTGGCTTAAGGCCCATAATCCTATGCAATTTGATTGGGTTCTAAAGACCATGGAATTTGAAGAAAAGGCCAAGACATTAAGTTACGGTCTTCTTGATCAACCCCTTCGATTATGCGCAATATCGGCTAACAAGATATACAAATCTACCAAAGGCAATGATGTTTGGGCATTTGCGGTGGTAAACAAATTGACTCAGTTTGTATGAGTACACCCGTGAAACAACAAGAGTTGCTAGATTCCATCCAACATGTCATTACCATGTACAAGGATGTTTTCACCGATCCTCGGGTATTACCACCTCACAGAACTTATGATCATGTTATTCCATTGCTTCCAAATGTTGTGCCTGTCAATGCTAGACCATATCATTACTCACCCTTTGCACAAAGTCGAGAGATAGAAAGGCAGGTACAAGAATTGCTCAAGGCAGGACTGATTGAGCATAGCTTGAGCCCTTTTGCTTCTCCTGTGTTGCTAGTGAAAAAGAAAGATGGCTCATGGAGATTTTGTGTCGATTATAGAAAGCTCAATGATCTCACCATTAAAAATAGATTTCCTATGCCCATTATTGAAGAAATCTTAGATGAGCTATCTGGTTCCAAGTGTTTTACTAAGTTGGATCTTAGAGCTGGATATCATCAAGTAAGAATGGTACCCGGAAGATGAGTTTAAAATTGCTTTTAAGACACATCATGGTCACTATCAGTTCAGTAATGCCATTTGGATTGACTAATGCACCAGCAACGTTTCAATGCATCATGAATCATATCTTGCAACCATTCTTAAGACAGTTTGTTATGGTATTTCTGGATGATATATTGATTTACAGTCCTACCATAGAAGAGCATAGTGATCATTTGCAGCAAGTGTTTGAGCAGTTGAGGAAACATCAGTTCTACCTCAAGGAGAGTAAATGTTCTTTTGCCCAAGATAGTATTGAGTACTGGGCCATACAATATCTTCTAAAGGAGTTTCTACTTATTCAAGCAAGATCCAAGCTATGGTTAACGGCGGTACCATCTTACGTCATAGAGCTAAGGGGTTTTCGGGATTGACGGGGATATTACAGGAGGTTTGTCAAGTCTTATGGCATCATGACCAAGCCTCTCACCAATTTGTTGAGGATAAAATATTTCTCTTAGGCGGAGCGAGCCACCGTGGCATTTGACACAGTGAAGCAGGCTATGACTCAGACCCCGGTGTTGGCTTTGCCCAACTTTCGGAACCATTCACCATTGAGATAGATGCATGTCACCTTGGCATAGGAGCTGTGCTTATGCAACAAGGGAAACCAATTGCTTATCTCAGCAAAGCTTTGGGAGAAAAACAAATGGCCATGTCAATATATGAAAAAGAGTTTATGGCTCGATAATGGCAGTGGACAAGTGGAGACATTATCTTCAGAGGACCCCTTTCATCATTGTCACAGACCACAAATCCCTGGCATACTTAAAAGATCAAAGCTTACATTCAGAACTCCAGAAGAAGGCAATGGCCAGACTCATAGGGTTGGACTATAAGATAGTCTATCGCCAAGGCAAGGAGAATGTAGCCGCAGATGCCCTCTCTAGGGTGGCTCACATGATGCAAATTCAAGTTGTTACCTCGATCCGGCCAATGTGGCTTCAGGAGGTGTTAAATTCATACACCACTGATACTTAGGCACAACACATGCTTCAGAGATTGGCTATCTGCAGTCCAGATGAGCATGGATATAAATTGGATAAAGGACTAATTTGGTACAACAACGAGTGTGGATAGGCAACAACTCGCCCTCCAGACAAAATTAATCACTGCTTTTCATGCTAGTGCAATTGGTGGAGGCCACTCAGGGGTTGCAGCAACCTATCACAAATTGAAGCACAGTTTTGCTTGGAAAGGGATGAAACAAGATGTGGACAATTTTGTCAAGCAGTGTGCCATTTGCCAACAGTCCAAACACTCCAACAAACACCCCCTGGGATTGCTACAACCTTTGCCTACAACCAGAGGGGATTTGGCAGGAGCTTACTATGGATTTCATTGATGGCCTTCCTAAATCAGAGGGGTTCAGTGTTATTATGGTAGTGGTGGACAGATTGACAAAGTATGCTCATTTTATTCTATTGAAACATCCTTACACAGCAGAAACTGTTGCTCAAGCATTTCTTGACAACATTGTCAAACTACATGGTTTACCCAAGAAAGTCATTTCAGACAAAGACACCGTGTTCCAGAACAAATTTTGGAAACATTTCTGGAAGCTGTACAAGGTGGATCTGCATTTCAGTACTACCTATCACCCTCAATCGGATGGCCAAACCGAGAGAGTGAATCAATGTCTGGAAATATATCTCGGATGCTCAGTCAAGATGCTCCTATGTCACGGAAGTCCTGGTTTATCTCTGGCTGAACTATGGTATAACACATCATTACACTCTTCTGCAGGTTGTTCTCCTTTCCATGCTCTTTTTTGGCTCGAGGCAAACTTAGGCCTATTACCCGATATTCCTGACACAACACCTGCCAATGTGGTAGCCATGGTTGAAGATAGAGCTTCGCATATGGAAGCCTTGAAAACAGAATCTCGGTCGAGCTCAAAAGCGGAATGAAGGTGATGGCTGATCGTCTCGGGGGACGACCACACGTTCGCGATGGGAGATCAAGTTTTCTTGAAGTTACAACCATACACTCGGTCTTCAGTGGCTAATCGTCCCTATCCCAAGCTAGCTTTCAAATATTATGGACCATACACGGTATTGGAATGCATTGGGAAGGTGGCATATCGGTTGGCACTACCGGAAGGATCTCTAATCCATGATGTCTTTCATGTCTCGCAGCTTAAGCCATTTGTTGCAGATTTCACCCCGGTGTTTGATTCTTTGCCCGTGATGACTGATCTGGAGGCTGCAGCTGCCGTGCCGGAGGAGGTGCTTGATCGTCGCCTCGTCAGGAAGGGAATGCTGCCATCCCTCAAGTTAAGATCAAGTGGACAACACTACCATCGTCGGTCACCACCAGGGAGGACTACAACGTGCTCAAGGAACAATTTCGAGTCACCGCTTGGGGGCAAGCAGCTTCTCAAGGCGGGGGAAATGTCGCGGCGGACACTGCTGGCGGATGAACGAGGCCAAGGAAGAAGAAGACGTCTTCTCATTATTGTTTACGTATTTTCATTTGAGTTAAGTTTACATGTGTATGACGGGTGAACCCCTTGTGTCAGCGTTGTAAAGGGGGTATAAGACTCGAGTGCATGTAGCGTGTCCTGGCAACTTGTGTATTCGAATTCAGTAATCTGAACAAGGCTAATCCAGAGAGCTTGCTGCGGTGTCGCCTCCATGATTCGATTATCTCGTAGTTGTGCTCACGTCGACGACGACCAACGCCGGCGGCCGGGGTGTGACAAATCCCACGATGGAGTCTGGGGTTGTTTTTATTTATTTCTTTTTCGCGCATATAGGATTTATTGATGTTATCTAGATCTCCACTGATTTGTCCAAGTTTTGTAATTTGTTTGTTTTTGCTTGACTCCAAGGCCATTTAATGCTACGACTAAATTGTATTCATTTTCTTAATGCATATGTCTAATTGTTGAAATATTACCTCTGTCCCAAATTAGGTAGAAGATAATCCACTGATACTGGTGTCTCATTAGATGTAAAAGATAATCCATTTCGTACATTAAGCTGCAATAAGGAGACTGAATATTGCTCAGATTGAATTTCTTGGATGCTATTGGCAGACTCTTTTGGAATGTTGACTTTTCTATTATTCCTCTGTCATGTGGCATATTTTTCAGTTCGGATGAATGGAATGCCGTTTTACCAGAAGGGTTGCCAGCGGGCATGATGAAAGAGTTTCAGGAGACAAGACGGTATGCTGTGATGGTGAGGAAGAGCTTCCTAGACCTTCGGGATAACTTCTGTAGGATTGTTGATCCTGCTGTTATAACAAAGCTCAAAGGTGTGTAATGTGTTGATACTCGTGCATATTGGATTCTTCAATGCTACATGTTAAAGACTATGAGATGTGTTAACCCCATATGATACATGCTGTGCTGTCAATTGATGCTGTGTGTACAGTGCTTGTGTTGGTGCTGCTTAAGTTTTATGTTAGCATGGATGATTTGAGTTCCTTCAGATTATAGTGAACACAGTTGCTGTTGATTAGCATCATGCTAGTCTTTTATGGTGTCAAATGCTGCTCCTTGTGTTAACCTGCATCGTATTTGTGGTTTGATTGAACTGATGTACTGATATGTCAACTTTCTCAAAATCGACACTGGAAATTAAGATAATATGCACATTGATTTAGCATTTATTTGTTTTGACTCTTTAAGACATACTATTAGAGCAAAAGAAAAGAAATAGTGACAGAGGAACTAGGTTTCTTAATTCTAGAAATGGTGGTACCCACTCCATCAAAAAATAAAAAGACAGTTTGATTTAGCGGGGTCTTCAATATCATTCTTTGACTGCTAATTTCTCTTATACTATATCATTAATGGCAACAAAAGTTTGATATTAGTAATTTTTTTGTAAATCAAAACTCCAAAGTTTCATATTGTTAGACTAATTGTTGCTTGTTGGTGAAAGATTGCGGAGTTTGAATTTTTTTAGTATGTGCCCACCTTATATTATGGGACAGAAGGAACATGATTTTTTGCCTAGCAAGATTAATAGTGAATAAGTCCATTCTCCTTGCTTTTTCGTCTTAACTTTCTGTAGCAAGTTCTGAATTGATACTGGTGTTGCAGAAAGAATTGCAGTGCCATCAATCTATAACCATGCAAATAATGGCACATTTGAAAATGTATAATATATTAATATGCCATTATATTCCAAATATCTAGAGTAAAGCTGTTTAGTTTGCACTATGATTTTTACTTTGTTTATTTCTGAACACATTGCCATTGCAAAACATATCCAATACAATGTGATTGCATATGCACACATATATTTGCCGCAACACTGTATCTCAAGATCTCAATCATTTTCCTGGTTGCCTGTATCCAGATACCAAAAACAGATTGTCTTGCATGGCCCACGGAGTTGTGGTAAAAGCATTGCACTTGCAATGCTTGTCCATTGGGCACGTAGTGAAGGATGGCTTGTATTTTATGTTCCACAGGGAAGGATTGGACTCATGGAGGATTCTTCTATAGAAACACATATAGTGATTTTTTCGATACACCAATACAGGCTGTGAAGATCTTGCAGGTGCTAACCTCTGTGATTTTATGTTCCAGTTGCTTCAAATAGTCTTTCTTTCATATTCCTCTTTTCTTTTCTCGTTATATATGGATGCAGATAGAATGCACTATCATCTGTTTTTCTTGTTTTATTTGTTTGTAATCTGCCTACAGGCTCCAAATAATGCTAGTTTGATGTATGTGATGATATAGTAACCATGAAGTGGGCAAGTGGCAAAAATCGTAAGAATGCGATGTGTTGATAGGTCATGCATATGTTGATTAACATTCAATCTTATTTGGTACTTGTGGAGTCTCTTCTGTTTTCAAATTGTCACTATGAAATCTAAGTATCTGTTATGGTTACATATTTGCTTACAGATTGATATTATTTTTAGACACATGTCACCTGTGCTATTTTATACCATCAGTTCATACTCTATAGTCTATACTTTATGTAAACTGGGTTTGTCTATACTGTATGTAAATTATTAGGAATGTTAACTTATGCAGTTATACTTGTTTATTTGTGTATGTTTCCTTTGTTACACTTGGGTCCATGGATACATTATTAAGCATACACATCCGTTGCTAGAAAGCAGATAATCTGTGACATTTTTCAAAATACTAATCTGTACTGGAGCATATTTATAAAACCTATTAAAAGTCATGAAAGTAATTTTAGGACAATTGTGCACTTATCTATATATTTTTATAAGATATATTGTGCCAAAATGTAAAATGCTGCATGCTCTCCACTTGCACTACATCACTATTAGTTGGAGGTAGTTCATCTTAAACCTATGATTTATGGCAACATATATATTTGGTTAGATACTATAGTTTGTTGGATGGAACACCAGTTCCTCTAAATCTGTTTCTATTGCTGCTTCAGGATTTTTGAAGTACAATGAATCACGCATACAACAATTACCATGTCAAATCTTTGAGCCTATTCCCCTGGGAGAAAGTGCTGGTGATGGAATGTTGAAAGGGGCAGACACAATGAAAATGCCTGAAGGTTCCACATTATATGATCTCATTCAAACTGGGATAACTCACACGCAAGTTGGTGTCATAGTTCGCTTAAGGAGCTTGTTAAAGACGTGCCTGTACTGTTTGCCATTGATCAGGTATGTCGGAGCATTGACATTACTGCTGCCACTTCAATGTTTGATACATTATATGTGTAAAATTCCCATTAATATGAAACACATTAAAATATTTTTTTTTTGCTTTTTGCACAAATAGTTGGTTTTCATTCAGTGACTTCCAGGAACCTGTAACGGTCCGATCCTGTCGATCGATCCATGCAAAAGAGCTTACAATGGTTCGTTGCATGTAATTTTTTGCTTGTGATTTAGTAAATAATGTTAAGTCCTTAAAGTTTTCTATGTGTTTATTCTCTTTTCTTTTGTAACCTTTCATGCACTCTGTTCTGTTGCCTAATAAGTAAATATACAGTTTCAGTGACTTATTTTTGTAAAGATAAACAAACGAGGCTGTATTATCTTTTTTAACTGCTCAGTGGAAATCTGGAATACATGTGGCAAGTGTAGTAGCATCATTGCACCTTTTTTAACAATAGTTATCAGTTCCCTGGACATGCACACGTAATGTTTCACTTGTACTATAAACAGGTCAATGCTTATAGATCAATGCTGCACAATGATATGATGGTGGGGGCCTTTTTCACACTCAACAGCAGTTGGCAAACTACGGCAGGAGCTGCCAGATGTTCCTTCTAATGCTCGTTTGATCTTTCCACATTACAACTTAGATGAATCTGAGACTGTGTGTCACTGTTACATGAGGTAAGTTTTTTAAAAAGAAATTTGGCATATTTCTATCTGTTGATAGTGTTTAACACTATGGCTGACTCTTTCATATTACTTGTTAACTCAATAAATGAAAATTGGCAATACACTTGAGCAGGCAAAAGATCATTAGGCGTGAGAATTTTTCAGAAGAGAAATGGAAAAAAGATATATTACTTATCAAATGGAAATGGTGCAGAGATGAGATGGCTTGCTGCCTTTGTTTAAGGTACTGTACCGTCCCTAATTTTATTCTTAATATTATCATGTAATATATATGTTTTTCTGTAATGACAATAATGATCTGTCATGCAGTTTCTGATACCTGGATTATACTCACTTTTGATGGTGGTCTAGAAAGATTACAAATGTCAATTCTGTTTCAGCATGCCATTCTACACCACAGTTCATTGTTGTATACTTGTAGTCTGTCTCAAGACATTCCTAGCAGAAAATTTGGCTTTAACATCATTTTTTGCTGAGTAGGAGATAAAACATGAGTTTGTGGCTCAGTTACATGATTATATCATTGGTCCCCTTGCAGTTCTTCTCAGATTCTACATAACCAACTGATTGTGTAACATTGTTCTTGAAGAAGTTTTCATATGTTTTGGCCTCTGTCTTTTTCACATGTCTTACAGTGAGCTGACAATGTGGATGAGTATGATATGAGTTGATGCCAATCTACTCAGCATGCTATATTGTTGCTGAATTGAGCCCCTATTGAATACTTTTTTTATATATATATTTTTGTTGTATACGAATTGAACAATTAGTTGAGTTGGGAACATTTTTTTTGTGGAACTCAAAGGTACTTGTATGAGCCATATTAGTCCCTTTACAGTTACACTAGTTCTTGTTTCTTGGAGAGGTACAGCTTGTAGATTTCAACACATTGTCGATTCCGTTGTACTACTTTCGATCGTGCCTTTCTGTATGTCATTACTTTTTTTTTACCCAGTACCGTTCATAGATTTTCCTTCTGATTTTTTTAAAAAAAATTTACGAATAAATAACTCTGGTTTTTTTTTTTTTTGGTCCGTCGACTTCTTCGTTTGTCTAAAAGACCCTAGATTCAAAGCTATCTAAGCTTAGCGTCCAAATTATCAAATATGGTTCAGTTTGCGCCCCCAAAGCCAATCTTGAGAAATGTCTGCTGTTTGTTAATATTAGAAATAAAAAAATAGATATATATTATACGACTATATATAGAGACACACATGATGTGTTACAGGGACGTTGATTGAAGTGGACGCTTGCAATGTTATGTCAGCCATAGAGCTCCCGCTGCCCTAAAATTCTCCTGAAGAATGACCAACGAACGGCCTAGCAATCAGTAGCAGCGGCCCGCGGGGTTGTTCCGTGTCCATGGCGAAGACGACGCTTAAGCCCAAGCTCTCGTAGTCTTCGTCAACGTCGTCCACCACGACGCAGTCTCCGTGACAGTCGAAACCGACGTTGTCGCTGCCGCGTGCCGCGCGCCGCTTGCATCAAAATTTTCAGTCTTTGTGGAAAAATCTGAGAGATGAATATCCTATACTTTATCAACTTACCCGTGATGTGCTGTAAATGCAATGCAACAAGCATCAGTTGCTTCAGAATCTGCCTTTGTTTCTTCTCTCCAATACACAAAAGGTTTGAGCATCTTGCCTTTAATTTAGTGCTGGAGCCCGCGTAGTTGACCGATTTCGCAGTCGGCTTGATCCAGACATATATGGTAGAAAAAATAGTCTCTGTTTTCCGAGAAAAACTAAACTAAAGTGTACGCGTTCGGTCGTTCAGTGGATGCACGCAGCGCCAGCGGAGGGTTTCTCCATATATTTAGTGAATATTTGTTTCTAAATACTGTTTTTTTCATATAAATATAGAAGATTATCTCCAGCCATGATGTGTAATAAGTAATAACCTTTTTCTATAGGGCACTGGCAGGACAACGGTCTATGATCACTTGCCACTAATTTCCTTTAGTACTAAGCATTACCATTTCAAAATTTTAAAGGTTTGGCTGTGATATTAAATTAAACTCTCATGTCCATCCAACACCTCTATTCCACTTATATAATTAATTTAGCATGTAATCAAATTTATTTCCATTTTCTCTTGCATACCCGTAGCAACGCGCGGGGAAGAATCCTCTAGTTTAACTAAAGGCTGTACAAGTCATCTTTTTTCATTCATTCACTTATTACTGACCTCCGCTGGGACCTCTTAATGAAATTTTTACCTTTTTTTCTAAAAATTGAAGCATGACTTGAGGTTCGGGATATCAGGTTCTGCTCCTTGTTCAGATTGCACTGATTTGATATCAGGGTATGCCAGCTTCACTGCTTTCAAACTCGGGAATGCAGGGCGACCCCACTGAGTGTGTACTCCGCATTGTTCATCCCTCAACTTGACTCATCCCTTCCACTGATCCGCATTGTATTCATGGTTAGATCTCATTTTCATAGTGAGATTCTGGATTGTAGACAGTGAATAATGTAGAATTAATATGGACTCTCGCTCAAAAAATAATAGTTTTAGGCTTTTAACATTCAAAAATCTCATTCTAGAACCCTAGTGTGTACTCCCTCCTTTCCAGAAAACACATGCAATTCTTACGAGAAGTCAAACATCACAAACCTTGACTAAAATTATATGAAAAATATTAGTAGACAAAATAAGTATTGTTAGATTAGTTATGAAATACATTTTCAAAATATTTTTATTTCAAGACATAAATGATATTACATTTTGCTATAAATTTAGTCAAAGTTGACATAATTTGACTGGCATGCTTCCAATAATTGCATGTTTTTTGGAACAGAGAGAGTAAGTAGCAAGGAAAAAGAAAGAATGGTGCGAGTTCATGGTTCGCTTTCTATTAAGCATTAAGCAACATAGATATTGAGACACTAAAATTAAAATGACAATAATGAGAATCAGTGTTTACAGCAGAATAATCACTCAACTGATCATGTTGCATTATTACACCTGGCACTAGTGCAGAGCAAACAACAAAATCACACCAGTTGTTCACATATATAATGACAAAGCAAGGACTGGGCTTGGTTGTCACAAACCTTCCTGCAGCACGCAGACGTCCAAACGTCTGTTGTTCAAATACATAAAACAGGGATTTTTTTCAAAATTTGGCCCTTTTTCAAAACAATTTTCAAATCTATCCACAGTTTGAAACAATTTACACCCGGTATCCCTTTTTGTCGCGCCAAACGTACAGGCGCGACATTTACACACGTCGCGCCTATGCATGTGGCGCGACGCGCCCCGCCACGGTGTCACAGTGTCGTTGACCGGGGCTGGCGTGGAGTGGCGTGGGTCCCACCTCGTCGCGCCTGTGCATGTGGCGCGATCGTACGTCGCGCCCGATGCGTCGGCGCGACCGGCCCGTTAGGGTTCCTGTTTGGGCCTCAGCGAAAGCGCGTGGGTCCCAGCACGTCGCGCCAAACAATCTGGCGCGACGAGATGGTATAAATGCTGCCAGCAGTTGTCCCCCTCTCTTCCCCACCCACTTTCTTTTCCGAGGAGGGACGAAGGGGACCGGCCATGTAAGTACTTTGGAAGCTTGTTAGCTCATTTTTTTCTCCCCCAAATGCTTCCAAATGACTACTTTGTTTGCTAGTTGACTTTGCTTATGTTTTATAGCTTGCTAATTGTGTTATCTAGCTTGCCAATTTTGGTTTCATTTGATGGAATTGTGGACTTCAAACCTAACCCTAAGTCACATCATTTTGCATGAGATTAGCTCATTTGTGGTTGAATTTCTTTGTTAGTCTTCTTTTGCTTAGTTGTAATTGTGCTCTCAAAGCCCAAACCCTAACTAATTTCATTGTTCATGGTAAATTGGAAATTTTGTTTGTGATGTTTATTTATTCTTGAGCTATACAATTTTGCAATTAGATGTGGTAATATTTATTTGTTAGCAATGACATGCTTAGATGTTGTCCTCTGTATTCCCAAACCCTAATTGAACTCTTTGTTCATGGCAATTTGAAAATCATGTTTGCTACTACGTAGATTACTTCATTGTGAAAAGAAGGCATTTACATGTTTTTGGTCCATGGATGTGGGTAATTGTGCTTAATGTTTATTTTTGCACACATTTTGCTAGGTGTCATGTAATTCAAATAATTTGTTAATAATATTTTTACTCAACCTCGTGCTTTGTTGTTTGTGTTTGCACATATCTTTCGCAGAAAGGTGACACTGTTTTCTTTTTGCTAGATACCATGGACTTTGTGCACCATCCGGAGGACCATGATGGGAACGGTCCATTCCCATCACCTGTGCCGACGCCGCTTTGTCGGTGTGGGTGGCGGCCAAAGTGAAGCGATCCGGGCATCCTTTTGTCCGCGGACGTGCTTTTACGTTGCCCGGTACGGTGTGGTCCTCGACGGCGGGTGGGCGAAGGATGCAATTTTTATCGGTGGATCGACGGTCAAGAACGGGTGGAGCATTCCATCTTGTTGTTTCCATATGACCCTTGGAAGACCGTCCCCGTATGATCGGTTTGTGCGGTGGGTGCCTCCGCCTCGAACCCACCCGAGATGACCGAAGCGGAGAAGGTTGATCTTTGCACAAAGACCGTCTACACAATCCTCCTACATGCCATTGTGGCAAGAAGGCGTTCCTCCAACTTCCGAGCCGACCGGGTTTGTTCACTCCTTTCTATCGTTGTGGTCAGCGCGATTTGGTAAGTGGTTTTCCAGCTTGTGACTTTGAGGAGTATGACTATGGACCAAAACCTGCATGGCCTAACGAGAGGTTGCAAGAAGAGTATTCCAATGGACGCATGCCATGGCCATGCCTTGGTCTTCCGGATAAGAAGTGCAAGTGCGGCATTAAGGCCCGTGAAGGAGTTGTTCCCTCTGAGTTTGGGATTGGTTACTACTGTGGCAATGCTTATGGTGGGCCAGATGAGTTGTTTGTGAGTATAACGAACTTGTGTCTTGCATAGGCTACTTTATCTAAATATGTGAATGCATAACTTTGGTAATGTTTATGTATGTTTAACTCAGGCTGGAAAGACTTGTGATTGGGAGGATTTCTCAGGGCGCGGTGAGGTAATGGCCAATCTGTTTACTCCCAAGTTCAATTCCCCCTTGGAGAAGAAAAGGATGATTGTGAGGAGGCAAAAGCTGAAGAGAGCAGTTAGGCAGAAGGGGGGTGTGGCAACACCTGAGGGTAACACCTGGACGAAGCTCGGTAGAGACTACTGTAAAGCCAAAGGAAAGGACATTAGTTATTTCCAGCTACAGTTTATGGGCGACGAGCTCATTCAGTACTGGCGGGAAAACAAGGAACACTACGACCGCATCGAAGCGGATGAAACGAGGGAGCATCGTGAGGTTATGGAGCGGTTTCTCGAAAATGAAGCTCAACGTCGACGGGCTTTGATACGCGACCTTTGTGAGCATTTCTTATTGTTTGAAAAGTTGTTTTCACATATCGCTACTTATTAAGGTTGTTATAATGTAGACATGTTTGTTTGTCATAGTTCCTTCGCCAGCACAAGCGGACGAGGGTAACGATGACGATGGCAAAGACGTGGACGATCAGGACAAGGGTAACGAGGACGAGGCCAAGGACGTGGACCAGCAGGAGAACGCCCATGAGGATGTTTGGAATGACTCCGACTACAATGATTGGAATCGGACCGTGCGGGAGGACGATGATGATTTTGGCTGGCCATGACTTCGCTATGAGGAAGGCATTAGTGGCCCACTTTTGTTCGAACCACGACTTAGCAAAGCTTTTGTTCTAACCACAAAGAGTATGATGCATGGACCCCTAGAATTGTGGGTGACCCACTTTTGTAACTTATTGTAGTGACTGTTCTCTATGGTTTGAACAAATGTGTTGCATGGGAAGTAATGTCTAGGTGTTGGCATTTCAATCTACGTACATCGTTGTGTTCATTATACTCAACCACGAACAACACTTGGTACTTCAAGGAGAATCAATGACCAACACCGTACATAATTGTTGATACATGACATGGTTCAATACAACAAGTAGAGATGCAAGGTTCAATACAACAAGAGATACTCCTACTAGAGAGCATAGTTTCATACATGGTTCATTACAAATAGAGTAGACAATGTTCCATACATATGGCAACAAATGAACGTCGCACTTCACAAATCCTCGTCCGTGCCCCAATCCTCCGGAAATTCGTCGTCCGTGCCCCAATCCTCTGTATCTTCGTCCGGCGTGTCCCAGTCCTCTGGATATTCGTAGCCGGGAGTCGTACAGTAGCCTGAAATGTAGCCATCATATGGTAAGGATTCGTCTGTGTCTGAATCCTCCGTTGCATATTCGTCGCTTGGGCTAGTAGAAGACCCTGAAACATAGGCATCACACTCTTTGTTGTACTTTGCATCAACCTCATCTGCTAGCTTCGAAGCCTCCTCCCAGAATTGGTCCTCACTGCCCTCCTGCAAATGTGCCAAGTCCGGCACAATGTCCTCCTGCACGGGATGCACAACGGGAACAAAGTCTAGGTCATGTAGTATCCGATTGAAGACTGTTTTAACATTGGGGCACGCCGGCAGCTGCCGCTCTACACCAGTGTTTGCCGGGGCCTCTTGTGGCACCGTTGGAGCAATGTCGGCATGTTCGGTGTCCTCCTGCACGTGAGGCACTGTGGGTACTAGCTGCCCTCCTTCTTCTCGTGCTTTCAAGTCAGCCTCGGCTAAGGCAATGAGCTCATCCAACCGTGACCAGTCGTCGTCACCGTCAACATTTTCACTCTGCATCTGAGCGTTGGCCCACTCAGCCTTGGCACGGCGTGCATGCTCCAGCTTCCTCTCTCTCTCTTCCCTCAGAACTTGAGCTCTCCTCCTTTCCTCTTCCTCCCTGCATGCCTTCTCAGCAGCCGCTATCTTCCTATCCTCCTCGGCCCTCCGTTCAAACCATGCCCTAAACTGCTTGTGGCCTTCCAATTTTTTCTTGTTTTCCTCACTGATGTCGAGGTCGATCCACTGCATAAAATCACAGAGTGGAGGTGGGGTCTGCAACACAAACATTCGTTAGGAAGGCAATACATACTTATCTACTAAAGGAACCAAAACCAAATATACGCACCATGAAACTGCGGCGTTGTTGCGGGGTTGGCTCCCATTGATAATTTGCACACATCCAATACTTCCGCATGTAGGTTTCCTCATCATCTTCATCCCATTCAACTTTGCATGGATCACCACACCAACACTTGGGCACCGGTTCACCCGGTGGGAGAGGCTTATGGACATAGGGATCCGGCAGCCTCAAGTAAGGATTAAAGGCCTTCTGTTTACCACGCCTCGGCATACGACAATTGAAGCTACGAAACAATCGAACATCCAAGATATACTATGAATATACTAAGAATATACTATGGTGTGCCATACACAATATAACTATTAATATACTATTGTATTCATAATTGCCATATATAAGAAAATCACATCATTCCCATTTAGCACGTGCCATACTAATGAACAATATAACCACACCGACTGTAGTAAATGAGATACTAATTAACAACTAAACCCTAAACCCTAATTAACAATACAACCACACCAAATAGTATGAATTCAATAAAGAAAAACAAATCCAAACCACTTACATAATCCACAAAGAGGCTTTCAAGCAATCTTCAAGAATTTGGGGGAGGATGAGAGGGGCTTGGTAGGGAGAAGGAGCCTAGGGTCGGTATGGGGGTGGGGGGGGAGGAGGAGGGGGCTATGGGGGGTGGGGGAGAGGAGGAGGGCTTTGAAGGAGGGTTGGGGGGGCTTTGGAGGAGGGTTGGGAGGCTTTGGAGGCGGGATCTATGGTGGTGGAGGCGGACCTTTGCGAGGGAAAGAGAGAGAGGGGAGGGAAAAGAATGGTGCTGGAGGAGGAAGAAGGAGTTTTTATTACGAACGTCGCGCCCGGTATCGCGCCACACACACCGGCGCGGACTATAACGTCGCGCCAACGCTTCAGCGGGCGCGACAAGCACGTGTCGTAATTCCATTCGATGCAAAATGTTCACGTCGCGCGATGGGTTGGCGCGGCGTCGCGCCAAGGACCCCGAGGTCGCAGTTCGGCGAGGAGGGCTCTTTGACACGCCGGCTAAAACACGGCGCGACCGCGTCGGCGCCAATCCTTCAGCGCGGCGTGATGACACCTCGGGTCCAAGCTTGTCGATCGTCGCGCGCCACACAGCCAGGCGCGACACGCCGACAATCCGGGCCCGCCCTGCGGATGCGTCAGCGCCGGGGAGAGTCGGCGGGGACGCTTCGGGGACACGTGGCCCCTCACGCCCGAGAAGGTGCGGCGCGACTTCGTCGCGCCAAATACCCCCCACGCTACAGTTTCGGCCAGGGAGGCACTCTTTGCCGCGTCGCGCCTACCGTTCTGGCGCGAGGCGTCGCGCCAAATACTTCGGCGTGATAGGCGGCCACGTGGCTTAGTTTTGTGGCGACACGAGTGGTCGTCGGCGCCGTGATGTTAGGCGCGACGCCAAATTTACATAATAGCGATCGCGCCCGTATTTGTTTTATTTTTTTTTTTGGGAAGGCACATAGCAAATCACGGATAACATACAAACAAATCACAGATTTGATATCACCATTCCAGAAAAGTTCACATATAATGCGTACTCACACGTAATTCACACATAACATAATGTCATCATGTCGTTACCACAACTCACAAATCACAATAGGGTCTACAACCATAGTTCAACCATAGTGTCCTTACCACAACTTGGTAATCTCACACGTGAGATCACGAAAAGTGTCCTACCACAACTCACAAAGTTCAACCATAGTCGATACATGAACAAACATAATGCAACATCTACCCATCCGCACTCCCAAAAGCAAAGCAAGGAGTCCACACTACGGTCGTCGTTCCTGCACAAATGGGGCTGCACAAATGGGGATACAAGGTTATGAGTCATGTATTCTAACTTGTCATTTCCCCAACAATCCTTCTAATATGCCAAATACGCACCTTCTCACGGCTTTGGCGTGTATGGTACCCTAGGACGACGAGGACGGCCAGGAGCTGTTGGAAGGAGATTTGGCGTGCCAACGTCGGAGCGGTCTCTCGCTTTGCGTTTAGGCTGCTGACGGCGCCCCCCTTGAGGTGACATCTGAGATCCGCCCTACAAAACCCAAATTGTCATATGTCCTGCAAATGTTATATGTGAGGTGACAACAAGACCAAGTTCGACAAGGTAGAAGAAAAACCTGAGTTTCGGTCACGGGAGGAGCATCGTATAGCTGAGAAGAGCCAATGAAGTCCTGGCCATAGCTTGGATCATCGCTGTCATCACCATTGCCTTCACCACTGTCTTCACCGCTGTCTTGTGGGCTTGAATCCTGAGGGCTTTGTGCAATTGCCTTTCCCGTGCTGGAGGCGGACCTTCTTGCACCGGATGGCTCTGTTGTCTCCTGTGGCTGCGCTTCCTC
Organism: Hyparrhenia diplandra; assembly: GCA_015847255.1. Taxonomy (NCBI): domain Eukaryota; kingdom Viridiplantae; phylum Streptophyta; class Magnoliopsida; order Poales; family Poaceae; genus Hyparrhenia; species Hyparrhenia diplandra. The sequence goes on along the minus strand of JADLZK010012654.1, from coordinate 129,218 downwards.
ACTTTCAGCTGCTGCGCCAGAGGCCTCTCCTATCTGCTGCACCGGGACTTCGTCATCATCACCTCTAAAGCAGCTCAACTTGCGACCAAGACGGCGGCAGAATTTCTTCACTTTCTGCAGTCATTTAGTTTTGCATACTTAGGACATACAAACACATGCATGGATCTGTAATTAATTTGAGTCATGTGTCATACCTCTGCAAATTCAACAAGATCACTATCTTGTTGGCCCCCCGCACGCCCAATGTACGCTCCAGCTTCATTTGAAAGGTGGGCTAGCTGCGTTGTCTGTGTACAGGAACAAGGTTAAAACTAGAATGCGATCCTATACCCTGAACAAAATGGACATGAATGCTTACCGTGTAGTTAATGAGAGGGGCTCTCTGCGGCTGGCGGCCTCCCCTTGTTTCCCTGTCGTAGGGGTCCTCCTGGTCGCTCTCTCCATAGAAGACTGGAGTCACCGAGCGGGGAGCGTGGAGATGCACTCTAGTCACCGTGAAGAAGTGCGCAAGTCGATGGTACTCTCGCCCACCGAACGAGGCCCACTATCGCCACACTCTCTCGGCGTTCATCCACTGCTGCACATAAGTATCATGGATGTCGAGCCAGTTTCCTCCGCCGCCAAACTTTTTTCTCCTCGAAGTACTGAAACATTCATTGTTAGTTTAGACAAGATAAGTAAAATTATGGCAACGAAGGAAGTCAAATGTCAACTGCCTTACTCGTGCAACGCTGCCGACGTCCCGCCTTCATGTATAGGGTACTCCTGCCTCCGCCCGAACTGCTTCATGACCCTCATAGGAATGTGGTGCTCCACGACGTAGTATAGGATCATTGGAGCATTGCATCTCCAGCGCGTCTTCTCTTCATCACTCCGTGGAGGAACATTCAAGTCCTGTACATGGCGTCGTGCATATGGAGTCCACTCAACCTAAAATTTGAGACAATTAGACAATTGTATCGGCGATGTCAAAGTACATGACAATATGTATAGCAACATAACCAACCTGCGCCCAAGTCAACAAGTCGACATCGTTGGAGTACCTGCTGTACCTCATCTCCGAATCGCCCTTTACCATCTTGTTTTTGTGCCACAAATACAGCAACGGGGCTCGATACTCCGCATATGGCCATGCCTGCATAAAAATTCCAGAGACACGTATAAGTACAACAATATTAGATAGTGCAAGTAAGATTGAAAATATACAAAAATACATGGGGGAGTAACGTACCGGAACCTCCCGCCTGTAGTCCCTCCCAGTGGGTATGCGCTCCCAGATCCATATCTGCAGGAGGTACACGCATCCGGGGATGCTCGAGCTATCTTTCATCCTTCTACAAGCCTCACACAACTGCCGATACAGCCATGCGAGCGTGGCTGAGCCCCAGCTGTAGCGAGCGATCTCCTCCCAATTCTGCTGTAAGATTGGGAGCACCATCCAAGACAGGGTGTTCCCAGAAGCGTCGGGTAGCAGGAAAAGACCAATCAGGTGCCACAACCACACCTTAGCATGCCTCTCCACCACTTCCTCGGCCAAGTCGGCGAGGCAAGTATTGAAGCGCTGCTTGACCCAATTGGACGACACACCTGAAGTCTTGTGCTCCCTCTGTCCATCTGGAGGCGCGGGAGGGTAGTGGCCGGTGAACCCGGTGCACCAACTCCTTCCGGTTTGCGGTGTCGATGGCACGACCTTTGGTAGACCATTGACTTTGAGGTCCAAGATGTAGGCGACATCTTCTAGGGTGACCGTCATCTCTCCACACGGGAAGGTGGAAGGAATGCGTCTCCCGGGCGCCATCTCGCCCACCAAAGCGATCACCAACGCCCCGTCCATCTCGGGGAGCCCCGCCACAATGGCTCTAGCGAGGCCCAAGAAGCCCGCTCTAGCCAGGTAAGGGGCGTACCGCTCGTCCCAAAACAGTGGCTTGTGAGCTCGGGGACGCAGCGGGCTCAGTTTCTGAAAAAAATGAAACATTTACAACGATTAGAAATCATAAAAGATAAACACAATTTAAATTTTGTTCGAACAATGATAATGGGAATCACTTGCCATGCCCAAGTCCACCGCCATGTGTGCCCGGTGGTCCTTGTCATAGCAGTGCTGAAGAAGCGAACGGGCTTGCTCCTGCGCCATCGCCATCCTGCAGAATGTCAAATAAACATTACATTAGACAAAAGTCATCAATAAAAATAATGCAAACAACAAAGCATTAGGAAATTAATATATAACAACGCAGAGAGACTAAAACAACACAAAAACTAAAAACACCCTACTACCTGGACACTGTCATGACTGGCTGCAGTGTGACCGGTCCTGTGGCATTTAGAGCACCGGACCGGAGCCATGGCCTCATCAAAGTCTCCATAACCATACATATCCAGACCATAGCCATTCGTGTCATACACATCAGGTCCATCGGCATTGCAATCGTCCATAATTCCTTTAAGGCGTTTTCTCTTCCATCTCCCAACCTTTTTCTTTTCTAGATCCGGGTCCGGTACATAATCCAGTCCACAGTACGGAGGCCACTGTGATGGATCTAAGTACGGCTCAAAGCTGGATTCCCACACTTTAAGGGTGTTTGATTTGAGATAGAATGGAGACATGAAAAAATGATCTTCATGGTCCAAACCCCTCATCTTACAGGCCGTGATGACGTGTGAGCAAGGCACGTGAAGTAGCTGCGGAATGCAACAAGAACACTCCGGTTTCTGGAGGTCCACCCTATAATTTCTGCCACCGTACTTCTCACCGCCCGGATTGGTTCCTCCCGCTGACATTATGTTGTACACTAGCCGTGAAGGGCCGTAGGCAACACCAACCTGATTGGAACCTATGGTCTCCGCAATTTCCAGGTGTCTCCTACCGGCCCGGCCCCATTTTTCTTTAGAAGCCTTTGCAATGTTCCAGCGTTTAACAAAGTATTCGTTGCACTTCTTGAACGAGTACTCCACAATACCGAGAGGCAGTGCTTTGCGGATTCCCTTGAACACTTTGTTAAAGGATTCCGATGAATTGGTGGTCATCACGCCATACCTAAGGCCACCGTCATCAAATGCGAGAGCCCACTTGTCCACATTATTCATCTGCCCATTAAGCCAAGTCCTCGCATTAGTGTTGAGGACCTTGTTAAGCTTCGGCAAGCTTCTCCTTAAACCTCTCCTTCGTGCGACAACAACACACGACCTTCAACTTCTGCACGACCTCCTTCTTCCTTTGTCGCTACCAAATGTTGGCGGCAAAGTGCCGCATGCACCATCGATGCTCGAGAGGGGGAAGCCCATCTATCTCCTCTCTAGCAGCCCTTAGCAATCCATTGTGCCGATCAGATATCATGCATATCCTACGGGGCGTACGACGGATCACATCTCTTCTAACAAGCTTCATGAACCAAGACCAGCTAAAATTGTTCTCGCTCTCGGCCAAAGCAAATGCTAAAGGGACAAGCTGGTTATCCGGATCCACACCGACTGCCATCATCAGAACACCTTTGTACTTCCCGTAAAGGAATGTTGCATCAACAAGCACTACAGGCCGACAATGCTTGAATGCATCGGGCGGCGAGGAAAACACCAAAACAATGCATGCAAAACATATTTAGGCACGCCGTCCGTGTCATCCACTATCGCCCCGACAAGAGGATACCACCTAAGCCCCGGATTGAAGTGTTTCATGGCCGTAAGGATCCTAGGAGCTTGATTGTATGCCTCCTTCCAATCACCCCACAACAACGCTATAGCCTGCTGCTTTGCTCGCCATGCCTTCATGTAGCTCACTCGATATCCGGTGAACCCCCAAATGCTCTCGATCGGCGAGGCAACAGATATATCGCTATCGGCCTTAACAAGGCCGACAAGACGACGACTTCGGATAACGGGCGTGTTACGTGCGTGAACCCCCTTAGGCTTTGAAGGCCGACAAGTGTGAGGTTGCTTCACATTTCGAATCCTCCAATTCTTGTTTGGCGGCTTCCTCGCCCAAACTCCCCAACCACATTTCTTCTTGCAAAGCACGTATGCCGCTTCTCGGCGTCGCGATGATCAACACAAGACGGCCTATGGTACCCGAACGGGCGTAGTCGCAAAGAAATAACTTGAGATGATCAATGTGTCAAAGACCATCCCCTTCTTAATCTCCACCTCCTCGCTCTCAGTCCCCTCATCGTCCAACAAAGACAGACCAGTGTCACACACCGCTTCACCGACCATACTAATGTCCATGAAGTTTGGTACGGAGGGTACCTCAACATGGACCTCCCTCAACTGACTTAGCTCGACATCAGTGTATTCCATTCTAAATGACCCGTCAGGGGGATGCAATATCCCCCTAAACTCATCGCTTTCGTCCTCCGTACTAGGCTCCGACCTACACTCGTCCTCTACCACCTCTTCAGAGCTGCTTTCACTAAAACTGAGCTCATCTCTATAATCCCCATCGTCCTCTGATCCAACAAACATGTCTTCCATAACACCAATCTCCTCCTCATCGCACTCTTCCGTACCTACCATCACTGCATTCTCATTGTCTCTAACAACACCGGTTCAAACTCTTCCTCCCGAGTAAGGTGCTCTATGGGCTCCTCATCCACGTTGTCGACCCTTGGCTGACAACAACGGGGTTCATCACCTTCTCCACAACAACTTCCAAGCAGCGAACACTACTACAGTTCACAACCTCTACAAAGTTCTTCCAATCACCGTCACATGACAAAGGCATCATTGCATAGTGTGGTCGTTCCTTCCCACAGTCAAATCGACCTCTCAAGCTAAATGGCCATCCATACTTGTCACGACAATGGCCGACCAAGTCACCGAAGCTAGGAGGGCTACCAAAGAAATGAACTTCTTCATGCATGTTCTCAAACTTGCCATCCCCTCTAACTTTTCCACCACTATAAAAGCGCACTAAACGGTCCATCTACAAAGTATTCGGAAATAAAAGCTATAAGTAAAACAACCATATTGCCAATTATATTAAAAACAAACTCAACACCTCCATGCATATATGAACTAAATTTATGTAGTTCTAATATTCGTCAAATCCACTTTCTATGAATTAACGATTGAATCAAGAAATTGACTTAACTACTTAGTATTATCTACTTAGCTATACATGTAAACAAGAGTGCATTAAATAGTTATACAAAACAATGCATTATTTAGTTACTAATATTATCCAAAAAAGAGATAATACATTGGCGAAGCTAATCAATTAAATCCTCATTTGAACTTGCCCAAAAAATATCATAGCTCAAATCCAAAAACAACCTCCATGCATCCAAGAACTACATTTGTGAAAATTTTATTCACCGTGAAATCCACACCAAAATAATATGCTATAACGATTCCACGTACCACATTGCATCAATAAACAGGCCAAACACTTATAATTTCACATTGGAAAATAGGAATAATATCAAACCCTAAACCTCCATGCATGCATCCATGAACTACTTTCATGCAAATCGTTCTCTATGCCAAATCCACGACCAAATCAATCCTAAATCGATTCTACGAACCACATTGTAACAATTCACGCTTCAATCACCAACAATTTCAAAATAATAACCCTAAACCATAAATAGGAGGAGGAGGAGAGCAAGAACTAGTACCTAACCCGGTTTTGGAGAGGAAGAAGGGGCCTCCCGGCCTAGCTCCGCCAACGCCCGGTGAGGGGCGGCGCCCGCCCGGCGCGGCTACTGAGCCGGCGACTTCCGGCCGCCGCCGCTCTCTAGGGCCGCCGCCGCCGCCGTCAAACCGCCCGGCGCCGGCGGTGGAGGGAGGCCGGGTGCGGGCGGCCGGCGGTGGAGGAGGCGCGGTGCGGGGCGGCCGCGGTGGAGGAGGCGCGAGGCGGAGCTCCGGCGGCGGTGGAGGACGGCCGGCCGGCCGGAGGAAGAAGGAAGAAAGAGAGAGAGGAAGAAAGAAAAATCGGGCGGGTAGATAGCTATTCGTCGGCGTCGCGCCCTACGCCGGGCGCGACCGCGTGGGACCCAGCGGTTTCGTCAAAGCCCAAACAGGAACCCTAACGGGCCCGTCGCCGATTCATCGGCGCGACCGTCGTGTCGCGCCGCATGCGTAGGGCGCGACATCGTGGGACGACCGCCCCTCCACGCCCGGCAACGGTCAACGGGGCCGCCAAAGCCCGGCATAGCGGGGCAAGTCGCGCCGCATGCGTGGCGCGACATGTGTAAATGTCGCGCCTCTCGCGTTTGGCGACAAAAAGGGATACCGGGTGTAAATTGTTTCAAACTAGGGATAGATTTGAAATTTGTTTTTAAAAAGGGATAAATTTTGAAAAAAAATCCATAAAACAGAGAGTCGGGAACATGGAAGCAGCAAACTAATGTAAAGCAGAAACCATATGCTATGGTCTGTAATTATTTAACTGCATACACTTATTATTCATAAGTGAACATTTTTCATTTATTAAAAAATATGATATATGAGTTTTAAGCTTTATTGTAGAATTACTTAATTGAACATTCACTGTCATCTGGCAGTAGTGCAGACAGCAGAACAAACAACAAAACATGCTACGCATCCTCGTAAACACAAAGGAAAGGTTGGGCGTGGCGGCAGGCTCGCAGCCTTATCCAATCAACGACCACAACATTATTATTCCTAATCCATGCCACTGCCTCACTGAACTGAGTGAAATGAACGTGCTTGATTGGTTTGCCGTCTTTTTTGCTTTTTGGTCCTTTTTTGAAAGTTTTTTACAAATGCGCCCTTTTTAGATTCATTCCAAAAAGGGACCTTTTTTTCGGCGCCACCAGTCACGGCGCCGAGTATAACGTCTCGGCGCCACGACCCATGGCGCCGAGGTTAACGGTGTGGTAAACAGCGTGCCATCGAAAATTTTACATTTACCCCCTCGGCGCCATGATCCACGGCGCCGAGGGGGTTAAATGTAAAATTTGCGTGTTTTTTTTCCTTCTCTTTAGGCGTTTGCAATGATCAAGTAGAATTATTCTTACAACCGTTTAGAAACACAGCAGCGGTCAAGTTGGTTAGGGCGCGCGAGCTGTGTATGTCAAGCAACGTCCTGGGTTCGATTCCCAAGCTCCTCTTTTTTTTTTTTTTAATAAGCAATATAGCCCAGTACCTTAAATTGAAAAACTTAATTTTGCTGCACGGTTAAATGTTGTTCATTCCAAAATGTTGTATATTATCTAAATCTAAATTCACCTTATGTAAGTGCATTTATTTATATTTCTTTTTGTAATTGCTTATAAAATATTTCCTCCATCCTAAATTGTAAATTGTTTTACTTTTTTGATACAAAGTTGGACCATTTCATCTTATTCAAAAATTTATTTCGAATATCACTTCTTGCACTTGCTTAAAAATAAAATAATATTTCTTCTTGTACTTGCTTATAAAGTAGTTGTTATAATTGCTAATAAAATACTTTAATTGCTATATTGCTTATTTAAAAAAAAAAAATGAACACAACTTGGGTTTTGAACCCAGGCCGCTGTGCCACACACAGCTCACGAGCGCTAACCAACTAGACCAAACCTTGGTTGTTGTACAATTGTAATAATAATTTTACTTGTGGTTCCAAACACGTGAAGAGAAGGCAAAAAGTGGAAATTTTAAATTTACCCCCTCGGCGCCGTGGATCATGGCGCCGAGCTCGGGCGCCGTGGATCATGGCGCCGAGCTCGGCGCCGTGATCTATGGCGCCGAGGGGGTAAATGTAAAATTTCCAATGGCACGCCGTTTACCACACCCGTTAACCTCGGCGCCATGGGTCGTGGCGCCGGCAAACGTTATACCTCGGCGCCGTGATTGGTGGCGCCTAAAAAAGGTCCATTTTTGGAATGAATCTAAAAAGGGCGTATTTGTGAAAAAACTTTCGAAAAAAGGACTAAAAAGCAAAAAGACGGATTGGTTTGCTTCAATTCTTGCCCGTGCAAAACCATGGCAAGCCATTCTAATCCACATCTGGCGGCAGCAGTGCAGAGCAAAACATACACAAGCTATTCTAATCCACATATGAATTTAACACAAGTCTGGGGGCGGTTGCCTATCGGTACAATCATGCAGGTTGTGTTTAACACGCATACATAAAAACTTTTATGGTTTATTAAGTTACACATACAGTAAAATGGAGAAGGATTGGGAAGCAGGAAGCAGAAAATAAAATAAAAAGGGAATGGCGCACATGACCGACCCACTGACTACATGCAGATGCAGAGCTCAGCTCAATGAAACTTCAGAACGGGCTTGTTTGGATTGTCTTGTGGGTCACAGTTGCCACAAGATCCAGGGCGGATCTGCGGCCCAGGCCTTAATCGTAGCCCAATAATCCTTTTTTACAACATTTAATTTTTTGGTCCAGGCGAGATGCATCTGCTGCTACTTTTGCGCGCCAAAAAAGTTGTTCTTTCCCACGATAGAATTATGGTTAAACAATGTAGCCTAATCTCGCTAGCCTGGTTTATCTTTTTTTACTTTTTTTTTCGGGTCTCTTGAGCTCCCTCTTTCTCTCTAACTCCTTGTTTTTGAATTAATGAAATTTTAGTAGGGGCGAGCCCCTGCTGTCCCCCTAAAAATTACTGCAGAATAAAGCACGCCAGTACGTACTTCTGATTTAGATCACACCTGACAAAGGCGACAGAGTAGAGGGTCCTGAACAATTCACCACGTACGTACTCACGCACCGGGATGTTGTTTCAAAGAAAATGCAGGGAACAAGGAACTGCATGCAACTGAAGCATGCGTGAAAAGGAAGGAAAAGCACAAGAAGTGAAAACATCAACGACTGACAATGGAGGGAGAGAGCATTAGAGCTTATCATCAGCTCGGTTGAAAATCTGAAAAACGGGTTCGCTTGTATATATTGCTGGTGAGCTGAGCGGTTAACAATCTTCAAAACCGGCTTGTATATATCAGCCCGACTGCTTCCCACAACTCTGAACGACAATAGTCACCATCATATATCTGAATTTCTTTCAGGCTCGGGATATATATGATATATAGCCCTGAAACAGAGAACATGCTATACCCAAAAGCTGAATTATGAATGGAAAGCAGATATCCCATGATTAAGGCACGAAAAAAAAAAAACCCTAACAATACGCACCGGCGGAATTACTGAATGAACTGAACATGTCTCATTTCCATAACAAGCTATACATATTCTGATCCACATACATAACACAAAGAAAATAATCACACTTTGAGGTTGGTTGCCGACGGCAGGGCCGGCTCCCCAATCGGTGGTACCACAAGACCAAACGCACGGGTCACTAGTGGAGTAGTGGTACAACTACACAAGTTGAATTTAACACGCCATCATGGAAAACATTATTTCATGCACACAAATAAAATGAATCAACAGGGAAGCAGGAAGTAGAAAATGTAAATAAGGAAATAATAAAGCACAGGACCGGCCTGGCTGATGCAGAGCTCAGCTCAAACAAACTTCAGAACTGGCTTGTTTGGATTCCTGCTAAGCTGGGGCTGCACGTCATCCACCAAAGACTTATGAATCATAGCTTCCTTGAGACTTGGGAGACATGATAGCCCAGAAAAAGAGACTCGGCCCCTGGCAAGCAACAGCTCAAGCTTAGGCGCTGATCCTTCTTCAAACAACACCAAGTTTATCCCAGGATGTTTCAGCTCCAGTGCAGTCAAACTCAGGAATGCCTCCCTACTGCAAGATAAATGACGAGGCTCTTCTGCCTTGAAAGAGTCTTCCAGAAGGCGAAGGATGGCCAGGTTTGGAAGCCTGCCAAGGACTTGCATGGCGCCATCCAGCTCTGTTAGCTCAGTGCTTGCCAACTTCAGCTTCACAAGATTCTGGAGACCCGTGACCCATTCTGGCAATTTGCCCAGAGTGCCATATAGCTTGAGGCTCTGGAGGTTTTCAAGAGGAGTACGCAGACTATCCAAACAGTCCCGTAGACCTTCCTCCTCCCATGAGCGCACTGAGAGTGATTCCAGAGAGCTGAGATGGGCAAGGGTGGAACAAAACTCTTTGCAAATTTTCTTGTTGATGCCTATCACTGCTAGCTTGCGTAGTCGGGTGAGTCTTTTCATTTCCTGTAGGATGGCCTTCCCTCCTCGTGCGATGTTTACAATACCCAGCGTGTGTAGGGCTTTCAACTTCCTGAGACCAATTGGAAATACAACACCAAGTAGATCTGCATGCCTTGCTAAAAAGGGGAACAGTACACAGCAACACATTCTGCACATATCACACATATTATGTGGATCATCTTTATGGAGGCAAAACTTATAGCAGCATACAAAACAACAAAAGCCGATCAAAGCTGCAGTCCACACACATATCTTCTTGCACATTGATATCTGTTGATCTTCCAACCAGTTATCATATGAAGTAGCTTTATCAGTGTTGTTATTGTACACATTCCCTGCACGAATGTATTGTAGCTTCCTAAGCTTGGTGATGGCCTGCGGCAGCTTGATTATTTCTGAATTAGTAACATCTAGTGTTTCCAGTTGCTTCAGGTTACCAAGTGACTGTGGCAGGTAATAAATATCATTACATCCCCTTAAAGAAAGATATTTTAGGTGAAGGAGCTTCCAAATTGGCTCAAGGTGGTGATCCACAAGACCAGAGGTGCTTTCCAAGTCTAGCACGCGTAGGAACTTCATCTTATCAGAAATATAAAATGACTTCCACTTCCCAAACACAGTTAATGACCTTATACGAGATAAGTCCGTTAAGCTCATAAACTCACTCTGATCACCCTCCCAGTTGCTGCTTATAGCAAGATGACGCATGGTGCCTTGGGTGTTTTAAGTTGCATCCTTCTTCCATTCTAAAAACAAGATTCTCTTCCATTGCCTTTGAAATGCTGATTTCACGCATGAGATCGTGAAGTTTGCAAGAAGAAATACCCTTTCTACTACCAATTGATTCTTTGGATGCCAGGACCATGCTTCGCTCAATAAGTTCCATGAAGTAGCCATCAACTAGTTCCCTTGTAGACTTACCACGGACCTCACTTGAGTAACCCTCTGCTTTCCATCGATGCACCAAGCGTCTTCGGCTAATACTGTAGTCTTCAGGAAAGATGGACATATACAAAAAACAAGACTTGAGATGATATGGTAAACCATCATAGCTTTTCATGAGGATGGTTCTTATTATCCCGAGCTCTGGGTTCATCTCTAACTCGGCGCTGATATGTTCATTTACTTTTCTCCACTCCACAGGAGTCTTTGGTTGCTTTGCCAAGAAGCCCCCTATTGTCACTATTGCTAGGGGAAGGCCACCACATTTCTTAAGGATCATTCTAGCCTCTTCAATCAATGCAGGATAATTATCCAAATTTATGGCCTCCTTAAATAACTGCAATAGGTAGAATTGAATTGCTTCAGTATTATAATTTAAAATTATGTATGAGTAACCACTAGTACAAAATGGTTTCTGAAGACACCATCTTTTTTTTATGAAGGTGCAACATGTAAGGTCCTCCGCTTGTTAACCACGCCAAGAGGCCATCAGCTTAACCACCTCTAAAATTCATTTTTGAGGTAGTTATTTTAAGCAACCATCTCTAAAAATAGAGAACCAACATATAAATTATCAACTTCTTCATATGAAGCGTAAAAGATAAACTTTATAGGCTGACCTCTACTCTTTCTAGGCTCACCCACTGCCCAACGAGCAACATGTGACATCTTGTCTCCTGCTCCACCTCTCAGCACTCGTCAATGGCATTGAGCTCAAGCACCATGCCCGCACCCTCATCATTTGATCCTCCCACATCCTCTGTCTGGTCATCCTTCAGTTCTTTAGGTAGCCATAAAAGGAGAAAGTGAGAAGGGACGAGGATGTGGGAGGGGTCGGATGACAAGGATGTGGCACATTATATAAGCTCAATGTCGTCGAGGAGTGACATGAGATGGGGTAGGAAACAATGTGGTGCTCATCTAGCAATGGCACGTGACCCAACAAAATCATCCGGGGGTTATTGAACATTATTAGATGCTTTATTAATGGCTACAATATCAGGTATTTTAGTTGAACTTGATATGTTAAGGGATTATGTAGAATTTCTAATATGCCATGTCCATGCACATTCAAACCGCCTTAGGGGTTATTTTGCCAATTTCAATAGTTTAAGGGGAAAAATATGTGGTTTTATAGACGAGGGGGTGAAGTATGCAAACACCAGTAGTTCTGGGGGTTATATAGATTTTTTGTTGCTCTGAAGCTACCATTTCTAAAAAATATATTTCTAGACTAGAGGTGATTGCTTGGCTGCATGTGTGAAGCGCAAGCAACCACATCACTCCATATGCCCTTGGTTAAGCAAGCAACCACCTCCGTAAACTGACTTTAAGCAGCTTGATTTTATTTTTACAGAAAAGGAAGTTCTTAATATGTATCGGATTAAAATGCTATGGTGCAAATACTAGTCTAGACTGATTGTGTTTACACATAACTTGCATATAACTAAGTGGTGGCACCCAAACCTCAAAGAAGTAAATATCTTATGGTTAAACACCTCACTCTACCGACAAGATTAGGTAATGTAACGTTAATACGAGTCCCCAAATATATTGTACCATGTCACTCTTTCCAAAGTTGTCATGTCATATGAATATAAAATGACACACGCCACCAAATGCATGTGGTGTTGTTCCTTAGAAACCAATGTCATATCTATGAGAATGGGCCCAAAGCTTATACACGGTTCCTATGCGGCACTCATTTAATGTGTACTACTACAATGCACCGAAAGGTCCTATGACCAAGCATAATAAGAAAATTATTTATGGACCACTTATATGGCAATTTTGCCTATGTGGAGAAGAGACACAAGGGGAAATGAGAAGAGGAATTTCATTCAAATAAATGAGAAGAGGAGAGGCTCTCATGCAAAAGCCCACCTCTCCCCATGCTCTAATGCAAACGGGTAATTGCAGAGGATAGAAAAAGAGAATTGGCGGAAAAGATGGCCAACCGAGCTAATAGCAATCTATTGTATGAGTTATTACTAATGATGACTTTAGACGACATGGCAATAGTATATATAGATATATATAGCTAGCTATGTTCTAGCTAAGAGGAACCCGTTGCTATAGATAAGTCATTAAATTTTCACACCGGCACTAAATCTTGTCCACAAATTCTTAGTCAAAGGATTTCCTTAATAAAACACTCCCACCACTTTGTGACTCGGCATTTTCAGCTTTTCTATGAAGCACAAACTTTGAAGGCCAAAAGGTCGTGTCGCACCATGCTCTAGCTAAGAGCAACCCATTGCTATAGATAAGTCATTAAATTTTCACACAGCACTAAATCTTGTCCACAAAAAGCCCTGTTCGTTTGGCTAGGCGGGTGTCCGGCCGATCTTTGAGAGAAACCCGGTGGCCGATCTTTGTGAGAGAAAAGTATTGTTGGTAACAGGCTAATAAGCCAAGCAAGCAGGGCGATCAAAGGATTTCTTTAATAAAACACTCCCACTTTGTGACTCGACATTTTCAGCTTTTCTATGAAGCACAAACTTTGAAGACCAAAAGGTCGGGTGTCGCAGCCATTTAAACACTCAAGTGAGATTTGACAATTCATCAATTATATACAACATTGGTGAAACGTGAAGAATTTTTAATCGAAATGGTATGAACACATAATAGTTAATCTCACTTCAATACAATTTATAATCATATGCAACATCCTTTCTACAATATGTTTCTATGCCCATATTGAGCAAAACTAAAGTCATTGCAAAAGTACCAATAAATCAACAAAAGAAAAGGCTTTCGTTCCTCAAATCATGAACCTTCCATAAGTTACACGTTGGTTTTTAACCTTCAAAAGGCCACACTATGCATTATTTAATTACTCAAGATAATAATAGAAAAATAATCATGTGGACAAACATTGTACACAGGTACTCCCTACACTATGGATAGACATTGTGCAATGAAAAGTGTTCTAGTAAATACTAATATTTGGGCAAGAGTGTTAGGTGTTGATGACCAGGATGCCACTGGAAATTCTCATGTCCACATTTGTGTTTTATGCACTCAAGGCTACACTACATATGAACAACACTAGTCGCATCCTATTCCATTTGATTGTCTCAATTATTGGGGCTTTGGTCACCACACTTGTGGATACAGGGATCACCTAAGGACTCTGAGAGTTGTTCGCGAGGATTCTATCCTAGCACTGCGGCCACAAACAACTCCCGAAGGCAATGGAAGCATAGCTACGGTAGACTTACGTTGTAATCGAGGATAGAATCCTAGTCAAACTACCATGTAAAGAGTTTGGGTGTCCGAATCCTCTACGGACAACCCTCTCGAGTTGGCCCTAGGTCCGTAGCAAGCTCTTTGGCTCCTTGGACTATAAAAGGCGGCCAAAGAGCACCTCGTAGAGGGGAGCGCAACTTGAACACATCAAGTCTTTGAAACCTTGCAACCGATTCTCGGTTGACCCCATCAATCAAAAACAGCTCACGCCGACCGGGCGTAAAGGTCTTTACTCGATCAAGGATCGAGGGCCCGAACCAATATAAAAACCCCGTCTCCATGTCAATCTGCGCAACAAACCGCCGGACTCGAGGTTCATCGAGGCCCGGACAAACCGCCCGGCTCACCCCGTGGCGGGCTCTCGATCGTAAAACATCGACACACACCCTATGTATCCGGACATTATAATAGAACAATAATTAATGTTGCATTCACACCTAAAAGCAAATGAACAAATGCAGCAAGATTGTTCTATATCAATACCTTTTTGGTGAAGAGGTCAAGAGCATCAATATCTTCAAGAACCTTGAGTTTGTATATGTTTTCTAGCTTTTGTGAGCAATGTCTTGCGATATTCTCTTCCCTTGTGGTGATAACAATCCGACATGCACCCACCATTTTAGGGAGACTTTGCATTATCATGTCCCATTCCCCAATAGTAGACAAGTCATCAAGAACAATTAGACACCTCTTTCTTGTCAGAACCTTATCCAATACTTCAATTAAAGCTTCAGTTTTCATTACTTTTGTGTGCCTAACCCAAAATCATTTCTCTTCATGTTAGCAGAATATGCATCTAGTTGCACAACTAAGCTCTCAAGGATCTCTTGGAGAACAAATGGACGCATGATTGTAACACGCACGCACGCTTCTCAAATAAGCCAATTAGCTCTTGCCTTTGGTAGATCTCTTTGACTAGAGTAGTTTTTCCAAGACCTCCCATTCCCCACACCGAGATCACTATAGGTTGTTGGTCATCTTGCTTTGAAATTAAATTGACAAGGTCAATCTTCTCTTTCTCTCGGCCCACAACCTGAGATTCCACCAAAGCACTTGTGATTGTCCGGGTAAGTCTCATTTTTGGCCATCTTCTCATTGTTGCCGAAAAATTGATTCTCATGGATCTCATCTATCGGCATCAATGAGTTGTTACCGCCGATTCTATCTTCGCTTGAGCTATGCCCTAGTTTCGTTAATGTGTCTCGACTTTGAGAAACCCGACACAAATAATCAATATTTTCTACTTTTATTAGTCTTGTAGATGGTTAAACTATATTTATAGCTCTTAATAAATATGAGAATCTCCAACAAATTATAAGATCTAAATGCAATTTGAAGTGAGGATGCTAATGTCAAGATTGAATAGCTAAGCATGAACAATAATGATACCATGCACCGGGATTGAATAACTCAATACATTATTTTTTAGTTTATAATGCAAATCGTTGTACTATTATATAAAATAGTAATCTTTAAGGATTCTAATGAATGAACTAATTTGAGGCTACTTTCTTGGTGACTTTTCTAGAACTAAACCTAGTTTAACATGTGTCTCTATGGAATGTTTTAATCTAGCCATTACAACTTGATCCTACCAAATACTATTATTAAGTTGCATGCACCAACCAATTCAACCCAAAAGCTTAAGCTAATGGGGAGAGGTGGGCAATTCACTTATATTTCAACACTCCCCCCTCACGTAGGGGGACCCTCTAGCCTCGAACGTGGAATAAGAGCGAGCAACAATTATTTTATTTAATTGCGCTAACTAGGATTCGAACTTCGAGACTTAAAACTCTAATACCATATTAAGTTGCATGCACCAACCAATTCAACCCAAAAGCTTAAGTTGATGGGGAGAGGTGGGCAATTCACTTATATTCCAACAACTATGACAATTAAGAATCTAACATCAATTCCACCGATAATGTATCAAAGGATTAGACCCATGCCATCAAATTGTAACACGATATTTTAGTTTTTTATTAGAACAATATTCTCTTCATTTAGAATATTAGGACAATTAATAATATGAGTGTCAAATTTCCTTAATTCTCGCAACTAATGTATGATAAGGTTAGTACTATGGCATGAAAGTATAACATCATATTTTAGTTTTCTACTCTCTCCGTTCCAAATTATAAGTTCCTTTGACTATTTTGGTTCATCCATTTTACTATGTATCTCAACATATTATTATATTTATATGTTTGTGTGTTTTTCATATTTTTATTTTTATCACGATTAAATTTTTTGTGTGTTTAGATGTCCAAATTTGCTTGCGTGCTCCATAAACAAACAAAAAAATTTAATCGCAAACATTCCATCTAGGCACTAGGACGTGGTCTAGCGCCTGCCTAGCACCTAAAAGTCTTTTGGAACCTTGATTTGATAGCGAACAAGCCTCTAGCTGAGTTGGTTAGGTGGCTACAATAGCACTTCTCATGTGGGCTAGGTGCCACTATGTAAGGGTGAGACGGGGTTTGGAGGTTTTTCTCAATCTAAGTAGGAAAATCTTCCCTGTCACACAATGCTCGAGTGCTGTCTTAGCCCTCACGTCGACTTTTTTTATTATAGTTGACATATACCCCTTCCGAAGAACTTCGAATCAAAAACTTTATGAATACAGATGGTTATTCTATTTGACTTGGCTACTTTCCTAGAAATTTGAAAGCAGAACATTTGTAAATTGATGTAGCAAAATACATTTAAATTGCTGGAACTGAGTTCATGAATCTAAGTGTGAAAAATATATTCCTGAAATCATATAAAATTCAACTTGCTAGAATGTTACATCACGTATGTGGAGCATTGCTGTTCCACTAGGGCTGATTTGGGTCCTAAATACTATATATTCGTAGACGTAATTATATGTAGCCAATTTGCTAGAAACGAACTATATCAAAAAAAAAAAAAAAAAAAACAATCCCAATACTTATGATTTAACTTCATTATTGGCACATTTAAGGGTATATTTTCGTACAAGATGTATAAAGTGACAATCAGCAGATTAAAATTTAAAAATCGGCATATATACCTAGTGCATAGTCCAAATTTCTTTTTTCTTTTCCACATTTCAACATATGCATAGTGTCACAGCAGTGAAACAACAGGCTAAGGGACTCATTGTAAACTATAGAGGTACAAAAATCAGGGTTGTATGTGAGTTCAAATAAGTAAACAAGCTGCCTACGTATTTCAAACCTCAAATACTTAATAGACTCATTTTTTTCAGTTTCTTTAGACTTTCAATTTTCTCAAAATACGTATGTAAACAAAGGAAGTGATGTTAGTATATGGTCTAGTTGTTAATTTTTTAGATAACGGAAACATGGCCCAATCATGAAGTAGGCGAGAATCATGGCTAGCACTAGATCCTTACTATAAAATCTAACACGTCTGCCTAATTTCTCTTCAAATGAGAAGTTAAAGATTATGCATTTTGTTTCACAAGACTGCAGAACACAGAGCTCAAAGAATACTATCTATAGCCTAATTTCTCTTCAAATGAAAAGTTAGATGATAAGAGCTTCCAATAGATATTACCTTACTGTAGGAAGCAAAGATACTTTGATCAACAGATGATTGGTTGAGCTCTGACACTGTACATTCTTGCCCGGCACATAGGCTTGCAACTTCACCATGCTCTGTTGATACAATGATCCGGCTACCTTTGTTGTTGTCCGTAAAATATTTATTAATCGCATCCCACTCTTCAACGGTGGGCAGGTCATTAAGCACAATTAGATAGCTTTTCTCATTCATATACTCACTGAATGCATCAACCAAATCATCTTGTTTCATCATCCCCATCTTTTTAAGAACTTGAGACCCAATGTTAGTTTTTTCTTGGGCCTTCCCTACTTGTTCAAAAGAAGTTTCATAGAACTGCCTCATAATGCACTGGAGGAACTCCAGTGGATTGAAAGGATGCACAATCCTGATCCAAGCGAATAGTTCAAACCTGTTGCTTCTCTTCAGATCATCATACACTCCTTTGATGACAACAGTCTGGCCAAGAACACCACTTGTTCCCCACACAGCAATCACTCTAAGACCCTCATTCCCCTCAATGATCAGTTGGGAAAGATCCACTTTTGCTTTGTCCTTCTGCCTCCTTGCTTCCTCAATGCCGAACATTGTTGCACCAGAAATGTTTGATGGTCCAGCTCTAGTTGCAGCTTTGGGGCCAGTGCCCTGGATGAGGCGATACCGCATATTCCTCTGGCTGACATCCTCAACCTTGGCTCTGAGTTCCTTCATCCGTGTGGCTACACGGTGCCTATCAACCAGCTTCGAAGGAAGCACCACCAAGACGTCTTCCCATGACGAACAGCAAGATCTTGGAGGAAGTCTTCAACATCATAGGCCACATTGCGGACCTGCTTCACCCAGGTCTTGACCACCTTGTGCTCATCTCTCTCCTCATGTGCAGCCATGAGGAAAGACAGCATCATCTCGAGCTCATCCCTGATGAAAGCCTGGTCGCCTGAGATGCCCAGCTGCAAAGCCACCTCCTCTGCGATGGCAGAATTGGCGTAGCTGAGGACTCCACTCAGCACAGACTTCCCCAAACTCAACCCAGTCGCTTCCATCACCACCCTCTCCTCCCTCCCAATTCCCAAACACTGTGGCTTGTGAAGAGTATGTGTGGAAAAGCAGGTTGAGCGAGGTTCAGGAAGACGTAGGAGCACACGGTTTGTGAAGATTATGTGTGGATATTGGATAAGCAGGTTGAGGTTCAGGAAGACATAGGAGCACAATGTATATGGCAGAGTTGTGTTCAGTGAATGTATATGGTACATAAGCAGGTTGATTGTATATGCAGATATGCTGAAGATTGAAGACAGAGGTTCCAAAAGATGCCAAGCTTGTTGTTTCCATTCACTGCACATCATGCCACGCGAGAGGATACTTGGGTTTGCAGGAAAGAGCTCGATGAGTCCTTTGCCCTTCAGATTGGATATGACAGAGAAGAGAAAAAAGATGCATTGCCATCCTAGCTTTGCTCTGCTAGCTAGCACACTCAAAGGATATATTCCAAAGGGAAGTTTCATCTCGATCTTTATATGTTCTTTATTTGCCACTTCAATTTCAGCCACAGTGATCTGAGAATAAATTAGTATTTGGAATCAATGTTCCGCCCGCTACTTGTTTGTGACAAGATTGTGCTGGAAGCAAAGGAGCAGGTCTGTAGGAATGAAAAGTTCAGAACTCGAAGGATAAATCTGGAAGAAGAAAAGAAGTTGGATCACACTTCACCTTTGCGTGTGCCCGCGAAGAAGAATCTGGCGGCTTTTGTCGCTGGGTGGTTGCCTCATGAGTCAGGCCTGGAATCCTGGATCCCAGAGACGATGAGAGTTTCGTATATTCAGTATGGGACAATGCCTGCGTTAAAAATTGGGGAAAAAACCATTAGTGAGGACCTTGGAAGCGAGGTGAGCAGCCTCCACCTTGCCGCTTGTTTAGAACAGGAATCGTTAAAAAAATTGGGGAATGAATGGACTAGTATCTTATCCAGTACACATACCCGAAAATCACCCAATCCAATAATCCATCAAGAAATTGATAGGTAAGCAGGAGATGACATACAAGAGCAGAGCAGAGCAGAGCAGGAATGAGGAAATGCGCAGAGCCGCAACGCCGACGCCAGCTTGGGCGTCCCCGACAAACTTGAAGGTCTGATCTGCTCCCGCCGCCGGTAAGCGCCGCGACGCCCGTGGCGGTGGCCACGAGCGCGACGGCGGCTCCATGACGCGTGGCCCATCGAAGCCGGACACTGGCGCCACCATTCCCCGTCACGAAGCGGCTGCGGGTTGAGCGACGGCGCGAGCGGGCGGTAGTAGAGGTATGGTAGGCGAGGCAGGCGGCGACGAGCGCCAGGCACCCGTCACCCGCGGCGAGGCGGCTTCCGCGCGGCACCCGGAGGCGGCTTGAGCGGGAGCACTTACGGCGAGCGGCGGCCGGCGCGCGGCGCAGCGAGCCCTGCACACGAGAAGGTCGAGTGTGGGCCCAGCTGGAAAGTGGATATTCTCTCGTGTTCCCAAGTTTGGGCCTCCTAAGATTCGCTTGCTCGCGTTCCAGGCTGAGCCCAAGAAAGGAATGTTAGTGGGCCACAAGGGCCCATCTTGTGATGCCCATTTTAGCCCGGTCCACATCAGAATACGGCAAGCCACTCGCTGGCCGTTCGCCGGCGCCGACCCACCCAGGCAGAGTAGTGTACCACGGCGGCCGCCCTGCACGATCACCGGCCGGCCGACCTCGCCGTTGCCTGATCAGTTACTCTACAACAACGACAACGCGCCCAGAACACCCTCCTTGCAAGCACAAGCATCTCTATGAGGCACCGCATCTGCGCTTACGCACGCAACCACCCGCCGTCCCACGACGGAATCCCAGTCACCCATCGGTCAGCCAGAGGCCGCGGCGATGCCTCTCCTCCACTCTCCGTCCGCCGCCACGCCGCGCCTTCCACGCCGTTTAGATCGGCTGACTTCACCGCAAATGACGTGTGGGCTGCAGTCACAAAAATCAAGCCGTTCGTTTGCATCCAACGGCGACAAGAGGAGAAGCCATTCCCCGCTAGGCCTTGGGCGAACTCACGGCCCGGCCTAGCTCGGCCCAAAACTCACGTTTCTCTAGTCTCTGACAGAAGGGAGCACAGTGCCGCATACGGCGGCGGCCGGTGGAGAGCGCGGCGTGGGAGACGATCTTTGTTCGAGCTTCGATGCTTGCGGCGGCGGCGCCCGGGCCGTCGTGCGGGGCAGCGGCGTCGTACTCGCCAAGTTCTTCTAGCACGCCGACTCCCTGTGGGCTGTGGCTGATCTTCCATGGCATGCGCGCGGTGGACCTCGGTCCGTCTGGGTGCGGCTTGGTGGGGTGCGCCCGCCGCCCGTGCTTGGCCGCCCATGTGGTCCTCCCCACCGGCTCAAGCCGCTCGAAGAAAAAACGTCGCCCTCAATGTCGATGACCTGGGTCACGGAGCTTGTATGGGACGACGATCCTCACCATGAATTGCTCGAGGAGCCCTTTGCTGGATTCGGTCTGCTCGCCTCAGACGGGGCACGTCCTCGGCGCGGCTCGGGGCACGGGTTTTGGCGCGGGCGGGGCGGGGCTCCGGCGCGGGCGGCCGGGTAATCCGGCGACGGGCGGAGAGGTGCCTGTTCCGGCGGTGGGGAACGGACTGAATAGGAACGAAGCATGGACAACGTGTGTGCTCGTGGGCTTCGATGGGCTAGAGAAGCTGCGTGGCCTGCTAGGTGGAATAGCAGAGAGTCTCACCGTTGGATACAAACGAACGGTTGGATTTTTGTGACTGCAGCCACACGTCAATTACGGTGAAGTCAGCTGATCTGAATCCTTCCACGCCATCGTGAACCGCCGCGATCCCGACGTCAAGGTGCGCCCGTCCCCCTCCTCCCCCGCCGGAGCCCGCTCCCGGCGGGCCACATCTCGATTTGTTTTTCCTCATCAAATACGCTGCGTATTATTCCATTCGAAACGAAAAATAATAATAATTAAACCCAAAGTACTGTACAACCCCGAAATCCACCGCGCAGCAGTAGCTCTAGATCTCGTGATGATAGGCATGAACGAAATCGCAGTCTCCGGTTTCAAATTGTTCTTCAGATTGTGATTTCGACTCGGTCCAGCATGATTGTTGTCGGTCTCTGTCGTCTGGGGGTCACATCTTAACTTTCTGAGGTGGTTTCTCTACAGAAGCTTCTAACCGCGCCCTCTCCTTGTCAAGATGAAGACCTCTCGCCCCGGTTTTGTAAAATAATAGCTACTCTGGTTTTCACTTGTTTTCTTATCCCAAGTTAGAATCATATAATTTATTTGCTTTCACAGCTCCTTTACGGATGATGTGGTGTGCCGTAACGTCGTACGTACCTGTCTACCATCTAGTAACATACTTACAAACCATACCTTAGTTTATATCAGTTTGGTGTGTGTTTAAGTTTAGTAGTTTATTGTGTAAAGCATAAGCATCTATTTGTGATTAACTTTTCCGGGACTGTTCTTGGATTTTATATCACAGATAGGTATGTATGTCCCCTTGCAAAATGATAGACAGACACTTGAAGCTTTATGAGGAAAAGGAAACAACCTGAAAAGGAGTAATGATTCTTTTTGCACTAAACTTGAACAACATACAGTAACTCTGATGGTGAAACTAGATGCTAAGTTATGCTGCTGGGAAACAACGGCTACTTATTATAAGACAATCAGTGAGCAAGCAATTATTACCGGTGACAACACACACAACTTGGGTTCATCTCTGTTTTTTGGTTCCTTTTATTTATTCCCTTTTTACTTAGTTAATTTAACAGGTTAAGTGAGTAGCAAGCCTTATATTAGATAGATATATTCGTCGCCCATTGTTTTCATCCCTTGCTGGATTTACCTTTTCCTGTTTATGGATGGATTATTGCTTCCTCTAATAAATCATGCGCAACGCCACCTCTGCTGCTAGAACAGTCTGCCAGGAATTTGACTTGTTTTCTTTATACATACGTCCCAAATTATCATATAATTTATTTCCTTTCACAGCTCCTTTTACAGATGATGTGCTTATATGTACATCCCAAATTATCATCATATAATTTAGTTCCTTTCACAGCTCCTTTACGGATGATGTGTTGTGCCGTAACGTTGTACCTGTCTACCATCTAGTAACATACTTGCGAACCACGCCTCAGTTTATATCAGTTTGGTGTGTGTGTTGAAGTTTTTTGTGTACTAAAGCATAAGCATCTAATTGTGATTAACTTTTTCCGGGAATGTTCTTGGATTTTATATCACAGATAGGTATGTCCCCTTACAGAATGATACACGGACACTTGGAGCTTTATGAGGAAAAGGAAACAACCTGATCAAAAAGCAGTAATGATTCTATGATTCTTTTTGCGCTAAACTTGAACATACAGTAACTCTGATGGTGAAACTAGATGCTAAGTTATGCTGATCGACAACAACACCTACTTATTATTACAGGACAATCAGTGAGCAAAGCAATTATTACTGGTGACAACACACACAACTTGGGTTCATCTCTGTTTTTTTGGTTCCTTTTATTTATTCCCTTTTACTGAGCTAATTTAGCTGGTTGAGTGAGTTGCAAGCCTTATTAGATAGATATTCGCCGCCCATTGTTTTCATCCCTTGCTGGTTTCAAAAATCCCTTGCTGGATTTACCCTTTTCCTGTTTACAGATCGTTTCCTCTAATAAATCATGCACATCACCACATCTGCTAGAACAGTCTACCAGGAATTTGAGTGGCAAGTAAAGGAGGAGGAAGAAGTCCCTCAGTGGTGGGACCCATACACCATTACTTTCACCCTTGTCAGGTAGCAGGAAGGACAAGCCCACACACAAGCTCCTCTTTCTGCCGTCTCTCCTTTGCCGGTGCCGCAAAGGAGCCAAGCCGTGTTGATGCTGCTGATGCCGATAGATGCGTGGCTGCAGCCTGCACCTGCTGCACTCGTATATAGACTTGTTTCCCTGCAGTGAAGGAAGAGAAAGCCGAAAGACAGCAATACAATCAAGTTGATGACGCTTGGAAAGCAACTGTTATATATAGGCCGTTGATAATTGTAAGCTTTGCTGACTGTTGCGTAACCACTAGATCCTGCAGCTTTCGTTGTTGCACATCAGCTACCTTGCAATAGTAGGAGGAGCAGAGCCTAAGCCTCCATGGATGCAAGCCAGGATGTGTGGGACTGGGAGGTTCTTCCAGATAACAGGAGCCCCTCCTCCATGAGCCAAGGCAGCAAGAATCTTGATGGTAACAATCACCCCCTTTCTTGTTTCACGCTATTTCGAGTTTCCATCGTCCTAAACAGCATCTTGATTGTTTGGTTGGTTGGTTGATTATGGTTGTGTACCAGATCAAGAAACAGAGGAACATGATCTGCTTCCTCCTCCGTCAGAAGACGTTGCTGTGCACGAGCCTGTCGACAAGTGCAAGGACATCGGCGTCGTGCCAGATGAGAAGGCCAAACCAGTGCCCAGTGTTGTTGCCGATCTGATGGCCTCTGACGACGACGGAGACGAGGAGGAAGAGAAGAAGCTGTTCCAGAGCCCCCTGATGCCAAGGAGGCCGTTGCCGCCGCCGCCACCGCCGACAACAAGTTTGCTCAAGAGGAGGAGGAAGGAGATGTCAAGAAGGAGGACAGCAACGAAGACGACGACAAGGTCCGGCCGCCGAAGTGCGTGGTGTTCAGCGTGGGAAGCTCAAGGTGAACGGGGTCGTCGGCGCGCTGTGCTCGTTTGGGGTCGCGGCCGCCACCGTCTGCATCTTCCTGATCGGCGGCAGAGTGCAGCATCACCACCAAAGGCAGCAGGAGCAGCAGAAGATCCAGCTGCAGTTCTACGGCGACGATAAGGTTCGATGACTTATTCACCCTTATGGACTTCCTTTCTACCTAATATAATCCATCCATAATCTCTCTCTCTTTCTGGAAGGATTCTTTTGAATTAATTGGATAGGAATGCGAGGTTTGAGCTTGACAGATAACTAAACTATTACCTTAACATGCCTGTGTTTTTCTGCACTTCGATTAATTATCATCACGGTCTAGCTTGGACATTCTTATCTTATTTCCATCAAATGGATTAGCCGGCCGTCTCATCCATCCATCTTGTCTGATGCAAAACTGAAAACAAAAGTAGAAAAACTAGTAGCAGATTCTTGGATCAGCTTGTGCTACTTGCTCTTTGATTGATTGACAAATGAATCGATCAGTGAAAGTAACTGATTCATCGTATACTATAGTATCGTATTCGTATCCATGATGATGACAACTTTGTCTGAAGAAGATGCCTGACTTGGTCTTGGTATGTTGATCTGCATGCAGAGGATCCAGCAAGTGGTGCAGCAGACATCAAGGCTGAACCAGGCCATGTCGTCGGTGATGGGGGCAGGAGGAGCTTCCACCAGGGCCGCCAACATATCCTTCGGTGGCTTCTACGATGGATTCTGATGGAACAGAAGATCAGATCAGAACAGAACAGAGTATCATCTCATCGTCAAGCTCAAGTTTCCGTGGTAGCATATCAGGGTACGTAGCAACTTGTTGGTTGTGTTACAGTGGGCAAGTGATCTGAGACTCTGGGTGTATAGTAATACTGATAGTGCCACACACGTAGTACCTGCACATACCGTGTGTTGGATGTAAATAATTGGGTTCTTATTAGACCTTGGTTTAATAGTACAGATAAGAGTGGATGATAGCTAGGTTTGTTGATGAAATTGATAGATAGGAGACAGCAGGGGCCACTTGGCTTGTGCTGAGATATAGGTTATGATAGCTTAATGGACAAGTTACCAACTAAACGTCGAACCATGAATGAGTGTATATACGAAAACGCGCAACGGCGCGGTCTAAAAAATAAATGAGCGTATATATCATTATACAAAAAAACATGTGTATATTTTATTTGTAATAATATATAAAAAGCAGGCAGGGAGTTCCTTGTGAATGACACTTAGGCCAGTCTCAATGGGAGTTTCATTAGTGTTTCATGCACATTAAATACAGCGTCACATCATCAAAATTTCACTTTTTGCATGAAACTCCTAGGAGAGAAGAAAAAAGAGTTTCACCATGGTGAAACCTTTTAGCAATTGTTCACATGCGTTGGAAACTGTGTGAAACCCCCATTGAGACACAAATAGAATTTCATCATACAACTATGCAATTAAACCATGCAATGAGAGAAAGGTTGTGGGACCCTTGAGCCTATGAAACTGTGCAATGAAACTGTACATTGAGGGAGACATCTATTTCATGTCAAAGTTTCACATCTTGGAAACCGGGAGGTGAAACTCTCCATTGAGACTGGCCTTACTTACAGATGAGCCCCAAAATTGATGGCGCTGCCGGCAGACGTGCGCCCTCAATCGTGCGTCGCGGTGTTCATAGTGACACACCACCAATCTGCTGGTGGCCCTTTTGTTCACGGCAAGCGATGGTACAAGTGTCCATCCGTCCAACCAAAGTGGACAATGTTCCCATATTGTGAGCATCACAAACTTTTTGACTCCGTGTAACTATGAGTTCCTCTTCTTAATGAAATAGTATGTGTTATAAATTGCAATTGGGTTATTAACTTATTTGACTCTAAAGTTGACCATTCGTCTTATTAAAAAAAAAAAAAATGAGTGTGGTTGAATTTTTGGTTATTTTTAAAGAACTTTTATTAATAAAACATGTTACAACAATATGGGTGCCTAGAGAACAAATGTAGGACAAGAAGTGATATTTTACATAAATTTTTTGAATAAGGCGAGTGATTAAATTTAGAGTCAAAAATAGTCGAATGAACTATAATTTAAAAACGGAGTTAGTACCTATCTGGCAACCACTATGATTATTTTTCATGCTTCTATGATTTATAAGCATGTTCAACGACCGGTAAAAACAATATGTTTAGAAAAAAGAAACCATAGTATCGATCTTATAATTTAGAGTAGAACAAGTACGGAATGTATGTACTCTTTTTGGCTTCTGCTTATGTAGACGTACGTGGCATATATTTAAGTCTAGTACGTACTTGGACGGTTTTGATCTAAATCTGCAAAGGAGAACCATTTTGTCAAGTAGCTCAGATACTTTTCTTTTTGTCGTCTTATTACCATTTCACCATCAAATACCTTAAGGCCTCGTTCGGTTAGAGAGGATTGAGGGCCGGAATTAATTCAGACCACAATTACTACTATAAATAAACTTAATGTTCCACCTGGAACTCTTCCATGCCTCCATTCCGGTGGTACCGAACAGGCCCTAAGTAGCTATAGTGATGATCCGGCCGGTTTTACGGATCCTTGTGAGAAACAAAAGGCGCAACGGTTGAAATTATTGTTATACAGGGAAAAAAAAAAAGGAAGAAGAAATATCTCACCTGAAAGTTGAATTATTGACTGCAATGTATATCGATCAACACGGGGTAAAAAAAATCTGGCGCAAGTCCCTATCAAGTGGTCAAAAACGAAGGCAACTTCGTCAAGTCTCTGTGAAAGGGTTGGAGCGTGCCATCAAGGAGACGGTAATAGCTAGCTTGGCAAGCGGCAACGTCGTTGCTCCGGCGATGCCGACACGACATAAGCTTGGGAGTAGAATAAATCAAAAAAATCGTCGTTAATTAATTAATTTAATTTGTTGCGTGTGTTTGTCCACGGAAGATCTATTAATTTTTTTTGCACCATACGTACATACATACATATTCATACAGTCGCGTGTACGGTGCATTTGCAGGGCATTTGCAGGGATTTTTTTTTTTTTTTTTTTTTTTGAATTACACAAGACAACGCAGACACTCACAACACGCACGCACACTCACCCCTATGAACACACGTCGCGCGCAAACCCTACCCCTATGAGCACCTCCGAAGGACCGGGCAGCCGGCCGGATCTGGAGATTCTCGAAGTCACCATAGGCGCCTCGTCGCCGAATTTTAACGCCGCTACCACTTAACGCATAACGCCGGTAAATCCTTGGGAAAATCCCAGGGGAAAGGTCGCGAAGCACCGGATTTGAACCCCTGTGGGTAGCGTCCCCACCTGGGCCGTCTACCATTTGACTACAAGCCAATTCGCATTTTGCGGGGATTAGTTAATTAGCCGTTATCGAGATGCATGCTGTGTCCGGGTTCAGAACTTGGGGCCCACTGCAAGGCGTTCACGGGCCTTGCCCCGCGGCCAAGTGGGCTAGCCTGCTGAGCAGCAGTAAAGCGTAGGTGCCAAACGGGCCGTTCAGGAAAGTATTGGCCCAATAAGGGAAAAAAATCCATTTTATGTTTTTGATTGAGGTAGTCAAATATATAGTCTAGTTTTCCTTGTCGAACTAACTAACATCTCATCTGTTGAACTCTTAAACTCATTTAAATCACCTCTCTGCTTATGTTTTGAAGTGTATGTATCCGAGGGCATTATGTTTTTTCAAAGTTTTAAAACATACTAGATCGATTAATAAATGTGTTGCGGTTCCCTTAAAAGCAATACACGCATAGGCGTGATTTCGAAAAAAGAATGTGCCCGCGGTGTCATGTGTGCCTGAAGAAGGGCGGCACTTGCTCTTGGTTGCTGGATACTGTGCCTTCTCACCCCTTCGGGCCTGCTTGTTCGATAGCCTCGGCATCCCACAATTACACGATCACCCAAAGCCTAGTTACTTGGACCGACCGGACCGGACCGGCGGTCGGACCGATAAAAGACCGGACTAGAGAGTACAACAACTCGGTTCACTTAAAAGACCTTTAATGCAATTGGACCGCTAAAAACCATTGAATCGGCAGGGTTTTCATGGAACCGGTGGACGGCAGGTTCCATGTGAACCGTTCCGTTTTGTTGGTGTTGTACTGCGGCGTGCTCTGCAGGTGTGTATCAGCGTTGCTACAGGTGGGCCTGTGTATGCGGCCCGTGCTGGTGTTTCCACCGGGTTGCTGGTGCAACTTTCCATTAAAAAAAAGAGAGCTGCTGGTGGATTTGCTCAGAAACAAAGAAAATAAACACTGACGCTTGTATATTTGACGTGTGTGCGTGTGGCTGCTTGTGCCACTGTTGTTGACTTTGGCGTGACGTCGCTGCCTTTTTTAAAAAAAAAAAAAAAAGATAATGGATAGTCATACCCGGCTTCATCTATCAATAGATACAATCATGCCAATTATTATAAAGAGACAATTAACCACAAAACAAAGAAAATAGTCATCTACGGCATTCCATTAACAAGACGAGAATAGACCGCTAAATGAATTGCAACAACACAAGAATCTAGGGGAATAACTAAGCTGGCACCAACTCTAAACCAAGGAAGGATCTTCCTAAAGCGGCGTCTCCAACAAGAACATGGCATGCGAAGATGCCATCGTCGCCCGACCGTAATACCGATTACTCGATTTTCATCCCGAAAGATCTCCATGGCGCCTTGAGTCGGAGAAGTGACGACGCCTCCAACGAAAAAGTGGCACCCGCAGCGCCACCGTCATCTCAACACAGCAACTATCCCACCAAAATCCATGTTGTTAAGCCTAAAACCATCGAGGAAAATTAAGCCGCTGATCCATAACAATGGAGATCTTGGGAAGTGCACCACCATCATCCACACGCCCTTGGCGGCGCCGGGCCCTAGAACGCAAGGGAATCGGATCTGTTGCATGAAGCCCGTGATACGGCCATCCTCGGGGCGACGCTGGGCGGCCGCCGCCCGTGCAGCCACCCATGCCTCGACGCCTCGGATCCATCCTCAAACGTCGGTTAAATGGCTCCACCTCTGTGCTCCTCCGCCCACACCTTCCACGACCACCAAGGATGGACCTCATGGAGTTCCTCGGCACCTCGCCGCCATCTCGGGGGCACCTTCGGCGTCGCCCTCGGCCCATGGCCCAAGGCAGCAGCGTCCTCACGGCCGCTACCGAGAGATTGCAGGCCCGAGGTAGGCACCAGAACGCCGCAGGCCACCGACTAGCCCAAAAGGGCGCCACAGCCGCTCAGCCGGGGGCCCGCAAAAAGTACACCTTTCACTATGATTATTTTCCATGCTTCTATGATTTACTAGGTGAGTGCCCGTGCGTTGCGACGGGAGAATACTCGTATGTACGTGGTGATATGACCATAAAATTTATTAAACTTTATTGGGGTTAACATTATACACTTGTGTGCATTTGTTCAAATATAATTGTAGCATCACTTGCCCGATTCCTTGATACCATAGTACAAGAGACCCAATGAAAACTCTAAACACATTGTAGCGCTACATCAAATCAAAAATGGCCCAACTAATAATTATTACCTAAAAAGTGTATACAACAAATAATTACATGTATTTTAAGATGACTTACAATTCCTGGTTATGGTATACTGATAATCTTTTCCATAACCAGAGAGAAACTCCATCCATGATCAGCTAGTCTTGGCACTTACATTAAATTGGAATAATAAACTTTTTCTTCCTTCCCACATTGTAATCCAGAAAACTGTAACATAATGTGTCTTTTTGCTTGACTTGTAACAGAACAAATAAATTGTTATTGTTATGAATAAAAACAAGTCAAAAATCATGTTTGGAACTGAAGTAAACTCTGTAAAAAAAAATGGATAGGCTGAGATGATACATACATTGTCTGTCTGTGCTGCACAACACCATGCCAATATGGTTGTCAGTTATCAGGAGCAGTTGGATAGGATGCCAGAATCCGTAGTTCAATCATATCAAAAATCCTAGCAAAATCGAATGCTTAAATATTAGTGCACCTGACATGTCCATAATGCATGAAAATAGAAGATCATAAATGGACAAAATCAATCACACGATCAAAATAATTGGAGTTCTCATACTTGAATCTCGTAATAGATTATCCTGGATGGTAGGATCGAGGCGACCTCGAGGATAATATGGGTTCTTGCAAATCCTGTACATGGTGTGTATTGCATCAGCTATGCAGAATCACGCTCCTTAAACTGCTGGCACACGCAGAGGCTCCTTAAGCTGCTGGAGGAGGGAAAAATCAAGTGCTTAACCCCATGAATGATCTGTTCAAAGGATAGCAAATTAGCAATATTAACTATTCTTCAAAAACTTGGGATCTGAGGAGACCTTTACTTGGGTAACTAAAACTGACACACAAATATTACTAAATTGTATAAAAAATTTAAATATCTGAAACAAATTAGAAGATGAGGCTTAACCTTTCTAAACTGTACATATGGAATTATTCCAACTGAAAAAAGGTTTGCACATAACTGAGAAAAGGAATTATTCAAATGTTACACTGTACATAGAGTTAGCACAAGATTTCTTTATTCTGGAATGCTACAGTCTAGGTCTGGTGCAGAGTGCTCTCGGTATGGTGGCTATCAAGGGAAGAAACAAATCCAGCACTGAAGCCATACTAAGATAACATTACATCGTTCCAACTTGTTACTTAGAAAAGCGTCGAAACACAGCAGGTCATATGTTTGATGTGACTGGTTCATTAACCTCCAAAACCAAATGGTAAGCGACTAAGGTTTATCCCTCTGCTCCCTGATGGTGTGAAGTTATCAGCCGAGAATCCATGGGTGGCAACTTCTGGTGTCATTGAGTGCTGATTCCTCAAAACATAGTTAAGTGAGAAAGTATAAATTCAGTCAAAAGATTACAACAGGAATAGGTTTTCAGTGCTTCAGCATAAAAGCAAGATATAAAAATGCAATGCCAGCCTTAATTACAAATGATTGCTGTGATAACCACTCTGGCCTTGGGCGTCTATAGGCAACAACAACATTGGGAAGATCTTTTTCATCTAAGATACACACAATTATCTTTTTATGGAAAGATTCCCAACTATAATGTACACAACTACACATTCAGAGGTTCATCTGTACATTTGTGAGTTTCTTAGAACTACACAGTCAGATCATGGCAAAATCAGCAAATCTTCAGTAGCTTTGTATCTTTCTGCACGCATCTGCAAATGAATAATAAGTTTTTATGCAAACATCTGTGAATGTCTTGTTGGCCAAAACTTGCCGTTTACAAAAACATGAGCTGTGTTGACTAAGATTGTGTTGCTGTCAGGTTTGTTCCAGCCTGCCAATAGAGAAACCAATCTTACTATCTTAGGTCATATTTTTTTGGCGAATTCAATGGAATTAAACCTCCCAAATTCAATAAATAAAAAGACCTCCCAAATTCAGAAATACCCACAACGCTTGAAGGCTGAGAAGGCTAAATCAGATCTAAGCATCGAAAGCAATTTGAGTCCACGCAAATCAGAAGGGCAGAAGTGAAGGAGAAGTAAGGAAATCACCTGAGACGCTGTGACGCGGTAGGTACTGTACGCACGTTCACCTCGCCCTAGAAACCAGCGGCAACAGGGAGGAACGTCGCCCCCGAATGATGCTGAAAGACGAAGATTTGAACAAACAAACTTGAATCAGAGAGGCGGTGACCGGCGAGTGACAGCGGCTACAGCAGCTTCTCACGTCCTCGAAATTGACTCATACATCGAAATACGATGTCAATTAAGGAAAATTAACTTACAAATTTACAGATCCATCAATGGCTTGCTGCGGCGCAAAGCAAATCAATGCCTGCGCCCGACCTCGTGGCAGCCCCCACGACGGCGAGGACAGGTGACGGCGACATTGGGGCTGGCGTGGATGCTGCCATCGGTCCAGGCCCTGCCCCGGCGCTCGCTGCCTCACGAAAGGAAGCTGAGAGCGATGGATCGTGGCGGACTGCGTCGGGCGGCGACGGTGGAGCCCTGGGTGGAGCGCGGCCTGCCCGGCGCGTGGGTGGTGGACGCGGGAGGGTTCCTCCGTGCGCGCGACTTGGAGCACTATGGCGGCGATGACCCAGGGGCCGGGTAGCGAGGGAGCACAGTTTCGTTTGGATCGTGCGGGAGAGCGAGGGAGCGCCGGGGACTTCCACGCGTTCCACGCGGGGGTAGCGAGGAGCACGGTTTCGTTTGTGGATCGTGTGGGAGAGCGAGGGAGCCGCCAGGGAGCGCCGGGCGAGCGAAGAAGAGGGCAGCGGTTTTCGCACGCCTGTCGACGATTGAGTTTCATTCTTTTTGTAGTACAGATAAGCATGTTCAATGGCCGGTAAAAACAACATATTTAGAAAAAAAAAAAATCCATGATATGGATCTTATAATTTGAGTAGAACAAGTACGGGATATATGTACTCTTCTTGGCTTCTGCTCATGAGCCTCATGTAGAAGTACGTGCAGGGCATATATTTAAGTCTCGTACGTACTTGGACAGTTCTGATGTAAATATGCAAAGGAGAACCATTTCCTTGTCAAGTACTCCTACTAGCTCAGATACTTTTCTTTTTTGTCGTCTTATTACCATTTCACCATCTAATACCTTAAGTAGCTATGCGGCCGGTGGTTTTACACGGATCCTTGTGAGAAACTAAAGGCACAATGGTTGAAATTATTGTTATACAGGGTGGAAAAAGGAGGCAGTAAATATCTCACCTGCTAAAAGTTGAAGTGCAATTAATGTACGTATATCGATCAACGTACACGGGGTAAAAAAATCTGGCGCAAAGTCACAATCAGGTGGTCAAAACTCTGTAAACGAAGGCAACTTGGTCAAGTCTCTGTGAAAGCGCTGGAGCGTACCAGCAGGGAGACGATAGGTGCTAGCTTGGCAGGTGGCAACGTCGACGTTGCTCCGGCTATCCCGACACGACACAAGGGAGATCGATCGAAGAATGAAACGTCGTCGTTTATTAATTAATTTAATTTGTTGCGTGT
Organism: Hyparrhenia diplandra; assembly: GCA_015847255.1. Classification (NCBI taxonomy): domain Eukaryota; kingdom Viridiplantae; phylum Streptophyta; class Magnoliopsida; order Poales; family Poaceae; genus Hyparrhenia; species Hyparrhenia diplandra. The sequence goes on along the minus strand of JADLZK010012654.1, from coordinate 95,724 downwards.
GTTTGTCCACGGCGGATCTATTAATTAATTCTTTTTCTGCACCATACGTACGTACATATTCATACAGTCGCGTGTACGGCGTGGTTTAAAGTTTTTACCCATGCGATCATGTCCGATCGACTCAAGCTTGACGTGAGTTCAAAATTCTAGGCAGCATCCGTCTCATAGACATGTATTTTTCTTTTTAGGGGACGTCTCATAGACATGTCTAAAACTATCATGTAAAAAATATGATTCGTAAGTTTATTGATAAACATTAGAAAAATCAATTATAATATTTTTACTTTGGTCATCAGACTATCGATTGTAAAAAATACAGATCACGTCTGATTCGTACGTTTTATTGCACAAAGTAAAACATTATAATTGGGCTCATCACTTGAAAAAAAGGCCTGCTGCCAGTTTTGAGAAGGAATTCCTCCGTCCGCCAACTGCCAGTTGAGGCCTGCTGCTGCAAAGGCGTTCACGGGCCTTAGCCCGCGGCCAGAAGTAAAGCGTAGTAGGTGCCAAACGGGCCGTCCAGGAAAGCTTTGGCCCAATAGGAAAAAAAATAATCCATTTTATGCTCCAAACAGGGTACTCGGCACCGTCGCGCGTCGCGCGGAGGTGTTCGTCGAAAAAGGCGCGCGAGAGATGAGGGACCTGACCTGACCTGCTTCGGGCGGGGAGACGACGAGCGTCCAGATCGCGGAGCCGGGTCACGTGCCTCTACCAACCACGCGGTCTCGGTCACCGACGTTTCTCCAAGCGCAGCAGGGGATCCAAGACCCTCCACGTACGTGTTCTGGGACCTGTCCGCCGCGCGGGGCGGCCGGAGCCGCTGGACGGGTTCTTCGGGTTCTTCGCTGGACCCGGACGGCCAGGAAGGAGCACGTCGTTGGCAGGGAAGTGTACTCCGCCAGAGCACGTCGTTGGCGCCTGACAAATCTGTGCCATTGGCCTACTCGCAGATGTTCAGTGAGCATCAGTTGCAAGGACATCATGGTTCCTCCCTGATAATACATGCATAGAAGGCTGAGTAGGAGCGTGTGCAGGATCGATCGAATTGATAGATCAACTTCGTAAGATGATTTGTTAAGTGAGTGTGTTGTGGGTGTGCAAGTTAAGGGAAGATCTAAATATGTTTTGTTTTCCAGGCATTTTGCTATATATAAGCTCTGTTGGATATTGCTCAAAGTTGTAGCCGTGTTAGCACTTTCGCACCAAGATGCTGTTATGATGAAAAAGGTTTAAAAGGTTTCAGTACACTGCTTTCATGTCCAAATACATGTTGGTCTATTGGAGGTGCGTGCTACCCTGTTTATATTTTGGGGGACAATGCTTATACTCTGTTTTTAACTTTTTAAGAGTTGTTCCTCTGTATATAGCTACAGGCTTTATTATCATTTTTATTTGCAGCAATAGTGATTTTCATTCTTTGGACAAGTAGTAGAGCTTATTATGAAGCTTGTCAAGAAACACCGAGCATTTAGCATGTTTTTTTTTTAGAAAAAAAATATTAAAGTTGGGCTTTTGTTGTCATCGGTGCCTCTGAATATTCCAACTCTTTGCAGGAGAGTCCAAGTAAGGGCAAGTCCAATGGATTGGGCCAGTTGCAAGACATTGGATGGATATGATCCAGTAGCTTGGTCTTCTAGAAGGTGATGCTTCTTTCATGTGAATTTTCCCTTCGGCACACCATTTCACTCTTTGTGGTTTCTTGGTTATTTTTCTCTCAACTAATTCTCTACTCTGTTCAGCTATCCATTCAGACAGAAGGGTCTGATGAACATACATCATGCTATTTAGCTGACAAATGGCAATAGATTTTTAAAAGCTATGCAGAAGGGTCTGGTGAACGTATATCATGATAAGTGTTGCCTCTGTATAACCAAAGATAGACACTATTCTGCCTTCCTTTTTTTTTTTTTTTGTATCTATTATACTTTTTTTTCCCTAGTAGCATATGCTTTGCACGGTTGATGCATCACCGTCAAATGAAACATTCCTTTGACTGTATATAAGTATAAGCACTAGTTAGTTGATCAGGTCACTGGGTGACAGAATAGATGAAAATATTTCAACATCTTTGGATGTGTATTAATTGCATTATTGGCTGAATAAAAAAAGAAACTGCATTATAGGCCACTGTTCTTTGGATCTCAGATCTTCACAGGCATACCAAGAACTGAGCCTCTTGCTTAATCAAATGGGCTACTGGAGCTCAAACTTCATTTTTTACCGATGTTTTATATTCCATATCTGCATGTTTAGAGTATCTACCTTGTTTGAAAGAATTGAGCCTCTTGCTTGATCAAATGGACTACTGAGTTACCGAATTAACATTCAAGTTGTTTGATAGAATGGTATTCTACATATTCTTGGATAGTGCATCTCAAATTTATTTTAAAACATACTTAATTCATACAGTACAATCAAAGTTAACACTGATAATATTGCCAGAGCAAAGTTCTGCTACATAATCAGCTTCCTGAAGATGAATTTGATTAAAATCTAGTTAGTGTGTTTGATGTGTCTCTCCAGCTTTTCATTCATTTAACTCGACATCCCCCAATTCAGTTGACTTTGTTACTTTCTTGGATCCTGACATTTGAAAAGGACATGTCAACTGATCGCAGTGATTGTCTAATGGTTGCCCTGAAGCAGAATGCAAAGTAAACAATCTTTTGTTAGAAATAGCCTGAAGGACAGAATTCTTACTGTTTCAGTAATTATTTCTAGACATTGTCTTCCAGTTGCCATTCAGTTGCCATTCATTGCATGTTCTCCTATCATTTCTGCATATGAGAATGATTGCGCTCATGCAGTTGCCATTCAGAATCTTGTTACTAGTTACTAGCAGGTGGGCCATGCAGTTGCCATTCAGAATCTTGTTACTACTTACTATCAGGTGGGTGAGATGACCATAAATCACTTTTATGATTTTTGCACTTTAACAGAGGACATGTTTTAGTATAAAACGCAAGGAGCAGTGAAACGGAACATACGTACCTTCTAATAGAGCTCAATTCTGACCGTTTCTCTTGCAGAATTTGCACTTCTTCACAGGGGATGATTTTACATCTGTTAATCTCATGTCTCTTCTGTTATTGACATATGATTAATTCAGATTTTTGTAGGCAATATTGCTCTTGCAAGGGTCTTGGACGGTAGTGTAATTTTCACAACAGGCAAAACTGAGGTTAAAATGTCTATCTGAGCCAAAATGTACCTCTCTTATTATGATTCTGCATACTTAGTATTATATCTTGATTTATTTGTTGTATTCATTTACCAAATTGACGGGGCCTGCAGGATGCTAACTTGTTTTCCTCCCTACTATATAACCTATTGTAAATTGTTTTGTAAACTGATAGTTTGCTCCTAGCACAAGGACTTCTTCAACAGTATAAAACATCATAAAATTTCTAACATTTTTGTGAACACAGTTTGTCAGTGCCAAATCAGCACTTCTGTTAATATTCATGAGCAGAAAAATACCTTTTTTTTTTTTTTCTTTTGCTGTTACTAGTTGTGATGTCACATCACTTTACTTTTGCAAGTCACACAAACTGCTGTTGGTGAAGTTGTTTCGTGTGCAGGATGGTGATGGAACACAAAACCTTTGAAATTTCTTACACTAGTCTGGACCAGACGGATGTGAACTGATGGTTCTGCTTGGCCTGTCAATAAGCATCAACAGCATACAAGTGGCGAGTAAACTGTGCTCAAGAAGACCAGTGGCCAAGAACTTCAATTGGTAAGGCTCAGGCTTACCTGATCAGTGATTATGATGAGTGAGTGAATCATGTGTGAAATGCATTTTGCTTACATGCTAAGTCGAGTAGCTTATCTTTCCTCGCTATTACACGAAATTCTAGAAGAACAAGGAAATAAAGAATAAAGACCCTTGCTGGTCCACAATCTAGACCTCCTTTTTTGATGGATGAATCTGTTTGAACCTTTTTTCTGTTCTCCTCTGTTTTTGTTTTGTCGCTACCCTATTGAAAGAACATACAACCTTATATGTAAATGGTAACTAGTTTGGTAAAAGTAAACTATATGCTCCCACTGTTCCTCGATAAATCAACTCCTAGTTTTCTGAATTGAACTTTTTATGCTTGACCGAATTTATAGAGAAGAGCACAAAATATTTATGACAAAAATAAGCACTATGCAAATATTTTATTTTTGTATCTAATCTGAAATAATAATTTGGTATCATAAATCTTTGCACTCTTTTCTATAAATTTGGTCAGATTAAAAATAACTTAAGGCAACTCTGGGAATTGATCTATTCAGGAATTGAGGTAGTATGTGTAACTAAGGATGGTCATTCACTTGTCTGCATCTCATCAGCAGGACAACACTATATATGCTTTCTTTGCTATTACACAATACTCTTCTTTTTTTTTGAACGAATTATTACACGATATTCTAGAAGAACAATCCAACAATGGACAGAGACCCTTGCTGGTTTAATCGACATGTTTGGCCCCTTTTTTTATTGTTCCCTCGATTTCTGTTTGGTAGCATAGGTATCCTATGATATTTGAACCTTTTTTTATTATTGTTCCCTAGGTTTCTGTTTGGTATCCTATGATATTATAACTTAGAAGCATATTAAACTTTACTAGCCCAAAACCTATGACAAAATAACTGATCTTATCGACAGATTATATATATACAAGTTGGGACGGCCTGGCCACTCAGTTGTTTGAAGTACCCCTTCAGCAAGCATTAAGCGCGGCACCTCATCCTCATGCATTCTTTTCTGCCTCTTGAAGAGGCTAATGCGTCTTGGTCAAGGGATGTACGCATGTACATGTACACACTGACAAGAGCGGCATACCGACAACGCAATAGACAACATCTAAAAGGTATGTGCTACTTACTACTAGTCTGAGTGAGTACAATATCTATCTATATTCAAAAGGTTAATGATTACTTAAAACAAAATTAGCGATCATTTCGTCATGCCTTCTTTTTGTGCACTAGCTGAAATGCATAATAGGGCCAAATCGGCAAATCAACCGGAACCAGCAAATCAGTATCCTGATGCCTTATGCAAATATTGAAATCAAAATCTCTGCCTTATACAAAGGGCAGAGGGAGACCAAGATACTGCATAAAACACAAGGAGATACTGCATAAAACACAAGGATGGCGGCAAAGGCTGACCAAACAGCACTCTCGATCGGCTTCTTCAAAGTGCAGAATTATAAAAGCTGAATAGCCTGCAGAAGGTACATCCAACAGGAAAAATAAAATCAAATCCACCTACATACATATAGGACATAAGTATAACCATATATACATATATATAAACATTCTGGTGTGGCACTACTACCTTACTTGCATTACTAGTATATATATATTCTTGTTTTGGAGTGTGGGGTTAGGTTAAAGGGTGCGAAATCGCGGTTCCAATGCATCAAGGGGGAGGGAGGGGAAAGGGACAAGATACCAGAATAAATTGCTGAGGACACCATGATTGAGCTGCAAGGAACGAACGAACGAAGCACATTGTGTGGTGTGGCCTGAGGCCTGAGGGTGAGGGATGGTACAGTGCAATAGACTTCACCTCTGCCCCGTGCCAAAAGCAACGCCCCCTTTGTGATGGCTACCGGCTCTCTACTACCCCCCTGCCTATTTCCTCTCCTCCGGGTGTTTAGCATAGGAGCCCTGCACCCTGCAGCAGCCACATTTGTTTGCTCCTAGTTCAGGTTCCTCCCTCTCTGCAGGGATGGGGTGGCTCCACTCCCTCTTCTCCCCTCTCAGGAGGATGTGGGTGAGGGCGCATTCCGAACGCCGCAACAGTAAGCACTTCTACCTAGTTCATCCCTCTGCCTGTCTATCTCTCTGCCTCTGATCATGATCATCCGTCATATTCATATCATATCCTGCAATTCGTTCGGTCTTTGTTGTGATCATTCTGCATTACAATTTGAAACATCATTCGTGTTCTTTATGGCCGGTCGGCCTTCCTTCCTCGTTGCTTCTGAACATTCATGTATGCTTGTACAATTTGACATGATCGATGCATTGCTTGCAAGGTGTGGTAAACTTAATTGGGTGGCTTTAATTTTGCTTGGCAGGGAGGGGAATGCACATCCTGTACAAGGACGTGCAGTCGTGCCAGGACGAGGACGTGCACATCCTCTGGTCCATCCTCATCGACTCGCACCGCCACCCGGCTGTCCTCAAGCTCAAGCTCTGAATGAAGCTCAGCAATGGCGCCGTGTAGTACCTATTTATGTGGGGTACAGTACTTGTCCTCTCATCCTATCCTTCAGTACTATCTATGGTTTGTCGTCTTTGATGAGGGTACTCAACTCGCGCTCATCGGCCATTGCCGCCGCCGTCTTCGCATTCCAAAAACGAAGAAAAAAAAACTCAGAGGTTGAAGAAGAGGTTTCTATGCTTGTTGTGTGATGTTTTCCCTTTGTTCTTTTGCATCTTTCTTTGAGGTTGAGATGTCACCTTTGTTTGTGTTGGGCTTGAAAAATGAGTGTGAGGTTGAGCTCTTTGTACATAGACACATACAACTTGTTGCTCAAGTGCCTTACCTTAAATTCCATGGTACTGTACAATTGTGTGTATTTGTGTATGTGTATGGAGCCATGGAGGCTGCTGGTTGTTAGAGTGTATCTGTCCCTGCTTTTTGGTCACATTATTTTTTAAAAGAAATTGCCCTGTCAATTTCTTGGTGCCCTGACCTGCCTTCGATTTCTCACGCACGAATGGCTGCCAAGTGGTCCTTCTCATTTATTTTGGACTAGAATATATGCAGGTTTTAAGTGTATCGATCAAGGTTCTTCTATATTATCCAGAAAAGGTAGTAGTCCAAGACAGTTTGGGTTGTATTTGTTTATTTTATTTTATCACGAATTGCCAGGACAGAAATAAATATCTTTCAGTGGAAGCAGCCGGCTTGCCGACACTCATATGTATATGTATGTATAGCCGTATGTATTTGGAGCCAAAAGCAGGTATCACGGGTTACCTTTACCTCTGGAGGAGTTGTTGACGAATGTTTAGTTTTTATATGTTTGATTGATCATATATTACCTTATCTTGGAAGACTTGAGATTCAACTATAGTTTCACCTACCTACCAAGATATTATTTTTACAAGCTTATTATTTTGGTTCGTTCACTTTGCATCAGTAACAATTCGTGAAAAGGTTTACACCTGACCTCTGTACAGGTGAAGAAAAGGTTTACACCTGCTTGCACCATACATGGCCCTTGAGTGACGAATTTGCCCCTGACAAAAAAAAAAGCCTAGCATTTACTCTGTCTTTTAAAATAAACGTACGTTTGATTAATTTTATTAAAAATTATATCTATGAATAAGTTTATATCATAAAAAACATATGCTACGTTAATCTGATGATGAATGCTAAGGTACACCTTTTATCTATTAGGAGGTAATATCTCAAATCGATCTGAACCGTTGATTTATTACAATTTAATGAATTACTAAATAAATTAACAAATTGAAAAAAAGGAAAAAAAAACATCCCCCTTTCACGGGATTACATCCCGGCGGCCTGCATGCCTGATTCCCACTAATCACGCGTCTTCTTCTGCTTTTTTCCCAACCACACGTACAGCAAGGAAAATGGGAGCTTTATTTTGCATTGTCCGAATTTGTATGAATTCAAATTTAAATCAATAAATAGTACTATCCGAATTTGAATCCACATATATTAATTCTATCCACCCTATCTTACAACACAATTTTCTATGATAATATCATTTTTTCATTTAACAAAATGACCAAAACAAAAATTGTACATCTTGATAAGTTCTACAACTTTTATGTTTATGACTTCTCGAAATGATTTGATGTTTCAAAATGTTGTTTGAAGTCATCATTTTTTAAATTCAAATTTTCAAATGTTTACAACAAAATATGAGTAAAGTAATAGTAGTAAGACCACAATAACTTGAGAGACCATGATTTTAGATTAGGAAAAAAAAACATCACATTTGAAGTTAGTATGAGTGAGAAATGCTAGATACAAGTTTTAGCTATGGATTAAAAAGAGAAATATGTGTTCTTCCTCACTTCAACTTTCTCCAATATGGATTTACATCCGGCGGCATATCCCACGCCAATTGATAGAACCACATTAAAAGATCTCAATATTGAAGCACGTCATCACCCGTTTGCAATATGGAACCGCATTTACAGATTGTGCATGCGTGCACGTCATCACCCGTTTCCTTATTTACCCTAATTTTATATGAATTAAAAATTAAGTAAATACTATTACCTCCTAGAAGGTAATAGATGATCGTGACCGTTAGATCGAGAATAAATGGACGATCTATGGTTATTTGGGAGTACCGTAGCAATTGCTAGTATTTTTGTTACATATTTTGTCTCCAACTTAAAAAGTTGACTCCTCAAATAGCTAGATATTTATGCAGTTATTTTGGGACCAATGGAGTATGTCTCAAATGAATGCTTCTAAAATTTGATCCAAGTTATGTTATTCTAAATTTAAATAAATATGAATAAAACACGTCATCTGTAGTTATTATGATTCTAAATAGATACACTATAAAAATATAGTTTTATTGGTATCATAAATATTAGCATATTTTTTTAAAAAAATGATCCAACTGAAGATGATGGGCTTTATTTGATAAATGATATCATAAATATTAGCAGTTCTTATAAATCTTTGATTGAAGATAATTTGACTTAGCACTGTAAGACCTTTTTATGAGATCGAGAATGTCATAGAAGTCTAGAACAAATCATCGAAAATGTCTTGAAATTTAGGTGGAATGTCTAATATGAATCCATCTTTTGGCCACAATATGATGTTGAATGAGGGATATTTTTGGTCCTGTAAGAATCATAAATCTCCAATAATATGGCGAGAAATAGATATTGTAGGGACAGGACAGAATCTAGGGACTCCCTCTTTAAATTCTAGACCTTTAACTTCTCGCAAAATCTAGCTGATGCACGTCACCCGTAATGCCCTTCCTAGTGCTAATTCCTTCCTTTTTAAATTCTACTAATTCACCTCAGTTACTTGATTTGGGTCCTGATATTTACTGGGTCCATAATGGCAAGCTAAATATAGTAGTTCTATAAAATGAAGCCATGGAGTTAAAAAAAAAAAAAAAACTTTGAACTATTGATGAAGCATGGTTAAAAAAAACTGAATTATTTCATGGATACATGACACAAAATTATGAATTATCGTTACAATATTGGGTGGCAGTAATTCGAATAAGATCGAATAATATGCTTGATATTTATGTGGAGTATTCGCTACTTCGTGGGCAAGAGATGACATCAGGAGGTCCTGTCTGGCCGGTCTGGTAAGCATCCTGGTCACTGGGAAGTATCACAAAGAAGAGTCAGAAGGGCATCTCTTTGTGAACGCATAATTCTGACATTAGCTATATGAAGCAGAATATGTGCTGATCGATCATAACATTCAGACAGCAAGAATGGCAATATTGCCCATGTATGGCAACAAGGTTGACGGATTAGGAAGAACAACATGAAATTTGATCATGGTGATAAATAAACAGCTTTATTAGAATTTTTGTTCAGCTCAGTTCATCCTAATCTGCTTCTAGAAAAAGAAGGGCCAAGAGAAGAGAAATTGTCAACCAGACGTGAGACGCAAGCTTTGAAGTAGGGTATGGCATCTGGTTCTGTGCGGGAAAGAGCACCCAAAGGAGTAACAGTGATCTGGAATAAACAAGATATACATATTAGAAGATATGTTCTACAAGAAAATGGAAGTCGTATTAGTTAGGTCATTCTTACATATCCATCAACTAGGGAATTGTGGTCCGTTTCCTCTCCTTCCACTCCATTGGAACTTCTCCCCACAATCTGTATGGAATTCCAGCAACAAAAACTGTTATGCATTAACTCATCCATTTTAATTCGTAACCTTGAGATATTTTAGTAACATAAAAGTGGAACAACAAAATGTCCAGAGATCCACCATGACATAGACAAACAGCTATCATTTATGTATATAGGTACTCCCCATTTATAAAACTGTGTAATATCAATATCAATAATGCAACACCCATCTTAATAGCTTAAAATCAGGCTACATCAGACCATTATGTAGAACATCAGAAAAGTGAATAGAATGATCAATGGAATTCTAATGTTCTGGGCCACAATGGTTTTCTGCTTCGTGTAATTGTCTGCGATACTTTTGTAACCTCCTTTGGTTGCGGTTTTTAACAAAATTTTCAGTAGAAGCTCTTGAGCCTCTCCTGTTCCTCAAAAAAAAAAAAAAAAAAAGGTTTTCATCTTAAAAAACTATTTTTCTTAAAGGCTATCTATCAGTGGAGTTCAGATGTGATTTGCAGATTAGCATGAAGTTTGGAAATCTTAACTTACCACTCTCTTAAACAGTAGATCATTTTCTGAAGTAACTAGTTCGCTATCCTTTTCGCCATCAACATCCATGTTCGCTGTCTGGTAACTTTCTACCGCAGGCTTCTTGTAAACCGTTTGCTCCCAACCAATTCTGGCCATATATGTTCCTTGTTTTGTAATTTTGTAGCCCTATAGACGACAAATTAAAAAATATATATATTTAGATGGTCAATCTGTTCATAAACAAAAAGCTGGCATATGTATTTTAAAGATTTTCTAGAGGAAAAATGCATTAACATTGAACAATGAGTGAAACTCAGCAAAATTATCAAAATCTTGGACTTTGACAGGTCCTGAGCACGGCTCCATAGTTCCTGAGTGTATTTAGATTTGCTTTCACTATACAAGTTTTAAAATTTTAATCCAAAAGTATAGTTCAGATCACTGTTGGAGATTTACCTTGTGGTGTGCAGCATCTGTAGGTACATCTACATTCAAGAATGATCCTTGAGGATAAGTTCCATTCTTGATCTCAGTTACGATAGCATTTATCAGAGGCATGCAGACCTCTGCAGACACCTTGAGGTCATTGACACTGCTCTGACCTGCGACCCTGTACAATTGGGAGACCAAACAGAGTTCACTTTTTGAATGACTTGCACCGATTCAGCAACTGGAAGGACTTGGCTGAGAGTTGGTATATCCAAATATTAAGCATATGTCTACATCAGAATCGACTTTTAGGGTTTTCATAAATGAATACAAGTAGAAGTTATATGAAATCTGCAGCTCTGACATCTACTGAAATTGCAAGCTTTAGGTATTCATATAATCAGAACATATAGGATTATTAAAGTTGACATGAAACTGTAATTAGTTCAATTTCCTTAGAAGAAGAAATTATTCCACATTCGCGCACACAAAAGTTAGTCATCGCTCAATCCATTTTCTAGATCAACCATTGGCCAAACAATTGGCTTCCCAAAAGGGGGAAAAAAAAGGACAATTAGGAAGCTTGTATCACCAAATATCAAAATCTACAGTCATTGGTCAATCCATTTTCTAGATCAACCATTGGCCAAGCAACTGGCTTCCTGAAAGGAACAAAGATAATTAAGCAGCTGGTATCACCAATCAATCAACTTCATCTATGATAGAAGTACTGTGTTTTATAATTTAGATTGTATCACACCATCTACCAAACACTTCAAAGGATTCAACAGAAAATGAAAGCACACAACAGAGCATGTATTGTTAACCATCTTTTTAAACTTTACGGTTCATTTTACTTAAGAGGACTTTGATCCCAACATGATATACAACAGTAAATAGCATATACTCCAGTATGGATGTAACAATCATTGAAGCCAGTATTCTTATGGTTTAATCAGCATTAATTAGCATATCTTCGTATAGATGATTCTTCATTCACATGAGATGTGCAGCTCTACAAAGAATGAAATTTTATATAAACATAAAGATATTTTTGTCACCAAATTTTATATAAACTCCAGCCTATGTTGACTGGAAGACTTTCTTGAGTCGTCTCAACATAGCCGGTCCCAAGCCCGGGTAAAGGAGGAGGGTTGCGTTAGGTTTGGCGAACCAACAGAAAACCAGCCACTCTAATGGATATGAAACCCATAAGAAATTCGTTGGGGCGTAACCCTCTTAGCGACGCGCTACATCGGAACCCGGGTGTGGTGTCAAATGGGCAAGGGCCGGGTCGCCATCCCCTTAGTGGCGCGTCGTATCGTGATCCGGGTACGATGAACAGTGAGCAAGGGTCGGGTCGTCGCAACCTTAGTGGCGCGCTACATCTGCGCCCGGGTGTAGTGAAAAATGAGCAAGGGTCTTTGCACTTTCCTCGACGGGTGCGAAGGGTAAGGAAGCTAGCCGAGCCAACTAGGATTCGGCTCTAGGTAGCCGGAACGTAGGGTCCCTAACGGGTAAGTTAAGAGAGCTAGTCGATGCGGCAACTAGGAGGCGTGTAAATATTCTATGCGTTCAGGAGACCAAATGGAAGGGCCAGAAGGCGAAAGAGGTGGAGGGCACTGGCTTCAAGCTTTGGTACACGGGGACAACATCGGGTAGGAATGGTGTAGGTATCCTGATAGATAGGAGCCTTAAGGATGGAGTAGTGGACGTTAGGAGGCAAGGTGATCGGATTATCCTAGTCCGATTGGTCGTTGGAGACTTCGGTCTTGAATGTGATCGCGCCTATGCCCCTCGGGTAGGTCTTAGTGAGAGCACCAAGAGTCGGTTTTGGAAGGACCTAGATAGCATGGTTAGTACTTGTGCCTATCGGTGAGAAACTCTTCATAGGAGGAGACCTCAATGGCCATGTGGGTGCAACAAATGTAGGGTTTGAGCGAGAGTACACGGGGGTTTCGGTGCGGTAGTAGGAACGAAGAGGGGGAGGATGTTTTGAATTTTGCTTTGGCCTATGACTTGTTGTTAGCGAATACCCTCTTTAGAAAGAGGGAATCCCATTTAGTGACCTTCCGTGAGTGGACAACACTCGAGCCGGATCGACTTTATCCTTGCAAGAAGGGAGGATAGGACCGCTTGCCTAGATTGTAAGGTGATACCGGGGTGTGTGCGGTCCCTCAACACAAGCTTGTAGTGGCGAACTTTCGTTTTTTGTCGCGTGCCCACCGGGACAAACGTGTCAAGATTACGAGGACGAAGTGGTGGAAGCTTAGAGGGAAGCGGCACAATCGTTTAAGGAGAGGATGCTAGGCGAGGGGCCTTGGGAAGGAGAAGATCACGCACGACATGTGGTCAAGATGGCAACATGTGTACGGAAGGTGGCCTCGAAGTGTTGGGTGTGAGTAGGGGGAGGCAAGAAGGAAGCGAAGGACACCGGTGGTGGAAACGACGAGGTACAAAAGGCTATTAAGGAGAAGAAGGAGTGCTTCAAGCGCCTCCATCTCGACAAGAGTGCAACCAACATCGAGGGCTATAGGATAGCGAAGAGGGCCGCAAAGCGAGCCGTGAGTGTAGCAAAGGGTCGCTTTTGATGACCTTTACCAACGGCTAGGCACGAAGGAAGGGGAGAAGGACATTTATAGGATCGCTAGGATACGTGAGAGGAAGACAAGGGACATAAACCAAATCAAATGCATCAAGGATGGGACGGATCGACTTTCTGGCTGAAGAGAGGAGATCAAGGACAGATGGCGAGAGTACTTCGATAAGTCAAGTTCAATGGGGAGAATGATAGTCCTACCTTTGAGTTGGGCGACTCATTTGACGATACTTGTAGACGCTTTGTGAGGAGAATTCGAGGCGAGAGATCGAGAGGCTTTGAAGAGGATGAAGGGAGGTAAAGCGATGGGCCCTGATGGCATCCCCATTGAGGTGTGGAGATGTCTGGGAGCGAGAGCGGTAGTATGGCTGACTAAGCTTTTTAACCTCATTTTTCGGTCAAACAAGATGCCTAAAGAATGGAGGCGAAGTATATTAGTACCAATCTTCAAGAATAAGGGAGATGTTCAAAGTTGTACTACCTACCGGGGATTAAGGCGATGAGCCATACGATGAAGGCGTGGGGAGAGGGTTATCGAGCATCGCCTACGAAAGGCCGACAAGTGTGACTCGGAACCAATTTGGGTTCATGCCCGGGAGGTCGACCATGGAGGCGATTTTTCTTAGTACGACAGGTTGATGGAGAGATTTAGGGAGCGTAAGAAGGACTTGCACATGGTCTTTATTGACCTCGAGAAGGCGTATGACAAAGTACCGAGAAACGTCATGTGGTGGGCCTTAGAAAAACACAAAGTCCCAACTAAGTACATTACCCTCATCAAGGATATGTACAAAGATGCGGCGACATGTGTTCGAACATGTGATGGCGATACCGGTGACTTTCCAATTAACATAGGACTACATCAAGGGTCAAGATGAGGCCCTTATTTATTTACTCTGGTGATGGATGAGGTTACAAGGGATATACGGGGTGATATCCCTTGGTGTATGCTCTTTCTGCGATGATGTGGTGCTAGTGGATGAGAGTAGAGCGGGGTACATAGGAAGTTGGAGCCGTGGAGGCACACGCTAGAGTCGAAAGGGTTCGAGATTGAGTAGGACCAAGACCGAGTATATGATGTGCGACTTTAGCCCGACTAGGCACGAGGATGGGGATGTCACCTGGATGGACAAGTGGTGGCCAAGAAGGATACTTTTCGGTATTTAGGATCTATGCTACTGAGGAAGGATGGCGACATTGATGAAGATGTTAGACATAGAATCGCAGCAGGTTGGCTAAAGTGTCGTCAAGCTTCGGCATCCTATGTGACAAGAGGGTACCACGAAGCTAAAAGGGAAGTTCTATAGGGACAGCGATTCGCCCGGCGATCTTTGTATGGTCTTGAATGTTGGCCTACAAAAAGGCGACATGTCCAACGACTAAGTGTGGCGAGATGCGTATGTTGCGTTGGTTTTGCCGGGCTTACTAGAAGGGATAGAGTTCGAATGAAGATATTCGGGATAGGGTCGGGGTGGCCCCTATCGAGGAGAAATTGATTCAACATCGGTTGAGATGGTTTGGACATGTTCAACGGAGGCCTCCCCGAGGCGCCGGTGCGTAGTGGAGTTCTAGAGCGGGTAGATAATGTAAAGAGAGGTAGAGGCCGACCTAGACCGACTTGGGACGAGGCGGCGGTTAAGCGAGACCTTAAGGAGTGGAATATCTCCAAGGATTTAGCTTTGGATAGGAGCGCTTGGAGGCTAGCTATTAACGTGCACGAACCATGACTTTGTTTCCTTTTCTATCTACCCTAATCTTTATCCTTTTGTCTTGTGCCTTTCTACGTTCTTTTGTAATTGTTTCATATGGGTTTCATCTCTAGCCTACCCCAACTAGCTTGGGACTAAAGGCTATGTTGTTGTTGTTGTTGTTGTTGTAAATAACAAGCAGCTGTCTCCTTTCAAAAAAAAAAAAAAACGGTTTTAACACTGCAGATGAAAAACTTTGCATACCAATCATATGACATAGCTATTGCAGGAATCCCATATAAGAATGCCTCCCTAGCACCAGCAACTGTACCAGAATAAATGCTGCAGATTAAAGGCACAAAAACACTCATGAGTCATTGCTATATACATACATTTCTTTCTGAACCTAAAACCAAAAGTAATCTAATTAGTTGTTGCAATTTCCATTATATAATAATTTACAGGACTTCAAACTCTAGTAAATATTTAAGACCATGTCTGTACCAACAGAGATACTTACACATGGTACCCACAATTGTTTCCAATGTTGATTCCACTAAGTACCTGCATTATGGATCATACAGAATAGAATGGGGCTCAAGTATTAGTCATGGCAGACTAGAGTTGAACAAAGAAACCATTAGTAATCAGAGTTTAAGTAAAAGAACAGAATGAATTTCTGATGCATGTGCATCTATGAAGAAACTTCAAAGTTCAAACTCACCAGATCAGGAACCAAACCATCAAAGAGTTTTCCAGAGATGCCTAAAGACGCACAGTCAGCAGGACTTCCTGTCATTGTCAGGAGATCAGCATCAAGTGATGTCTTTGAAAATAATGAGTCCAAATGTCTTATATGGGAAAGCTCGTATGCAATAGGTTGATCGAATAGGTTACTACAAAAAAAATAGGTTGATGGAATCAATGACAAGCAAACCTGAAACTCCAAATGCTGTAGCACCCGTTATATCAACACGTTTACAGCGGAGTGCAGCACGCCATGAGATGCAGTGGCTCACACCTGATTGGTCTCTGCATTTTGATGAGAAGTAGACAAAAATAAAAAGAGTTAGGAAGAGGATTAGTACCATAGGATGAGCATGACCCTTGGCCAACTACAATTAATTACAGACCAAAGACAGTTTTTCATTTTTCACGCAAATAAATAACAACACTCATTATTTTTCAGATTCCTTCTGAGCGACCATGTTTATAACAAGGTTATTGAAGGACAAATCAGCATTGCAACTTAATGAATCATGATTGCATCTCTTTTTCCCCTTGATTTAGGTACACCCATACCATTGCCTTCGCATCAAAGCAGTCCCACAAAGGCACTTTTTATTGAAAACAACTCGGCATGGTGCACTTGCATCTAGTAATATGTTTAAGACCATGTATGTACCAACAAAGCTGTCTCCTTTCCACAGGACTGATTCTATGTTGTGCAGACAGCATCTAGGAAAGCTGATGCTCCCAAGCTGCTTAAAGTATTTATTTGTTTCTTCCAAGCTGCTTTTAGATTAATCATATATACGATGTGATGTTCACTGTTTCATTTTTTATTAAAGAAAAAAAAAAACTAGCCATACCGAAAAGACCTCCAAACTAAACATGGCAGGAAACAAAGACTAATTGACAAATTGTGCTTCTCATCGCCAAGCTTTTCTTTTCCGTTTCTTAATGTGTTTACAGCAAAATTAGCACCGACGATTTCATACCAATGATCAACAGGGAGAACATCAAGTAGCCACGCCATAGTGTGCCAAAAAAAAAAAAAAACACTAGCCACGCCATCTGCTGCAGACACATACAAACATTACGCAAGAAACTATTTATTTTATTTTTATTTTATTTAGAAGAATAGATGACATTCCTTCTCTAAACAGAAATTGGTTATCCCCCAACCAATTCCTCTGCTTCGTCTCCTGGGTGAGAATGCCACAAAAAGAAGAGATGAAAAAAAAAATCCCCCTCACAATTCCTGTTCGTTTTCCTCGCCTACAGCCGCCTACTACATCCATCCTCCCGAGGCAAATAAATCTCCTAATCTACCACAGAATCTACGCAAGGCGCCACCGATCAAACAACCAAGAAAGCAAGGAATCGCAAGGGGAGCGAGTAGCAGCAGATGGGGAGGGATCGCGAGGTGAGGGAAGGAGGGAGGGCAATCGCGTACGTGTCGGGCGCGCAGACGAGCACGCGGTATCGCCCCGCGGCGACGAGCTGGTCGACGAGGAAGCGGAGCCCCGGCGCGTCGATCCCGTCGTCGTTCGTCACCAGCACCACCGGCGCCGCCGCCGCCGCGGTAGCAGCAGCAGCCGCGGTGGAGTCCATGCGTGCCGAGACTGCGAGCGCGGCGCGGAGCGGGACGGGGATAGGGAAGTTTCTTCTGCGTTTCCGTTGGCGGCTCCCCGTTCCGTTCGTGCGGTTTTTGTTTTTTTTTTTTTTTTTTTTTGGTCACGGGAGTTTTGGGGAGTGAGGTGGCACCGCGCCTGGTACGCTTCGTGAGATATTTGTGATAAATGAGACTGTTGAAATGGAGATTAAAAAATTAGTTCCTAGGCCCTGTGTTTTGGTTATTTAGGGACTAAACGACACTAAAAATCGATCCCTTGGGCCTCACTAAAACCAAACAGCACCCTAAGAATTACTTAAGTCATCTCGAATCATAAAATGTTTAACTTTTTTAACACTGAGTTTGACCACTCATCTTATTTAAAAAAATGTGTAAAAATATCACGTCGTGGCTTGATTTATCAATAAAAAAGTTTTTCAAGAATGATTACAATTGTCTAAGTTTGCACAAGTTATTTAATAAGATTGTAAGGATTAATTAGCATTAATTATTAGTGTTCTGTTCAAGATAATTACCGTCAAACATAGGATCGCAAGGTAAGATAATACTCCTTCCATCCAAAAAAGATGCAACTATGGGACTCATCTAAAAAGATGCAACTATGGGAATCGTAATCGTACTCAACTTGATCAAAGTTTGACAAAGTTTATAGTACTTAGTATTAATATTTATGTGTCAAACAAAATAGTTGGGAGTACAAGATAGCAACCACAGCGGTCCACCTCTAGAAACGTTGTTGTCTTGCATACTGAAGCAGCATATTTCTTCATGGAAATTTCGTTGAACTTGTGGCTGCCCTGCACTCCAAATCTGTTGATCTTGAACTGTCTGCAAATCTTTTAACATAGAAGTCAGTGCCTTTTTGGAGTTGATCTTGAACTGTCTGCAAGGAAACACAAAAATCTGTTTTTATTCTTAGCATACCTGGACCAGAGACCACAAGGTGTTGACGACACACGAAGAGTGGCATGTACAGTTCGACCTGCTTGCTTAGTTACTGAAGTATAAAACTATTAGGAACTACGAAGTGTGCTAGAAAATAGAAACAGACTAAGGACTAAGGTCTTTCACTTTTTGGGCTGCAATGGGTTACATAAATATAATAAAGTTGTATTAAAAATAGAATCAGTAATCAACACAGACAAGTCTGAATGAAAACTCGTAAGACATTGAAATATCAAACCATCTATACATGCTTCTTTTCAAAACTCAACATAATTGACAAACAGAGTCAATCTCAAATGGGAGCACATAAGTAGCATTGCATCAGTCTCGATTTGAAGCATTCCTTTACCTGTACACAAGTACAAAATCAGAATTCAGCTATAAATACTTGAAAGTATGACAGAACAAACCAGTCCAGCAAGAACCAGTGAATTCTGGCACAAACCTATTGTTACTTGCTATGAGAATCTAGAAGTGCTTCAGAGCATGTTATTTGCAACACATAGTTCACATAGAGAAGTCAATGAGCCCAAAGTTAATGGGAATGTGATACTTTACATGCATCTTGGTGGCAGGAGTTAACCGAAAAAATTTCTATTCAACATCACTGACAAAAGCATAGGTGGAAAGGAATGTGCCCATGAGTTTTAATTAGTTGCTCAATTGGATAATACAACTGTCTTGTTTAACTAAACAAAATCTTGAATATGTACACCTTCAGATAACTGGTGTAGATGTTTATTAGAAGGGTTATTAGAATAACCTGCAGTCGATTAACCACTAAGGTGTACCTCCCACCTGAGACAATGTAGACACGTACGTAACTGAACTTCAAAAAACTAATACAAAACAGAGGGCACATCTAGTCAGAGGACCATATTAGTTAAAAGGACTATCAAATGTCAGGCACAAGACTCTGGAGCTCTTGTTTTCAAACATGGTTTCATGTGTGAATATTCCCATTTAGATTCTTTGACTCTATTTCAGCTACAAAGACATTACAGAACAATGAAACATAATGGCTTTCAGGTTTCAACATGTTGGACCAAATTTAAAAAAAGGAGTGACAATAGAACAAGCTGTGTGGCATGATGAAATTTGCTGCACTTTTGCACTAAATGCTAGGAAGTAGGAATGAAGGCGGCATTGTTCTGCAGAAGGCATAGCAATCCAGATGCATTTTTTAATCGCTTTTCATTTATCTTGATAAGCATATGAGATATGACAATGTTTGATGGACCAAATCTAAGGGAGGTGTTTGGGGCAGGCACGACAACTCTGTGCCCCCATCTCTAGTATATTAAGAAAGTAGATTATTTATTACTCACAAAAATAAGCATAGACAAGTATGGGCTACCATCGGCTCAGTGGTGGGCCACCCCTGACCAGCATTCTTTCTTACCGTGTCGCCACGACCCATGGCGACTATGGACACACGTCAAGGGCAGGAGTGCTGCATCATGTATGTTCATCAAGGACATTCACTGAAAGCTTATCCGCAACTCCGCAAGAGCTCTGTAAACAACAGAACTGCATTTTAAGTTAAATGATAACAGTACAAGATTAATTACTCAGAAGGAAATGTTTAGAGTATTTTCAAAGCTGCCACTCTAATTTGGATCCAAATGAAAGGAAACATTGAAATTCATATCAAATTCACCAAAAAATCAACAAGAAACTAAAAGTTGTATCATATATTACCGTGAAGGCATTTCGGTGAATACACGGTGGTCATCATCCCTGTCAACCATTATGCCATACTTCACAAATACAATCCGATTATAAAGTTCACAAACCTTGAACCCTTGATACCTTCACGACAGAACATGACAAGCGGGTGAGCAAGCAAACGGCAAGGGAGAAACACACACACCAGATCGGACGTCCCTGCCTTGGGGGATCAAGGACATTGTGGAAGTGAAATTAGGAATCATGAGGTGCTGACCTTGCCAGTCGATGTATCAAGGTAGATCAAGATAGCGCTGGAGTGCAGAGGAGGTGCATCAGGGCTGGACAGTGGAGGCATCCTCATCAACGATGGAGGCCGACCCAACGGCGCGCGGGCGCCACGCGGCTACGCCCACAGCGGCGGCCGGCAAGTCTATGGGCTCCTCATCCTCCATGGCCACACCGTCCTCGCAAGCTCCTCCAGCGTGAGGCCGTGCACGGTCGCAGCGGCCGTATCCTCCCACACAAGCGGAGATGCCGGTCGGCAGGTGGCCCGATGCTTTCTCCGGAAGACACGGCGCGGGCGTCGTGGAGGCCCCGGCAGTGAACGACTGGCGGAGTCGAGGCGGCGGTGTCGCGTTGCGGTCGAATGGGGAGGGATTGCTGGGATGGGAGATCGCAAGGCTCGGCGGCGGCGCGGCGCAGCACTGCGGTCGCACGCGGAGGGGTGGTGCGGCGTGCCGATGCGGGCGGGGCGGGGCGACGCGATCGCACGGGACAGTCTTGAGGGAGGGATTGCGGTTGGGCGGCGTGATCACGGAAGGCGCGGGCGGAGATGGCACGCGCGGTGTTGGAGGTCACCTGAAAAATTACCGCACCAAAAAAAAAAAATCTTACTTTTACTCTTTTTATTAAAAATAAAATAAAATTATTATTATTATTATTATTATTAATTAATTAATTAATTAATTAAAGTTGTAGAGATTAGTTAATCCATTTAAGTGATTCGACAAACACATCTTCCACTGTTGTTCAACAAAGATGAGTTGGAGTAAGAAAAGTCAAACGTTTTATAATTTGGGGTGGAGTAAGTATTAAATTGATAGTAACATATATTTCCATGATATATGACATACAGATGTTGATAGTATTTTGTACAAATAATTAAGTTTTGAAGTGTTTTCGTCCTCATAAAACAGATGATGAGCAATTATTTTGGTCAAAAAAGTGGCTTTTAATCAAAATTTTAAAGTTTATAAACTTCCTTCGTTTGTAACGACGTAAAGAAACTCCATATTAACTCTTTTCCAATCAAATCAAAATAAATAAAAGACTACACCTTTCTATTATGTCTCATTTGACTGGGAAATATATGTCCGAAATTTGTCATTTTTGTATGAATTTCTTAAAACTGAATTTGCATCCTAGCTTTTTATATGAGTACATATTTGTATGCACTATGCGTGTGCCAAATTTCAAAATTTTTGAAACAGCCTAGATATGACTTTTTTGAATGTTTCCACGTTTCCACCTAAGATGTGGTTTCCACCGTATATTTTCCCCATTTGACTTGGCATATCTCATTCTCTTTAGCAAGACTTGGCATACATCCTTTTTTTTTAATTACACAAGACAACACGTACACTCATAACACGCACGCACACTCACCCCTATGAACACACGTGACGCAAAACCCTACCCATATGAGCACCTCCGAAGGACTCGGGCGGCGGCAGACTGAGATTCTCGGTCACCATAGGCGCCTCGTCGCCGACGGGAACGCCGCTACCACTTAATGCACAACGCCGGAAATCCTGGGAAAATCCCAAGAAAAGGTGCGAGCACCGAGATTTGAACCCCCGATGGGTAACGCCCCACCGGACCGCCCTACCATTGGACTACAAGCCAATTCGCCGGGCATACATCTATTTTTAGAAGAATATCTTGGCATTTTGTAAGGCCTAGCTAGCTTTTTTTTTTTTTTTTTGAGAATTGTAAGGCCTAGCTAGCTTTTTTTTTTTTTTTTTTTTGAGAATGACACAAAGATAACGCAGACGCCACAACACGCACGCACACTCACCCCTATGAACACACGTGACGCAAAACCCTACCCCTATGAGCACCTCCGGGGACCGAAAGCACCCGGCAGACCGAGATTCTCGGTCACCATTGGCGCCTCGCCGCCGACGGAACGCCGCTACCACTTAATGCATAACGCCGAAAATCATGAGAAAATCCCGGGGAAAAGGTGCGAGCACCGTGATTTGAACCCCGGTGGGTAGCGCCCCACCGGACCGCCCCTACCATTGGACTACAAGCCTAAAATATCATGATGTTCTACACCGTCCAGGTGCGGCCTCTGTCTCGCCCCAGCCCAAGAACGTTTTAGATTCTCCGATTAATCTTCCAAAACCAAAATCTTTTTAGCCGTGGCCATTTTTTTTTTTATATCTATACCTACTAATAAAGAGAGAAAATTTCAGTCCCACCTCCTTTTTCACCGGGCTTTTCACCGGGCTTTTTCACCGGGCTTTTTTCCACCACGTTGGTACGACTAAAAAGCCCATGAACGATATAGCACGAGACGAGCCCAAAGACCATGTCACAACAAGTCGTCATGATCGGTGCGGTGAGATCGGAGTGTTTAGTCCCACCTCGAAAAAGGAAAGTAGAGAGGCGAGGTGGAGGCGAGTACAAGATGCGGGGTGGCTACGCACGTAACCATCTTTGCGCCTCGGCCATTGACGTAGCTTTTGAGGTTCGAGGCACGTCACCTATTTTTTCATCTGCCGATGTTCTTTCGTTCTGTATAGAGTCCGTAGTAAAAGAGTCCATGAAGAGATATTTGCATGCCCCCGTGGAAAGCTTTCCCGAGACCGAACCAAGGTCGCATCGAACCAAGGTCGTTGCATGCCTATACGTGCATAGCGCCGATGCAGTCCTAAACTAAGCCCGAACCAACCGAGGCCACAAATACGGATCCCATCGGTCTTCAAACAAATACGTACTTTTGCCTTTTTTGTTGGCTATAAAAACAATCGTTTACCAATGACTTCCGAGGTGCCGGAACGACATATCTCTCGTGCAAGTCTCATCTCTCTTTTTCCTTTCGTAGATGTAGAAGATTAAAAACGCAAAAAAAAAAAAAAACATTCAACATTTACAAGTTTTCACCAACAAAAAAAAAAAAATCCGTGATCCAACATTTATATCAGTTTTGATTGATTACTCCCTCCTATAATTTTTATAGCCACAACCTCTACTAATGGACGTAAGAAACCAAACTAGCAAAGGTAAATACTCACATGCGATAGATAAATAAAAAAAAGACAACACAATATATAGGCTTTGAACTTTTATACCTTTGACTGATGACAAATAAATATTTCTACCATAAATTTATTAATGTATTAAAAAATCAAAACTCATATTATTATAGTCTAAATGTAGTCGATTGTCCAAAAACAAATTGTGAAAGTATGAACCAAAGGCCATCCTCTCGCAAAGTATGGAAAATTGAGAGTGACCTTGTGTCATAATCATCACACATAGTAGCTCTTGATATCAATATAACTAATTCCATGATAATTGAGTTACAAATCTTTACATGTCTAAAAAAGAATTTATGAAATTTAATATTGATTTTACCTATTTTCATTAATTTTATTTATGAGCACAATTTTTTGTGCTTAGCAATGCAAGAAAAAAATTTTATGATGCCCTTATTCTAATTGAGTGCATAACATTTTTTTTCTCCCGTTGCAACGCACGGGCATGTTTGCTAGTATTAATTAAAAGAAGAAAATGTATTGTACAACGACACGTGATGTTGATATATATACTGCTTTTGCTAACATGCCTCTGTAGCTGGATCATGACCCTATATATACTATATATAAATAAACTATATATAAACTAGGCACTAGTTCTTTTTTTTAGAATTAATAAGGCACTAGTTATTGTTTTCTAATAATTCAAATTATCCTTAGAACTCTTAGCCATATACATTCAAATATAAAACCATATGCAAACCGTACAGTTCAATTGCCATGACAAGTCAAATAGCTTGAGATATCTTAGACTCTTATCCATTCATGCAAAGGACATATTTTTTTTTTTTAAAAAAAAATAGCTTCAGCTCTACCAGAAAAAGTCACGGCCAAAGTTATTTCAGTTATAGCTAAATCTCTACTAAATTTTTCCTAATTGTATGGTACAGTTTTGCATTTATCGTAGTAGAACGACTTTTCTCTATGATGCCTACTATCTAGAGAAACAATGAACACCCCTTTTTTTAATTGAAAATAGTTACATCATTCATAATAGTCTCAATAATAAAACTAGGGGCTCATCGTCTGTAATACAATTTTTGGTTAGTTTGCATAACCTGCCTAGCCAACACGTGTTTGTAATATACATGTTTGAAAGTAGTAAATGATGATTATTCATTTCCCTTGCAAATTGTGATTACATGCTTATTGGGTTTCCTCATGGAAAGGGTGTTGGGCGTGGAAAAGTTAAGATGCCAACCATGGTGCTTCACCCACAACCGGGGAGGTAGACGATAAGGAGCACTACCGACCAAAACTCCATGAACTGCCGCGTCGTCCCTTTCTTTATTCAGCTTCATCTTCTACGGCCACACGAAGGTGTTTCCCCAACAAGTAAAAGTCCACCATTTTTCCAAATTTTAGATTTATGCTTTTCCTCGTAGTTGTAAAAAAATATACTAAAGTCTATCATATTATATGTTCATTGCGTAGATGTACTCATTTTGAGTCTAACACAATTTTATTTTCCATTTTATGATTTTTCTATGATTTTTTATGATTTTTCAAAACTGGTTTAGGGGTAATTTGACCGGTTTTGAAAAGTTCGGGGCTGATTTAGACCATTTAATAGTTTGGGGGTTTTGTAGTCCACCTCCCATAGGTGGGGGTGTGATTTAGACCTTTTCCCCGTACTAAAATGCAAAAGTAGGTCAAACAAACTTATCTTATCTACTCTATCCGTCCCAAAATATGCGCTCATCTTGCATTTCGATGAGTCAACAAATATCAAGTTTGCCTAAATTTTCAAAAAAACTATTAACATATGTATCTCTAAATAAGTTTACTATAAAAATATATGTATTGATTAATCTAATGATTTTTATTTGATATACTTTCCCCTCAATTCCAAATTATAAGTCACTCCAAGAATCTTGAAGAGTGAGGTAAAAAATAATCTTAGAGAGTCAAAGCATCTTAAATTTGACCAAAATTATATAAAAAATATAAATATTTATGACATCAAATAGATATACAATGAAAATATAATTAACGAAGAACCTAGCAATACTTAGTTGACATTGTAAATATTATTATCTTATCGTATAAATTTGGTCAAACATGATATACTTTGACTCTCCAAGATTCTTGAAATGGCTTACAATTCGAATGGAGGGAGTAATAATTATTAATATTTATTCATATTCATATTCATATTGCAAATTTAGAAGTGTTTGATTTGTCAAAGTGCAAGACGTACACATGTTTTGGAACAGTGGGAACATGTTTTTTTTTTTTTATTATAGTTCGGTTTCTCAAAAGAAAAAGCTTCTCTCAGCAGCTTGATGTGCCAAACAAACCCAACATTGGTAGACACAGACAAAAAATGTGATACGAGGGGAGGCACCCCCTACCGTGTTTAAGTTAAGAATGCAATTCTTCCCGATCGCGGAAACAACCACGAACCCCGGCTACGCCCGGTAAACGAATTGAGCTAGAGTCTTTTGGCGCATGCGAAAGTGCCATTGAGCTAGACTAATAAAGAGCTACTTTTTTTTTTTTTTTTTTTTTGAGAAGACTAATAAAGAGCTACTCCCTCTGTCCCCATGGGATTCGTCGTTTTTGACTTTTGAACTTCATGTTTGACCATCCGGCCTTATTCAAAATATTTATGCAAATTATAAAATAAATTAATCAATATTCAAGTATCTTCATTGATAAAATAAGTCGTAACAAAATAAATTATATTTGTGCAAAAAATTTAAATAAGGCGGAGCATCGAATAAGATGGCACGAATCCGGGCGACAAACTCAAAAT
This sequence comes from Hyparrhenia diplandra, assembly GCA_015847255.1. Classification (NCBI taxonomy): domain Eukaryota; kingdom Viridiplantae; phylum Streptophyta; class Magnoliopsida; order Poales; family Poaceae; genus Hyparrhenia; species Hyparrhenia diplandra. The sequence goes on along the minus strand of JADLZK010012654.1, from coordinate 69,587 downwards.
TGACGGAGGAAGTACTGGGCAGTGGCGTTGTGCACGTAGCAGAGATGGTAGGCGGGGAGTGCCGTTTTGCCTGCTTGTTTGTGTATTGTATTCACCACCATTGGCATTGGTGCGGCGAGGTGTTGCCACGACGCACGCGACAAATCCCGGAGGGACGGCATCTTCGAAACCCATCCCCTTCCAGCTTCCTTCCCTCCGCCTTCTCCGGCCCTCCACGCCCTCGCCTCGGCTCACACAAATTGCCCCCATTTCCACCGCTGCCGCCACCCAGCCCATTTCCACCGCTGCCGAGTGCTAGTCAGTCAGAGCAGCCGCGCCATGGCCTCCGTGGCCGCCGCCGCGGCCGCCTCCACGCTGGCCCCGGCACTCGCGTCCCGGCGCCGGGCGCGCCCAGGGACGGGCCTGCTGCCGCCGCGCCGGGCCTCGCCCGCGGCCGTCGTCCGCTGCTCGCTCGACAGCAACGTCTCCGACATGGGCGTCAACGGTGAGCTCGCAACGGGACCCTTCCTACTCTTGATTGCTCCGTCCTCTGCTCTCCTGGGGACGGGGCGGTGGGAGCTGAAAAAGTCTGGAAGTGGGTTCAGGGACTGTTAATCCTTGCGCAATTTCCACACTGCAGTGCCAGAGCTCCCTTCGGCTGTAAAAAGCTTGCCTTTTTGGGTGCCGCAAGTCAAACTTCATGCTTAATTGACTCTGCATATCGATATCATTTCATTTTTCTTTCTTCAGAAGAAGAAAGGTTCATTCATGGTATTGCAATTACGCACTGACTTTTATATATAAAAAAGTTAATACTACTAGCAGAAAACAGTTATCAGAGTTGTGTCAGAAATGTTTTCTTGTTGTCACCAAAGGGGGGCTTAGAGCCTGGGTGGAGATTGCTCCAAATTCTTATGTTTGTCCTGTCAGTTCCGTTTCATTTGAATATCTTTTGTTGGTTAAAATGCCATATTGATTGCGAAAGGTATTGCTGAAACGAGAACTATATATTTCCATGTGTGATGACAGCTCCCAAAGGGTTATTCCCACCAGAGCCAGAGCACTACAGGGGGCCGAAGCTCAAGGTGGCCATCATAGGGGCAGGCCTTGCCGGCATGTCCACCGCCGTTGAGCTCTTGGACCAGGGCCATGAGGTTCGTTGCCTTCACCAATGCTAAATGTTTCCTTGTCCAGCCAATGGTTATCCAGCAACTCACTGCTTCCTAATAATCTTACTGATTTCTTACAAAGACTCTAATAGCCAACATTTATATTTCTGGCTTACAGGTTGATTTGTATGAGTCCCGTCCATTTATCGGTGGTAAGGTTGGCTCCTTTGTCGATAAGCGAGGAAACCATATCGAGATGGGACTGCACGTGTTCTTCGGGTGTTATAGCAATCTCTTCCGCCTCATGAAGAAGGTAAAAGCCCTTAAGCTCACCTGTAGCATACTGAAATTCTTCCTTGGATATCAATATGGCTGGTGTAAATCATGCCATGAAAACTCTGAATTAGTTTTAATCCAAGAAATTTGGATGTCTTTGGAACTTCTGGAGTGAAGTAAACTTACAGTGAGAAATGTGCTAGCCAATTTGTCCATATGAACCAAAATACCAATCAATTTGCTGCCTTGTTGAGCACTGGTGCTATTGGCCAGATTTAACAGCAATGCACTAAACCTTGTTGAATTTCAGGTTGGCGCTGATAATAATCTGCTGGTGAAGGAACACACCCATACTTTTGTAAATAAAGGGGGCATGATTGGTGGTAGGATCAACTACCCTATACACATCCATTATTTTTGTAGCAATTTTCTTGTGCTGGAATATTTGGGCTATTTATTTGTTATTACTTCTGGAGTTCTGTACCCATTGTAGAGTAGAAAAGTGCAGAACTTCCAATGTGTTGAACATTAATCACTAGTATTGAAGTTGACTATGTGCAAACACTATATTGTTGTTTTAAGGGATTCATTTGTATTTTCTGAGAAACAAGAATGCTTGTGTTGCCTGCAAAGGTGAATTATTTACTTAGTCCTGCATAGTATTCATCTTCAATTAAGAAAGCAATTACTCCCTCCATCCCAAATTATAAGTCGTTTGACTTTTTTTGGCTCCAAGTTTGACCATTCGTCTTATTCAAAAAATTTACGCAAATATTGTCAAATTCAAGTCATTCTTTAAGAACTTATATTAATAAAGAAAGCCACGGCAAAAAAAGTGATATTTTACACAAATTTTTGAATAAGACGAGCGGTCAAACTTGTGATCAAAAAAGTCAAACGACTTATAATTTGGGATGGAGGGAGTACATTACATTGTGTGCCATGTTGCCCACTTTGGAAGTTGGCTGAAATAACTAGATCACACGTCTTTATATATTTTGTAACGTATTGATGTAAATTTTCATATTGTTTACCCTGCTATACAGAACTTGATTTTCGGTTCCCGTGGGAGCTCCATTACATGGCATTCAAGCATTCCTAAGAACCAATCAGCTCAAGGTAAACTCATAATTTAGGACTACTATAATTCTAAAAAGAGAATCTCAACTCATGACGCTATTTTATCCTTTATTTTTTTATGAGCTTTGTTCAATTCCACACTTCCCAATATGTTGTAAGTTTCACCTTGAGCTTTATCAATATCATGCTTAAGTGTTTTGAGCGATGCTGATTATTTATGAAGCTGGAATTTATTAACTAAAGCATATTGTTTCTTGCTGATACATTTAGTGGCATGCTCTTTGAACTCCATCATCCATACACCATCAGCTTATTTAGTTTGTGAATTTTTTTTTTTTTTGGAGTACTGTGTAATCCATCATCATATTAGTATTTGAACTTTTGCATGCAAGATACATTGCAGGTTCTGATAATGTTGAGTAATAGTACAAATTTTCACAATATAATACTTTACTCCTTCATATGCTGTTCTGAGGGCTGAGCAATCCATTGAAGAATTCACATAGGTCCCTAGCTGCCCATCCTTGCAAACATTATTATGTTTGCAGTTCTAGTTCATGATTGTTATATTTTCAGACTGAGTGATGGTTAAGTTTTCACCTATTATTTAGGTATGCGTCTTTTCTTAAAATCTAAATTGCAAAGCTTTGCTTCTAAGTTTCTTTCCTGTAGACATTACTGCCATTCCTTTTCCTTTTAATATGTGTGATCGAATGGATAATCTTTTGTGGGAGAACTCATGAGTGTAAAAGATTCTGAGCTCAAAATAAGGGTTTTGAACAAAAATCTTGAAATAAGGGTTGAAGTCTTGTCATTCGTCAGTATCTTTAATTAACCACGTGCTATTTGAGAACACAATGACATCCGTTAATCTTTAATATTAAAATTACTTTGCAGGTTTATGATAAAGCAAGAAATGCAGTTGCTCTTGCCCTTAGCCCAGTTGTTCGGGCTCTGGTTGATCCAGATGGTGCATTGCAGCAAGTTCGGGACTTGGATGATGTAAGTATCCCTTGCTTTTATTTCAGATTCATTAGGAGTGTGCATCTAGGGCATTCATTTGCAGTAGTCAGTATCTTTTCAAAGTTTGTTTCATTCTAACTCACTGATAACTAAACTTTTTTTTCAATTTATTTTTGTTTCTCAAACACTTACAATTTAATTTTGACCTATTTCAGATAAGTTTCAGTGACTGGTTCATGTCAAGAGGTGGTACTCGGGAGAGCATCACAAGAATGTGGGATCCTGTTGCTTACGCTTTGGGTTTCATTGACTGTGACAATATCAGTGCACGTTGCATGCTTACTATTTTCACCTTGTTTGCCACAAAGACAGAGGCATCTTTGTTACGCATGCTAAAGGGTTCACCTGATGTTTACTTAAGTGGCCCAATAAAGAAGTATATAACAGACAGGGGTGGTAGGTATGGTGACAGAGACCAAGTTTTTCTTGTGAAATTTATACTTGCTGCTGTAGAATTGAATGCTTACATTGGATGACACCCTATCCTTCAGGTTTCACTTAAGGTGGGGATGCAGAGAGGTTCTGTATGATAAATCACCTGATGGAGAGACCTATGTTAAAGGCCTTCTCCTCACCAAGGTAAGCTTTCTTATCTGCTCTGATTTGCACGATTATGTAGTCTTAACTGTTCTTTATATTTTCATTACTAAAACTTCACTCATTTGGACATTTTTTAGGCTACAAGTAGACAGATAATCAAAGCTGATGCATATGTCGCAGGTTCTTTTTTCTTCCTTGCCTTCTTTTTCTTCTTTTACTAGCATGTCCAACCATACAAACTTAACTTTGTGTTTCTGACTTCACAGCCTGTGATGTCCCGGGTATCAAAAAGACTACTTCCATCAGAATGGAGGGAATGGGATATGTTTGACAATATCTACAAGTTAGATGGTGTTCCTGTTGTCACTGTTCAGCTTCGCTACAATGGATGGGTCACTGAACTTCAAGATTTGGAGAAATCAAGGTAGCTGAAGTATCCAGTGTTTTTATTAGTATTTTGTTACTTATTGATTTAGATCTGACAAATTTAAAATGCACACCCCATAATGTAAGCTTCGATGAAGATTGCTTCTGTCTCAACAAAAAAGATTTTTGTGCAAATGCAAATTGCATTCCTCCATGCCTGCTCATTGATATTTATTCTTATATTTGATGTAGACAACTCCAAAAGGCAGTTGGGTTGGATAACCTTCTGTACACTGCAGATGCGGACTTTTCCTGTTTTTCAGACCTTGCTCTCTCATCTCCTGCTGATTACTACATTGAAGGACAAGGTTCCCTGATCCAGTAAGTCTACTTTTTCTTTTCAAGTATCAAATTGATTTCTCGCTCTGCAAATGTATTCATCTTCCGCAATTCATCTGCAGAGCTGTGCTGACTCCTGGCGATCCATACATGCCATTGCCAAATGAGGAGATCATTAGTAAGGTTCAAAAAGCAGGTAGGTTTAAATAGCTTCTGTTTTGGTCAAATTTCTGCTATTCCCCTTTACACAGAACTAAGAAAGACCTCATTCAAAGCACTTAGAAAAGGGTGTTTTTTCTGCTTATGGTATTTTTATTTTCTCCCAAAACTCATTGCAGTAACAAAAACATATATATGATTTCTCACAGGTTGTAGAATTGTTCCCATCTTCCCGGGGCTTGGAAGTTACATGGTCCAGTGTGGTAAAGATCGGACAATCGTTGTACCTTGAGGCTCCTGGAAATGACCCATTCAGACCTGATCAGAAGACGCCCGTTAAAAACTTCTTCCTCTCTGGATCTTACACGAAACAGGTATTGTACACCGAAAACATTGACCAAGTTGCAGCCATCAACAGAAATCAATAACTCAGGAACAATCAGATAAAGTTAGAACACCATGTATTTATTTAATCAATGGCTCAGAAAACAATCAGAAATAACAATTTCAATTTATGGTGTCTGAACACCTTGGAATTTTTTTGCTCCTATGTTGCAACTTGCAAACATCTCCAGGACATTGTAAATGAAGCATTAGATAAATTGATCATATTTGTGCTGCACGTACAGGACTACATCGACAGCATGGAAGGCGCAACTCTCTCTGGGCGGGCGAACAGCGGCCTACATCTGCGGCTCTGGTGAGGAGCTGCTGGCCCTCGAAAGAAGCTAGTCATCGACGACAGCGAGAAGGCGTTGGGGAACGTTCAAGTCCTGCAGGCTAGCTGAACAACCACCCTGCCCTGCAGACAAGTTTAACCTTTCCAACAACACACGCTGGAATGGCCAAAAAAATTTGTGTCTTTCTTGCTTCAGGGTGCTGGCGATTCCCGCAGCGACCTCCTGTATATCTGATTTGAGCATTAGATCTGCCCCTGCTGGCGTTTCCTCTATATCCCTGAATTCGAAAAGGCAGGGTGGCGTGTCTAGGTGGCATACGGGATTACATCAGGCAGTGTGTAAGTTGAGCAGGAACTCGATTGGTCATTGGGATTGGGACGATTGATTATGATATATATAACGTGCACACTGTTCTTGCGTCTTGCAAGGAAAATATAGCAAGCAATGTAATGATCCGGGGTCAAGTGCCGGAACATTTTTACCGATGATCTCAGTTCATTTTGTCCTTGTGTGTTTTTATTTGCAGAATACAAACATCATGTTAATCAGCTCGAGCTGCCCTACTAACTATGGTTTAATTTAAGGAAAATATTTCGTTGCTTTCAGTTAGGCCATTGCACATTTGAAGTTTGAACTATGTACATGGTTTATGGAAAGTCGGCCGGCCGCTGTGCTGGAAACCGAAACCGGTCAGTTTCCGGCCGGCCGGCCGGCATTGGCCGGCGACGAGTGGAGGCGGTGCATGAGTGAGCGAGTGGCAGTGTGCAGCCGGAGCTAGCGTGTCCCTCTGTAGGCCTCACGACGAGTTCTGACGGCCACGAGCTCCTGTGGTTGGTGTTGCGTCTCCCTGAGCCGAGCAAGCAGCAATTGACGGCTGATCGATGGCGCCAAGCGCAGCCGCCGGGCCGTCCCTGGCACGTCCATCGAGCAGCCACCCGCGGCCCGCCGGCAGCGTCCTGCAGCCCGTCTCCGGCCCGCACGTCTTGCTACAGGGGCGCCACCGGCGCCTCACGGGCGTCGTCCGAGCCGCGCCGGACGCGCCGCCGGTGGTCAGGGCGGCCGTCAGCGCCGTCACCGAGCTCCTCAGAGCCCTTTCACCAAGCAAGAAGCAGCTCGGCAGGGATGCTGTTGCCCAGCAGGGCGATGGCGAGGAGCCGGACCCGGACCCGAATCCGCCGCCTTGCGGCAGCATCGACGACGTGCTCGCCGTGCTCCAAGACGATTACCGGCGCGCCTACTTCCTCACCGGTGCGGACTTGTTGCCCCTCGCTGATCGAGCTGCGTTCTTTCATCATGGTCATGGCGGCTGCTAGTTTGCAGAGCTGCTGAACTGGACAACACTGATAGACTTATGAAATTGATTTATGCGCATTCAGCATGATATATACGGATTGTTGGAAGAACTGTGAAAGGGGAATTGTAATAACCAACTCCTCTAGGATTGCATTGCAGGGGATTTCACTCCGGGCATATACACCGAGGACTGCTTGTTCGAGGATCCGACGATAAAATTCCGCGGTATGTATGTAATGTAGTGTTTCTCTTGTTGATTGATGAACATAGTCCGTCTGAAAAAGGAGTTGAGGAATTTGTGACAAGCAGTGCGTTCTTGCTTCTCATACTAGGACTTTCTCGGTACTCTCAGAATCTGGGTCTGCTGGTGCCGTTCTTAGAAGACCCTTCGCTTGAACTAGAGAAAATTGACAAGGTAGCCATGCCATTTGCTGGGTGGAATTCAGTGATTTTGATTTGTTTGCAGTAACTTTTTCTGAACTAGTAGCAATTACAGTAAGAGCCGACTTTGCCATTCTTGTACTGTTGTAGGCTAAATCTCCTAGTAGCTGAATGAACCGAACATGTTTTAGCTAATACTGTTTATCTGAGAGAGAGAAAAAAATATAGTATGAGCATATGATCCATACCAAAGTTTTTTGTTGTTTTGAAAAATTCCCTTTCATATCTAATCCTACAGGGTTTGAGGGATGAAACAAATTTCGTCAAAGCAACATGGAAACTAAGGTGCTCCTGTAATAAGCTGGAAAAGATACAGGTAAATCTTCCCTGTACTAGTGCTCCTAATAAACAGAAGAGAATTGTCTGTCATTTCAGGACATACTTGAGGCTTCCATGGAGGCCTCTGATTGCGATCAGAGGGAACACGACCTATGATCTGAATGAACATTTCAAGGTAGCTAGCAATCGGGAAATCCAATCCAACCGTGTGCCTCCTTGCTCCTTTACGTCTGATGATGGGAATTTGAAACATTCCTGTATGTATTTGGATCGTGTTTTTTTTTGTCAGGTGATTCGGCACTCTGAGAGCTGGGACGTCTCTGCGCTTGAGGCCATCGCTCAGATATTCGTTTCAGCCCCGGAGCAGCTGGAAGGCAGCTGAGGCCCAGACAGAATTTGCAGTGCCCCAAAGCTCCAGTCTTTCAGAAATCTTATCAGAAATCTCTGCAAATGAATCGTTTATGTTTTCACCAGTGAGAATGATCAAGGGTTGTAGAGCAAGAGGGTTGATGAGCAACACATGGCAACATCTGATTTCAGTATCCGTTTCAACTTTGAACAGAGGTCGGGGCAAATGTTTCAAACACAAGGCTTTATTTATTACTACCTAATAATCGGATAATAAAGCCATAAACGAAATTATATATGACACGAAATTTTTCGTATGGTATACATTTACAAATTTAAATTTTAACCCTCAATGAAATTTGCACCAAAACCGACTCCCAATTCCACGCAAAATTGTTCTGTGCTTGCCAAAATGGGCCGGGCGGCCTGGCCCAGTGGGCCTGCTTTGAGCCCATCCTCCTGAAACTTCTCCGGCCTTCTCCGTCCCCAACATCCATCCCCCCCTACCTACTTCTGCTGGAATTCAAGGAAACTACCCAAGCACCAGGAAGCCCGCCGAACATCACAAGCACCGCGAACCTTCTAGAAGCTTCGCGAGGATGCTCTCAAGCTATCTTCGTGGTTCGTGAACCCACGGCGGAACCCGCTGGCGCGCCTCCACCGGAACGCCGTCGCGTCGCGCCTCCGCAAATACGGTCCGTCCCCTTCCCTTCCATCCTCCGTCCTCCATCCTCCCGCAACGACCGACGATGCCTAGGGGCGGCCAATCCAGTCAGCCAGCCAGTCGGCCGCGGCTGCTGGCTAGCTAGCGAGGTTCTTCGGCGGTCGTCCTGATTGGTAGGTTTCCTTGGTTCGTTGGCGCACGCAGGGCTCCGGTACGACGACCTGTACGACCCGTACCATGACCTGGACATCAAGGAGGCGCTGGCAAGGCTGCCGCGGGAGGTGGTGGACGCTCGTAACCAGCGACTTAAGCGGGCCATGGACCTCTCCATGAAGCATCAGTACCTACCTGACGACCTCCAGGTCAGGAGTTTTGCTTGTTCCTCCCTCTGTAATTTGTACAGTATTTGTCATGTGCAATTGTGGGAGGGAAGAAATTAGTGATTTCAGTTTTAGGTAATAATATAATTCAATTTGTGGTGGTGGTTCTGTTGGATTACCGTATTTAGTTTGGGTGGATTCGTAGGAACTGGATGGACAGTGATTGAGATCACATTGGAATCTCGGGTCGACTTAGATGCTTGTGAAGTTGAGGAAATGGAAGCTAAGGATGCTATGTTTTCAAATTGCCTAGCTGAACCTAGTCATATGGGTGCTGATCGGCTGACTATTCGCGATTACTCGTCGATCAGGTTGGTGGCTAGTCGGCTGGCTAGCAGTATAGCCATCCGCCTATCCTATCTATTTGCCCTGTTATATATCCAGGATGTATATAGTTTAAGGAGATCTCTAGTTTAAGTGTATATAAGTTTTAAATAGTTCAAGCATTAAGTAGTAAAGTACTGACACTAAACTGTACCCACCAGTGCACACTGCACAAGGATATTATGATAAATTGGTAAACAAAGTAAGCATCGAGCTTGCTTGCTTACTTGTTCGCCAAAAACAGAAAGCCCAGTGCCCGAATACCTCGAAGCATAGCTGATCAGCTCTCACAATTTTTGCTCCAGGCTAGTGTGCCCCTGAACTAATCGGACAACTGATTGTGATTAGTCATCCAATCAAATTTGTGAAAACACTTGTTGCTTTGTAATGCCCAATCGAGGTCCATGGACCAAATAAGCTCAATTAACCTCAGTTTGTGAGATGACTTAATACACCGGAAGGACATTTAGTTGTTGGTGATGTTTGCCCCCTGTTGGCTTGCTAGTACCTTTTCCAGTTCATGGTGGTGATTATGGTGGATTGTCACATTGATTAGATGTACTTTCAAGCAAGGGGTTTGAATCATGAATGGTATAACAGCTGATTACCATGGGTAAACAAGGTGGGGTCTGAACATCATTTTAAATGCTTGTGAAATGGAAAAGGGGAAGATTTGGCTATAGGTGATGTGGGTTTCTTCTTGTGACATGTGTTATATTTATTCCCATGTCTGTTTTGCTGTGACAACTGACAAGTATACAAGATTTTTTTTTCTGTTATTTTTTGTGAGATAGTAAGAATTTATTGGAAGCTGTTAGATATACACTTAAGTGGCATAGTGCATCTGAAATCGACCTATGCCTGTTGCTTAGATGCTGCTATTGCGCTCTATTTTGATTGCCTATCTGACAAGCATAGATTTTTAATGGACATTGTTTTGTCAGTCCCCATTAGGATTGCTATGATGCTTCTAGAATCCATTGAGACATCAAGGTATGTATCAAATTTATTGACACCTTGATTGCTTTTGACAGGCTATACAGACACCATTCAGGAGCTACCTTACTGACATGCTTGCTCTTGTGAGTGCATTTTTTTCTCGTTATCATTTCATTTCTTCCTGAATTTTCAATTAACTTTTGTTTCTTTCTAGATTCAGTTGATAATAACTTGACTATCTGTTAACTATACTGCATTTCTCATGATTCTTTTTCTTTCGGTACCAGTCTTCTGCTTTCTTCTACCAATACAACTTTAATATATATTGTATATATATCTTCTTTACATGGGATCTTGCTAGTTTCTCTTTTTTCCCTCTGCCTTTCTTCCTTAGCTTGTTATATTGTGTATTAGTGTATTCTTTTCCCATTATCAAATCGCAGTCCAACATAGGTACATATGATTATAGAGAAAATGGGCTTCGTGAATTACTATTAGATTCTATAGCGATCAGTATCTGCATCTGGTAGCATCGATATGGATATCTGGTCTCATGTTAACGTCCATAAATAGAGTTAATTAAGAAAAACTGCACTCTAGGCACCTTGAATGTTGAAGTTTTCCATTTCTAGCTATATTCTATTCACCACTGTCCAGTGTATGTGTATCAGTCTGCAATACTAAATTGGTGATCAGATGATCATTTAAAACATCAGCCTAACAATGTGGTGGATATGATTTGTGACTTTGTGACTCTGTGTTATGAGCTTCATTTGATTTCACTAGTTGTCACCTGATTGTGCTAGAATTTGTTGCCAAATATTGATTGTTATGTCAGTAGATCCTTGGGAGTGTAGCTTGATGCATATGCATTGTTAATATTTTTCTGAATGTTCAGATTCGTCCCTAGTTGAAAGGCATTGTTATGGTGAAATTTCAAGAAAATCATCCCTAGATGGTTGGTGTCTAATGCATCTTATTGCAGGTGAAAAGGAGAGCGCAGAGCGTGAAGCATTGGGAGCGCTTCCACTCTACCAGAGAACCATCCCATAAATAAAGGGGCTCCCTCCCTCCTTGCATGATCCAACAGTGCACGTGATGAGACGCAGAGGCTGATACTTGTACTGTGTATCGCTAGGAAATAATATGGGTTATGCTTGGCTGTATATTTTACTGACATTTTGGTATATAAGTGGACATCGTTATGCACAACTGTTTGCGCTTCATCACTTGAACAAATAACCGCTGTCCTACAACGATATGGCCGATGAGATGTATATTTATAAATAAATTCTGGGGACTGTATATTTAAAAAATTCTGGAACTGTTCTGTGCACTTTGCGAGCAGAAATACTCCACTGTACCGAGGTCTGCCAGGTCTGTCAGCTATTGCCATTGCTCAATTACCTATTCAGTTTGCCGGTCTGCGAATTCAGATTCCTGTATATAAAGTTGCTTCTGAGTTTCCTGTCACATCAAATCTCTTAATGCATATATGAAGTATTAAATGTAGATAAATAAAATAACTAATTGTATAGTTTTTCTTTGAAAAGTTCGAGATTTGAATCTTTTGAGCCTACTTAGTATATGGTTGGACAATAATTATCAAATCTGGCGAAAAGTGCTATAGTAACCCAACCTAATATATTTTACCAAGGGGTGTTCAGTTGGTGAAATATTTTGGGTTGATCAGAAGACTTTTCGCTTGTATTTGATAATTATTATCCTATCGTGGACTAACTAGACTCAAAAAGATTTGTCTCGTCTTTCAGTAAACTGCAATTTATTTTTTTTATTTAACTACATTTAATGTCCCATATATGCGACAAAAAGATTTGATGTGGCGGGCATCTTAAGACTTTTTCGGGTTCACTTTTCAAAGAACTGAACACACCTTAAACACCCCGTAATTTTGGCTTTGGTTTTTCCCCAGTACTGTACTGGAGATAGATTAACAACGCACGCTATAAATGCAGCATCTTGTGTGCTAGTGCTACACAGAACATACTCCCTCCGTCCCTTATTAGATGTCGTTTTTGGGGTGCGTCTTGGTCAAACTTTCTCAACTTTGGTAGGTTTGTAGAAAATACGTGCAACATTTATATCTCCGGATAAATTTATTAAAAAACTAGACTTAAAGATCTTTTCAATGATACTAATTACTTAGCATAAATATTTATATATTTTAATATATAATTGCCGGCGAGTTTGAAAACGTTGACTTACCGGGAAGCGAGAATGACATCTATTTTTAAGGACGGAGGAGTACTCCGTACAGTACAACGGTGGTGGCGTGATTGATGGCTGATGCGCAACTGGGCATGCGCCGATAATCGAAGCCACTGGTTATCTAGGCAGTAGTATCCAGATACATGCCATTAGGGGTTGTAAAGGACACTATAGTTTTGCATAGCAAAATTAAGGATCGGGCCGGATTAAAATCGGATCGTAAAACTATATAATTTTGATTTGAACTATAAGAATTAAAAGAGCCAAGTAAGATTGTGAAAAAAGGTAAAAGGTTGCATTGGGTAGTGTGAATAGTTTGAATCTCAAGGCAGTTTTGGACGGTGCAGATAATACATGCCGAGCATGCACAGCTGCAACATATAATTGAAGCTACTGCTACTGCTTCGTACAAGTGTAGAACGATCCACAGTAACAGAATGGGAGTACCTAAACTGAAGATAGTGGCTGTCTGTGCAAGTACTCACTCCCACTCTCTGTACTTCCCCCTGTCCAGGCACAAAGAGATATATGTACATGTACTTTACCTTCAGTCAGCAAAGCTCACCGTTCAGACGATAAGCAGCAAACAGGCTATTATATTTTTTTGAGAGAAAACAGGCTATTATATTTGACCTGCCCCAAATTAAACGTCAAGTTTTTTTTTTTTTACTTGATAGAGGTATTGAAAAAGCAGTGCTTTTTTCCCCTATTGCCTGACCCAGCTGGCCAGCTCAATTATTTTTATTTTTTTTTTTTTTAAAAAAAGAAAAACTGAAAGTCGAGCATGAGCTCTTGTTGCATCCATTCGCTGAAGGAGGTAACCTGAAGGTTGGTTGGTGCCCAATGGTCCCAAACGATTTTTTTTTTTTCAACTTTTGAAACCTTACCAACTTCGTTTCCGATCCCTTTGTTCCATGCATGTTACTACCTTTAACCCAGATACTGATCGAGATGTGTTTAATTTGGCATCTAGTACTATGTATCAAGAAGACTGCAGAAACTCCAAATCCCCCTTAAAAAGGCAAGTTTGTACCCATCTGCTGGATGATCCAAATCTTGTGAGCAGGTACTCCTCCGTCCCAAAAATAAAAAGGCGTTTTGGGTTTTCATGCCACATGTTTGACTTGATTTATAGAAAATACGTAGAAGATTTAAATTTCCAAATAAATTTGTTCAAAAACTAGATCAAAAAGATCTTTTCAATGATACTAATTATGTAATATAAATATTAATCCTATTTTAATATATAATTGCCGGTAGATGTTTTTACTCGGGAAGCGAAAACGTCATTTATTTTGGGACGGAGGGAGTAAATACCAACCAACCATTTTTTGGTTTTGGATCCCTTGCTACTGTCTCTGTCTTGGTGTTCACAGCACAGTGTTCATCATGCAGGCATGTGAGTACCTCTGTCTGCATGACTGCTTACTCTTACTCAGCATGGATTTGAATGCCACAGCAGCAATCTTACTCCAAGACCAAAGACTGTTAAGTTATGATTAACTTCATGAAAAGTATATATGTTTTTGAAATGCAAGTATATATGTTGGTCATCAATCTCTCCCTTATCCACATCCACACACACACACACACACACCTTGCTAATACTAGGCCTTGTTTAGATTGCTAAAATTTCTAACCATAGCACTGTTGGAAGTATCTGTAGCATCTTGTGCTTGGACGTTCGTTTGTTTGTGATAAATATTATCCAATCATGGACTAACTAGGCTCAAAAGAATCGTCTCGAAGCGTGTGATTAGTTACTTTTTTTTACCTCCATTTCATACTCCAGACATATGTCCTTTGGTGTATTTAATGTGATGTGATGGGAGAGAGTGGAAAAAAAATTGGAAGTTTTGCGCCTTGTTTAGATTGCTAAAATTTGTAACCGCATGTCACATCGCATACATCGTAGCATGTTTCGTTTGTTAGTGGTAAATATCATCCTACCATGGAGTAACTAGGCTCAAAAGAATCGTCTCCTCGCAATGTACATCTAAACTGTGTAATTAGTTATTTTTTTACCTAAATTTAATACTCCAAACCTATGTCTTTTTGTGTATTTAATGTGATGTGATGGAGAGAGAGAATGAGAAAAAGGTTAGAAATTTTAGCAATCTAAACCAGGCCTTGGGCCTCGTTTAGATGTTAGGAATTTTAGCAAAAAGTAACTCCTGGAACTCCCAGAGCACGCCCTGTAGCAGACTTTCGTTTGTTTGTGGTAAATATTATCCTATCATGGGGTAACTAGGCTCAAAAGAATCGTCTCGCAATGTACATCTAAACTGTATAATTAGTTACTTTTTTTACCTACATTTCATACTCCGAACATATGTCTTTTGGTGTATTTAATGTGATGTGATGGAGAGAGAGTGAAAAAAAGAGTTAGAAACTTTAGCCAACTAAACGAGGCCTTGGTTAAAAATTTTAGCAATCTAAACAAGGCCGCTACCTACCTATCTACATACACAATCCTTTGACAGTGAGCTGATGATGGGCATGAATGAATGAATGAATGGGTCAGTGCTCACACTCACTTTTCCTTGTGTCCATCTCCAAATGATTGAGTTTTCCTAGCTAGTGGATGATATGTAGCTTTCACACCCCTGGATAGCCTCCTCCATAAGTGGAGACCAAGCAGGGTCCTCAGTCCTCACTTGTCACTAACCTCCATCGTTTGTTCCAGCACTCCAGCAGTGACCACCACACACACAGCCATGGCTTGCACATGGTGAGATGACCCAGCAGCCTCATCATCAGCTGCATGCCGTGGCTGTCAAAGTGAGATGAGACTGAAGAAGGACCAAGGGACCCCTCTTCCTCTGTTCACCATGCATCATGTATGGTACAGTACTAGTACTAGCTCTAGCAGCAGCCTTTTTGGAGGACAAACATTGCTGCATTATTGTTCGTGTCTCCGTCTCCTAGGCCCGTGCGTACCCCTCTTGTAGTTGTAGCCATTGCACATCGACAAACGCCATAAAATGCCTGCTCACATATGCCTGACTAACTTTCAGCTGCAAATCTGTGTTTGTTTCTCTGCATTGCATATTTGCATGCCACTGTAAATTTGACTGCATGCTTTACAGAAGATTCCAAATTAAACATCATCAAAATTTTGACTGTAAATTTAGCTAGAAACCAAATGGTCCACCGAGTTGTTTGTCATGCATGTGACCCTCGCTTATTAGTCATTGCACAGTAATTTTTCCCAAATCATGCACAGGATCCAAGAAAGCTAATATTGTTTTTTTGAAAGGAAGAAAGCTAATATTGTTAGACACATCTTTTGCCGCCCACACATAGTGGTAGGGCGTGGGCTACTACTATGATTTTGTGGACACAAGTGATTTGGCGACGTGATCACCATTTATGGACTTGAGATATATAGATCAGATCATGCATGGTGCAGTGCCTAATTAGTAATTAGGTGATAATTACCCTTTAATTTGAGCCCATAGGAAACTTAAAGATGTCCCCTTTCCCCTTGTTGTGGTTGATCATGAGCAGCGCATTTGCATAATGGGAGGAGATACTGTTTTCTTAGCAGAACTGAACTAACACTGCTGCAGAATGCATGATTGATTGGGGTATCACAGTAGCACTTGCAAGGAGCAGGCATCATTAAGTTCCTTCTCATTTAATATGAAAAGCGGTAAGTGTGCGTGCTTGTTTATTTATTTATTTATTAGAACAAATGACAATTTTGCTTGATTTCCTGCAGTGGATTAGTTAGTACATGGCACTGTATTTTTTTTTCTTCATCAAAGCAAATATATACTTTTTACCAGCAACTGTGTACCAGAGTATTATATATATAGAGGTTCTTATTTCTTCTGCTGACACCTCATAGATTCCCAGCATGGTGCTCTGGATTTCTTGCATTTTCATCCCAAATGTGCTCCTGCAGCCTTCCAGAGATGCACCTCTATCTATCTCTCCTCTGGGTAATCCATCAGAAGTTGGTGGGAAGATCAGAGGGTACACTTTTTGGGCTTGGCATGGGGTGGACAAATCTACCAGGCAGCCCATGTGAGGGTGATGGGGATGCATGGCATCCACTCCTTTCTTGCGTGTCAAAGTGACGTGGGCTCATGTGATGGTGCATGGGATGGGAGAAACACATATTCTTACTTTTCTCTCGCCAAAGTTGCGTGGCTGAAAATGCATGCATCATGACAAAAGTGTCTTTTGTGGAAAGGCGTATGTATGTTTGGGGTCGTTTATGGTCTACCACAGAGCAACACCACCAAAAAAAAAAAAAAAAAAAAAAAAAAAAAAAAAAACTTAGTGATCGATGGCATAGTAGTGAATTCTCATGAGTGCCAACATCATAGAATCATACAAGATGGGTGACTTAGGTTCATGCATGGAGTGTATCCTTAGATAATTCTGATGGCTGTGGTAGTGGCCTCTAAAAGTTGCATTAATTGGTGAAATGTTGGTGATGGTACAATCATTTATGTTGTTGATTGAGGTAGTACAATAATCCGGTTAAGTTAGTTGAGGTTGAGGGTGTGTGACCAGCACACATCATCAATTGTAATGATTTTTGGGTTTTATTTTATTTTGAAGTGCGTGAATAATTATGAATACGTAGAGAAAGCAGGCGATTCGATTTGAGCAAGAGAGAGGTGAGCAAGATGCCATGCATTCAAGTTTGTAAGCCCTGCTTGCACTCCATGCAAAAGTTGGGAAATTGCAATGGCAATCACCATTATATGTGAATGAATTCCATCTGCCTTTTCTTTGGATGTACTAGTGCACCTTCTGGAACAAGCAAAACATAAGACAAAAAGCATCTTCTGGAAGAACTCTGGAGTTAACTACAAGGATGTGGTTTACATGACGATCAATTTGGTCATAAACAGTCAAAAAGTACGTCACGTTTCAGGCGGAAGTTCGTGAATCTTGACCAAAATGCTACTTTGTCATGATTAGAGATGACTAGTGTCGATCATTTTTAGTCGCAAGTTTGTTGGATCGTTTCTAGCTGGCTGATATTGATTTGTTGTAAGTGAAAAACATTGCTAATTAAATAGTTGGTCGGAGGCAAAAAAAAAAAAAAAAAATCACCTTCTCTATCCCACACGAAAGCACAAGTCTAAAGCCAATACAGTCTCATAGGAGCTAGTGCCGCTGTGTGTAGAGGGGTTTATTGATATTCTCGATCTATGAGAATGTCTTTTTTATTAAACACAATATGCTGGGAGGTTGACTTACCCTCGTGGGTCGAGTTTTTTTATTTAAAACGTAGGGTTTTATATACATAGCAGGAATATAAATAACTTCATAATAAAATGGTCTAACACCTAAAATCTTATGAATTATGAAAATACAAAACAAACTACAAGATTGAATGTTTAGATGGAGCACAAAAAATACATAAATTCCATAAGAGAGAGAATGGTATTAAAGAAACTTTCCATGAGGTTCAATTTTTCAATAATATATATATATAAAACATGCCATTCGGGTGGGAATTTTAGGATTTGTAAGGAACCAATCATTTGTTCCAATGCAAACAGTTTTATATATATAAATAAACAGTTGTAAAGGATTTCGATTCTCCAGTTGTTCCAAAGTTTTACTGGTAGACCTACAGTAGAGGTCTGCACACGAGTCAGATTAAAATGAAAGTTACTGTCAGATGGCGCCATGTGCCCATGCCACGCATGCTGGCTGATGCAGCGGCATGGGATCGAGTGGCATGGTGCTGCAGCGCGTCCCACCTTGGCATGACCATGCTGAGCTACATACAGTGTATATATAGCGCGCGAGCACCTTTGGATAACTAACGGTAGTTTGAAATTTATCCTAGTAAAAACTTAGGAAAGTTTAAACTACAAGATTGAAAAGTGGAAGCTCGATCATGGGCAGTTCCTTTACAATATGTATCCAATAAACATCTAATTGTTGTGAAATTTTATCCCAATCATGCAAAACAGGATCCAAGATACTATGCCAAGACAACCTCAGTAATATAATACTAGAACCTCAGTAATTAGTTAATATACCTGACGGTTGGGCGGGTCCCACCCTAAGGCATTCCGCATTGCCGATAAATATATGATGGTGTGGTAGTGTTTGCAGCTGTACTGCACTGTTTGTGTAGAACTGGTACGTTTGATTTGACCACATTTTTTTTTTGGTGCATGACCGATCGGACACTAGGACAGAAATGTGACACTATGTATGATTATTGTTGTGCAAGGTTTCAATAAGCTTCATTTATGGGAGTATAGTATGACAAGAGCATAGTCACCTTAGGTTGTTCGCTGTGATTCAAGTTCTCATTTAGGCCTCGTTTGGCTGTTAGCGTTTTTCAAACACGTGTGACCTGCTCCCTGCGTGGATTTGATTAATCCACTCCGTCCACCCAACCCACGTCTCGGTCAAAACCTCCCGCACAAGCACATTTGGAAGGACGTGTGTCTAGCTATGCTACGTTCAGGTTTCACTTGGATTTGAATGCCAAAGCCAAAAAAAAACATACAATGCCTCTGCCGAGCAAGTATATGATTCAAAAAGGATGCTGAAATATTATAAGATATAATAAAAAAAATACGAGTTCCACCTAGACCAAGAAAAAATATAAAAAAGGATATATAAACTATGGAATTTGAAGAAAATTCTGCTAACTTGAAATTTAAAAAGGATACATATTCTAGGAAAAAAAATCAAATCCAAGCAAAAACAACACACACCAGACATACATATCCAAGTATTTGAAATAGATAACTTGACAGCTAACTCTGCTACAGAGGTATAATTTTGAAGTCTACTAGGTGTTCTATCTATGAATAACTGCTGTGGTGAACCATCCAAGAAAATAATTTTAACTTTTTGGAGACAACTCAGTAGCAGCACATCTCCTCCTGACTTTCATTGGCACTTTTTCCCCTGCATCACCTGAAGCAAAAGCACAAAGCAAAATTTTTATTGGCTCCATATCTGCTGTAAGAAACTGGCTGCTAACAAACACAAAAAAAACTAGAGAACAGAGCAAGGAAACTTGGAAATTACAGGAATTTGGAACTACTATAACTGCACTGGTTCGTCCAAGCAAATAATTTTAACAGTACAGAAAGATGCAAGGCAGCTGCTTTGGAATAGCAGAACTGCACTGGAATAGAAAAACTCTGAACTGAAGAAACAGACAAAGATAGCATTTTCTACTAATCTTCCGAACTACTGCTACGATTGCAATAAGGGACTAATGCAAAGACACCGTACATGCAGCAGATCCACAAATACATTTAATATGGCTAGCAAAGAATAGTTGGCAACACAGTAACACAAGGCAGGAGGGTTCAGAGAAGTGACACAAGAAACCTTGCTAAAAATGTGCTTTTCATGTCACAGTTCTCACAAATTACAAGACAAATTGGCTTCTCTATGTTTGCTACATAACACAAGGAACCTTGCTGAAAATAACATGGATTTATCATATGCCTATAGGCAAGGCTTTCACTGGTGCTACCTAACACAAGGAACCTTGCTGAAAATAACATGGATTTATCACAAGGAACCTTGTTGAAAATAACACAAGTTCAGTAGTGCTATGGCTGCAGCAGCAGCAGCCAGCCACCTGCAGTTCACTGGTGCAAGGCAAGGGTGCTAGCTGCAGCTAGCAGAAGAAAGTGCACCTATCAATAACCACTGCATTAATAATTTATAGTTCAAAAAAAACTTCACTACAAACAAGCCCCTGGAGTGTTTCCATCGATTGAACACATACATCAACCTAGACTACTCTACAGGGATAACAGGACCACACAGGTGACAGGACCACACAGAAATTTTTGGCCTGTCAAGCCAAAAACAACAAAGACACTGAACAGTATGAGTATGATTCAGCTTAGGTGCTGCTAAGCTTTTGGCCTGTCAACGATCAACACGAGCTATTATCAGCATGAGCCCAAGATCAATAGTTTTTTTTTTTTTTTTAATAATTTTGGAATGCATTCAAGCATGCTGGACAACTCATCCGCATATGGTTTATCAGATGGACACCTGAATGGTGGAATAAGAGTGCATGGATCAAATATGCAGCTAACAAATAGGACTACAGCACCAATCATTAAGTCTCAATATTCTATATCTGAAGCTTGAACCATACTATACATATCATATATTTTAAAAAAAAATCTATACACAGTACATGGTTGTGTATGCATTGACAGACTACATTCAGTAAGAACTGCCAAGCTACAGAACTACGAAACCATCACACGAAATGCTAGCTGCTGCTACTACTAGGAACAAGTGCTATGTGCGCTGGCCGAGTCACACGAAATCATCAATTGATAGGGCCACAAAGGCATAAGTCACAGAATACTTCTACCAAGAAACAAAAAGTTCAGTCCAAAATATCCATATTCAGATCGAGATGCAAAGATCTACCTATTCAGCACCAAAAGAAATTGCTATCAACCAGATCTGACTCTACCGAATCCGACTCTACTAGATTGGTGGCAAAAGGAAGGTGAAATCGAAACCCTAACCACAAAGAAGTGAATCATCAGGAGACAAAAAGGAAGAGGAGGGGGAGGGAGAGGCATACCAGAGCAGATTCAACAAGCCAGAGTGGAATCGAAGCGACGAGGAGGGGGGCGACGAGGAGCAGTCGGCCGGAGCGATGATGACGAGCAGGTACCCGGCCGGAGCGGCACCGGCGTGGCAGCGGCCGGAGCAGCACCGGCGTGGAGGCGGCCGGAGGCGGAGCACCGACGTGGAGGCGGCCGGAGGCGGAGCGCCGTCGCTGTAGCGTTCGCGTCTCGCGTCCGAGAAGAAACACGAGTCCGGTGGAGATTTTTCTGGCACCGGTGTATTCGGGTGTATCTAGGTGTATCTACGTGTATCAGTTGGCAACACTCTTGCAGCCAAACGCACAAATTGGGCCGTCGTGGATCCTCACCCCGACGTGGGTTAGTTTCCACGGATTGGCTGAATCCACGCCTAACCCGGCCCAACACTCGTACAGCCAAACGAGGCCTTAGGGCTTAGTTTAAATACTCGTGTATTCACTACTATACCATAAAAAGATGGTAAAGAGGCTAAAAAGGTCTAGCCCAAGAAAGATTCTCAAGCACTGCCACATCTTCTGTTATCTTTTCTTTTGAAACTTCTGTTATATTTTCCATATCCTGTCTTTTGTTTTTTATTTTAATCTGGGTGAACTAAGAAGACAAACCTCACTAATTACCATACTGATCACTAATTACTATACTCACTTGTTATAATCGTAGAAAAAGAACAGATTGCAATCTACCTCGAGGACGGTGCTAGTTGCCAACAACACACGCTGCTGCAGCACTCAAAATGGCAACGGGTACCCGAAACCCGAGTACCCGACGGGTTTTACCCGATAAAGATGCGGGTATGGAATGATTTTTCTACCCGCGTACGCGTTGTTGGAAGAAATCTTCTACCCATCGGCACGCTGGTACGCAGTGCGGGTGTATGCTACCCATACCCGTCTACACCCGCGGGTAATAAATACCCGCATATATCACTAACAATCATAATAAATTTGGCCCATATAACACTAGAATTTGAAACAATTCAACTAAAGTCTACATATATAACACTAGTATTGTTGCTAATTGATGTTAGATTTGCTTTTGTGCACATATATTGACCTAATATTTATTAAATATTTGAATTTATAAAGCATTTCATATGTCATACTTCGGGTATGTTCGCGGGTACGGGTTACCCGTCGGGTAAAATTTACCCGCGCGGGTGCGGGTATGGAATAACTTTCTTACCCGCGATGCGATACGGAACCCGACGGGTAAGATTTACTCTTTGCGGGTGCGGTGCGGGTGGGCATTACCCGTCGGGTTTTACCCGTTGCCATCTTGATGCAGCACGCACAACACTGCAGCACGCACAACACAAGTCTCCTCTCCTGCGTGCGGGCCCAGTCAGGTCAAACCGGGAGGCCCACATGTCATTCTCCTACGAAGGCGAATCCAATGCTCTCTCTCCCACGTGGGCCCTCGCCGCTGACAGCACAGTACAGTAGGAGTAGGACAAAAGAAGTACTACTAATTTAGTTGGGCCTTGCTTACTGATACACTGACTTGTGAGCCCCACGGTTCGCCGGGCCCACGCGCCAGTTGCGTCAGGACGTGTGGTTGGGGACGCATGAGATAAGGTGGCGCCACAGTGGACGGACTCACCTGGGCCCACGCACCCGGAAGTTGCTAACCGCACCCAACCCGGGTTGCCCAAACCACGAACTCGTACAAACACTAGGATGAAATTTCACATGAAGATCCTGTTTGAGGAAGCTAAGTTTTCAACGATATTAGTGAAAAAATATATTTTAGTTTACTAATGTATAGCAATGACATGATATGTTTGCTAGAACCACCATAACATCTATCTCATTCTAACCAACTTAAAATGTTAGTTTGGCTTACGCTTTGGAATGGATGAAGAAATGCAATAAGGCCGGTGTCAGTGGTGAGTTTCATTGCATTGTTTCTAAAATTGCCATGTCATATGAAACGAAATGAAACTTGGATGAAACCCCTACTCTCAATGGAGAGTTTTATTTTGTGGTTTCATAGGCATTTAATTTCATGACTCGTAGATAGTTGGTGTTCGTGTCAAGAGAGTTTCATCTAAATGAAACTCATTTCTTTTCTCTCTCTCTCTCTCTCTTTTAAATACTCAGCCATGTAATCAAAAGTGCCTATGAGGCAGCCTAAATAATGCAAATGAAACTCCCATGACACTCCCGCATTGGCCTAACGAACACCCATTTTAGCTTTGAAAAACACCGTTAACGGAAGCAATTTCTTTTCATGAGATTTCTCTTGGTTCTTTGATAATTTAAGAGTAATATTGTGTGTGGCCACGACGTGCTCTAGGGTGGCCACGATATCGATGAAACGCCGTCCATTGAATTTTTGATGAATGACCGTGGGTTCGGTTGAAAGAACGGTGAATTTCGTGTCGATCCTCATTTACCACTGCGGCCGAGCCCCGTCGTGCCGTGATTGGCCAGCCTAGTGATGTTGTCGCCGCCTCATTGGTTGAGGTAACGCCGGGTCGGCCCGCCTCGTGGTCCGTGCAAAGACTCGGCTAGAAGTACCACGCAGCGTGGATAAAGGCGCCGTGCCTTTCGCGGCTCGGTCGAGGGGCTCGTGGCTTTGTCGGCGTTACTTCTCTCTCCTCCTCATCTCTCTCCAACTCGGTGCCGCGAGAGAAAAGGCCGACCTCGACCTCGGGCGCGGCGGCCGGTGTCGTCCGCCACTTGGCGGTCTTGCGCGGGCGGCTAAGGCGAGGTGCCGGCGCCACACCGCCGCCTCTGCCCGGCGGGCCCCACAGCGGTCTTGTCGCGGCGCCCAGGCGGCGGTGCCCCGGCATCTCGGCGGCTGCGAGATCGAAGGTGACGGTGACCCAAGACGCGGCGACGCTCTTGCGTTGGCGGCTAGGGCGAGGGTGGCCGACGTGGGTGCGGCCACAACGGTGGTGGGCGAGTGAGGGCAACCTCCGGTGGTCGCCGGCCGGCGGGGACCTGGCGTGGGTGCCGACCACAACGGTGGGCGCGAGGTGAGGGCAACCTCCGGTTCTCGTGGGGGCCGAGGACCTGCCGTGGGTGCTTGGGGCGGAGCGGGGCGAGGCGGCGACGCACCTCAGAGTCCGGGTTCCCCTGTCCTTGTTTTTTGTTTCTTGGACAATCTTGTTTTTAATTCGGTGTTTTTTCGGGGCGGGACTGGTCTCCTTGCTAAAAGATCCATTTTCCCTCTGCTCCTTGCTCGGAAAATTCCCGCCCCTGAAGTGGGAACCTCGCATGCGGATCTTCCGTCGCCGGAGGCCAACGACGGCGGCGGCATGTTCAGCCTTCAAGGATGGGAGGCAAGCAGCGTGCAATGCGATGAAGACGCGGACGATGAGCCCCTTCGGCCGAGCGCCAGCAGTCGCCGGCAACGTGTCCGGCCGGTTCCGGCTCGTGTTTTGATCATCGACTATCGCCTCCACCTTACCGCCTTTACTCACAGTACGCGACGCTCATTAAGGTAGAAGAGGATTAGTCTAAAATGGTTACGTGCATCTGCTATCCCCATTGGTCTATGCATAGTGTCCATATATTTGCAAAGATAAATGTGTTGATTCTCCCGATGACATACGTGATTTGCAAAGAAAGTGTGCAATAACAACAGCGATGGGACTTTCGCTTAACACAATCCCTCCGATTTTGAAGAGATTAGGTAACCGCTAAAATCACCTCTTTTTCTTTGTTTTGATTTTGCAACCTATGAGCTAAAGGGTGGAACATTATTCCCCTTTGGTGGTTCGTAAGTGTGAAGAAATTAGGTAACCGCTAATATCACCTCTTTCTTTTTGTTTTGATTTTGCAACCTATATGAGATAAAGGGAGGAATGTTATTCCCTTTTGTTGGTTTAGCAAATAGAAATCCATAGTATGAACTTTATTGTTTTGTCAACAATGAACAAGGATTAGCTTCGCTTCTCGCCGTGAAAAAAGGGAATTCGATTCAAATTTCGCTTCTTTTGCGTAAGCATATCCAAAATTTATTTTACAAATATTGTCATATAACAGATGTTTTCCTCGCTCTAATATAAAGATTAGACATTGCGACCTCTATTTTCCTTGGTTTGTTTCAAAGATTCAGACAGAGAAAAACTAAGAACAAAGTGAACTTTAGAAGTATAATAAATGGTAAATTTAAGACACAAAACAAGTAAGTGTCCAAGATTAATATGGTGTGTCCGGTTACAATATTTTTTTTCACAGGCATGCATGGTGATTTGTTTTTTTTTTTTGGGGCATCAATTTGGTATTTCGTAAAACGGATATATGCGCAACCGGCGGGACAAAAGGCAAAACATTGTTTGTTTGAAGTTACAATTGCTCCACTCTACATGTCGGGGTATGTTTGCCATTCATCAAGCATCGACCGCCACTCTAGCTAAGCACCGAGAGAGCCTTGCTATGCTCCTCACATGTTGTAACTCAAGTTCATTAGATTTATTACCATGTGTCCAAACGTAAAACAAATTCAAACGTATGTCCTCAAACGCATTGACCTGCCACTATGACTTTTTGCTCTCAGGCGGTATGTTGTGTTGTATAAACCGCCCTCCTTGGTGTTCTCATCGGTTTCATGTAAAATTATGTACTATTTGGACATCTAGCGTCCGACGTGGGGGGCTTTCTTGTGTAAGATATGGGTACTATTTGGACGATCTCTATGTCGGTGTTTGAACATCTTGCAACAATTTGTTGTTAAAATGGTATGCGTGTTGCCTTATTTTTTTGTGTGTAGTGTTTGAAGATTTCCCGGATAGAACCGTGGCCATGACTTCGCGCGCAAGGCGCCACAAGAAATCACTAGTGTTTCAAAGAATATAACAGAAGTTACTCCTATAGAAATGACAGATCACATTGCCACTTGATGACACATTGATACAAAGTTCCACATCAACCTATTCCACATGGCAGGGCTCCATGGTTGGCCCCAAACTAGCAAGTGTCTTGTCAACAAGCCTGGGTTGTTGCATTGCATCACATCTCATGTGGCAATGACACTCTAGTTAACAGTTTTACATAGTACTAGTGTTTTAAACTTGACGGTTAGAAAAACATTCAAAACGCCGCACAAAATGTCACGAGAGTACTTTTTCCAAAGCACCCGTGCCCTATCTCCTTCAAACTGGTCCTTACCTTCACACCCGGCCCCACAGGTCAGCGTCACGGCCCCGCACCCGTCCCACGTCCACGCTGTGTGCGCCTAATAATAATTCACGAATCATAGAGCGCACGGGAGGAGAGAAGCGGGGCAGTTTCGTCAATTCCGTCCAATCCAAAACAAAAGCTCGGAAACGGCAAAAGCCATGGCGAGTAGCAGCGCAGTGGCAGAGGCTGCAGGCCGACCAGTCTCCTCCCGTCCGCCCGCTTCCCACCGAGCTCACCTCACTGCACAGTCCCACTAGGCTTCTCTGCAGCTTCACGGGAGGGAAGCGAGGCTCCCCCTGCAGCCCCTGCATTCTTCCCGTATTCGCGGACCGGTCCTCGCCGCCGCAGCAGCGGGGCATTTCTGCGTGGGAGAAAGTGTGTTCCTCCGATTTCGGAGAGAGAGGAGGGGGCGAGTGGAAAAGAAGAGAGAGAGGCGTTGCTCCTCCTCTATCTTGCTCACTCCTGAGATAGTGAGCTGAGCTGAGCGGTGGAACTGTGGAAGGTCGCTCGCACATCTAGCGGCGGTGTGGCCGGCGAGGCGCATGGCGAGGGCGGCGCGCGGTGGCGCCGCTCTGTGGGTGCTGCTGCTGGCGACGACGTGGGTGCTGTGGGCGGCGGCGGTTGCGGTGGAGGCCAGGTCGCCGGCGGGGAGGAGAGTGCACCGGCACCTCAAGCGCCTCAACAAGCCGGCCGTCAAGAGCATCGAGGTGGGTTCTTGCTCGCTCTTGCTCCCCGTCCGTGGGAAGGGATTCCAAATGACTGGTCTTTCGTCTCACTGTTCTGTCGACCTTTAATTTGTGAGGACGAGCTTGGATGGAACAAACTGTTCCCAACTGTGGGCTTGTTCAAATTCAGGCTTCTTTGCAGCTAGACTAGATGGACGCACTGGTTGGGTTGGGTGTCCTGGTCCTGGTCTGTTCTTCGGGTTGTTAGATTTTTTATTTTTGATACTTCAGTTTCGTTGTGTAGGTAGGATTGGATGAAGTTTCAGTGACAAGTTGCCTTCTCATTATTCGACAATGAAAGAAGAAAGCTACTTTTGTCTGATTCTTTTTGGGCTTTCCTCGCTGGTAAATTTTCGCTGTCGCTTTGAGAATTATTTCAAAAGGTGTCACCTTTTGGAGCTAGACGACTATGCAAATTGAAGCCAGCCAGAGTAAGAAACACAAAGATGAATGGGTCTTTCTTGGATACAGGCTGGCTCTTGCAAAAGTTATCCTCTCTGAGTGAAAAGGGGCAAAGCCATTCCTTTCTGAACATTTTGCTCCCGACTCCAAAATTTCTGAACTTAATGAATGTGCTGAGTTCCACAATATCAACTTAATACTGCATATTTGTTATTTTTTTTTTTACATTTTTTAAAGATTTGCAATCTTGGAGTTTCCTTTTGAATGAAGTTGACATTGTGAAAAATCAAAAGAATGTCTGTCTGTCACATGAACATTGCTTTTAGGAGAACAGTACCTTTCTATTTGACACTGATACAAGTCTCTTACTCTTCAGAGCCCAGATGGAGACATCATCGACTGCGTGCATATCTCCCACCAGCCAGCCTTTGATCATCCTCTCCTCAAGAACCACACAATACAGGTGAGCCAATCAGCTCTCAAATCTTCTTAGCGATCAGAACAAGCCTTATAAATGGTTTGTCTGTGCACCTACCATTCTAAATCTCCCTGCAACCGCTATCCTTTCAGTTCAGGCCGGCATACCACCCAGAAGGTCTATACGACGATGCCAAGAGCAGCATAGGCTCAAACAATGCCGGTGAGAAGCCGATGCTCCAGATGTGGCATCGGAATGGCAGGTGTCCGGAGGGTACGGTCCCGATCAGGAGAACCAAGAAGGATGACCTGCTCCGAGCCAGCTCCATGAGGCGGTATGGCAGGAAGCGGCACACTGCTCCGAACCCGCTGTCTGTTGATCCTAACATGCTCAGTGAGGGTGGCCACCAAGTACGTCCACATGGTTTGTCTTGCTGAAAGTGAAGAGCTTGGTACATACATTGATTTGTTGTGATTACTGAACTGTTGTCTTTGCGGAATGCAGCACGCCATAGCGTACGTCGAGGGTGATAAGTACTATGGTGCAAAGGCCACCATTAATGTGTGGGAGCCCAAGATTCAGCAGGCTAACGAATTTAGCCTGTCCCAGCTCTGGATCTTGGGGGGTTCATTTGGGGAGGATCTCAACAGCATAGAGGCTGGCTGGCAGGTATACTGTAAAGCTGAGTTTATGAGTTCAGCTTGTTCATAGATACTTGTGTCAAGTAAAGTAAATGCTGACCATGTCTATCATTTATGTGATGTTTGGTTGACTAGGTTAGCCCTGACCTCTATGGAGACAATAACACCAGGTTGTTCACATACTGGACTGTAAGTATCACAAGTTCAGTTTCTCTTGCTCGTATTGTTAATGTGTTTCCTTAATTGATTAGCAGACATTCTGCCATTGAAAGCATCAACTCAATGACTGCTGCGTTGTTGCGCTTATTGTCTATTTTGCAGAGTGATGCATACCAGGCCACCGGGTGCTACAACATGTTGTGCTCTGGTTTCATTCAGATCAACAGCGAGATCGCCATGGGGGCTAGCATTTTCCCCATCTCGAACTACGCAGGCTCCCAATATGATATCAGCATCCTGATCTGGAAGGTTAGCATTTAGCGAATAAAGCACTCATTATGCCTCACCACATTAGTGCCTTCAGAATCAGCACACTGACCCCATGGCCAGAGAATCTATGCCCACTTGGTAGAAAATTCTCCTGCCCATGCTCAGTCTTTCAAAGTGGTTTCCTCCAAACCACATGCACTGCATAGTTAAATCCCCACTTTTTTTTTATCATTATCCAAGGATTCTGATTTGTGTGCCCTGTTATGAGCAGGACCCCAAGGAAGGCAACTGGTGGATGCAGTTTGGCAAGGAATACGTCCTCGGTTACTGGCCATCCTTCCTCTTCTCCTACCTGGCCGACAGCGCATCGATGATCGAGTGGGGCGGGGAGGTGGTGAACTCGGAGCCCGATGGCACGCACACACGCCGACGCAGATGGGCAGCGGCCACTTCCCGGAGGAAGGGTTCGGCAAGGCGAAGCTACTTCAAGAACATTCAGGTGGTGGACAGCAGCAACCAGCTGAGCGCCCCCAAGGGCGTGGGCACCTTCACCGAGCAGTCCAACTGCTACGACGTGCAGAACGGCAACAATGGTGACTGGGGCAGCTACTTTATTACGGCGGCCCGGCAAGAACTCGAATTGCCCGTGACTGCGCTGTTGCTTCTAGTGTGTAGTGTGAAGTGCTGTGACCATGAACAGAAATGTAACCAAGCATTCAGTCTGCATCTCCTTGTTCAGTTCTAGGTAGTAGTGTGTAACATGTGCATGTGCTCTCTCTAGACACCGTAGTGTTTTTCTTCTTCTTTTTTGTTGTTGTATTTTCTTCTTCATTTGCCATGTAAAGTTTCTGAAGAGAAGGAAGCATGGCTTGAGGTTGCGGTGGTGGTGGTTGGGCTGGTCAGTGGTGGTAACCTTTACGGAGTTTTGCAAGTCTGCTTATTGGTCACCTTCGCCAGTTGTTTTAAAAGTGTGCTATAGCAGCTTATTGGCTGATGGGTGATGGTAATGATATCGACCTTATATTGGTTATATTGCATCCAGTACTCTACTGCCCTGCATCAGCATCATTCTTTCCATATCTCAATCCTCCCTGGAACTGGAAGCGCATGAGCATCATCCAAAGCAGGATTATGTCTGATCTCAAATTTATATATTTTTGAGGAACATATCTCAATTTAGATAGAAAAGTAGAAAAAGAAGTCTGGTTACTGGATACAGCTTTGATTGGCTCACAATATGAAGCGGGGCTCCTCAAGCTCACTAGGATGAGACATGCTGAAGGTAACAAGCCTGTTCTCTCTCTTCATCCAATCACACATCCATCAGTTTGGCCTCCTCTGCAATACCCACCCACCATTGCAGCAGCAGAAGCAATTTTGATCTAAGGTGCACACACTGCTTTGCTGGATCATGTCGCCATGCTTGAGCAGCTCACGCATGCATCAATCAGGTCAGCCTCCTTTATGATACACACAAAAGCAATGATGGAAGGAACAGAAAATTTGACTGCTGCAGAGTGAGAATGCACACTCGTTGATAATTTGTAATGCTACTTTGGATGCAAATTCGTCCGGCCAATGTTTGACATGAGTCTTCCACTCGGACACAAGTTCCTCCTCCATCTCAAGACAAGCAAGATTTAGCAACGTCAGCATGATTATTCTGTTGGCAATCAGGATATCTTGTTGGCAGCAGGATTGAAAAGCCAACCAGGATTATTCTACCTGGCAGGGCAGCAGCTCCTGCAACAAACCTGAAAGCATTCCTCAAGGTAGTCGCAATAGTCAGAGCACTCAGTGGAACCAGCCTTTCCCACCCCCATAGTTTCTCCAGAAAGTCTTTCATTTTAGAATCTCTGATGATCTTTTTCCTGAACTTGAGGATTTAGTACGCGTCTGAAATGCCACCCCCCTTGTGATTTTTGCTGTTTCGTCAGCAGCACTGCCATTCCCATCATCGTAGTAGCTGATTCTTCTTTAAAATCAATCTTGTTCCTAGCAGCAGCAAAATAAGGCTTTTTTAACAGTAAGTATGTCAAACATGAGAAAATTTGTCCCCAGTTCCAGCCGTAGTGCAGATGACTGCTTGTGCAGGGTCATGGATGGATCAAGCAACTCAGAATGATTGTTTAGTTGCTCCTCCTTGGTCTGACAAATATCAGCAAGAGGAATTCTGGGCCGTCGTTGAAATGGCCCGCAGAAGGGGCCGTCCATGATCGCATTCCGGCCCAAAGTTCGCTTCCATCCTCTCGCTCTCCGAACTCCGTCTGATCGCGACCCAGCCCAGGGCGCAAATGGTGCAGCCCAAGTTGAAACGATTGTTACATGGGCCGGGGCCCGAGGCCGAGCAGCGGCAAAAGTAGCCCGTAAAAGGGGCCCAAGAACCTGGGAACTGTTCCAATTAAGATTTACAAACATCTTATATAATTTTGGAGCACAAGCGGCCCAGTTTAGAGTTTTTTTTTTTGAGATAGCCCAGTTTAGAGTTTAGAGAACTGAGTACTTGCACTGATGGGAGTGGCGAGTCATGTGTGGGTGAGTTTGCCGCGTGTGACTGTGAGTACAGGAGAAAGGTAAGTGAAGTAACAACGTTGCTTGGTGTGCTAAAATATGGCCAGTTCTTTCAAAGAAAGGGGGAAAAAAATTATGGCCAGTCGAGCTCAAAGCGCAACTGAGCCTATACACCTGGATTTGTGTGCTAGTATTTATCACGAACCAAGTATGAGGGGTTCGGATCATCGTACCAACTGATCATAGGATAGGAAACGAGAGGGGAATTGAGCAACAAGTCAGGTCAGAGAGGAAGGTGAAGATAGTTATCCTGCAGTCTCTGGGCCCAAGAACTCACTGAGCTCAGCCCAGGGCGGCAGGGCCTACGGCGACGTGGCCCATCAGGGAGTACAATTGTCCTGTGTGCTCGGGGCCCAGGACAAGCAGCAGCAAAAGTAGCCCGCAAGTGAAAACGGCCCAAGGATCTTCAATTTGTTTTTTTGATGACAAGCTGGCATTATAAGATTATTATTAAGAACATTTTATAGACGGCTCCCAATTTACAGAACTGAATGCTTGCACTTTTTTTTTGTCCAAATGATAGGTTTCTCAAATACACATGTTATTTTACCAATGAGTACATCTTAAGAATTGAATGATAATTATTATTTCCAAACACAATAAAATCTCTCAATTAAGTGAATGACACCACCAAGGCAGACAGGGGAGGAAAACCATTTTTAGTTGTCGATATATGGTACTGTCCAACGCCCAACATGCTTACTTACCTCTCAGTAACTTTAGCAGCAAGTATGGTCTCCGGCAACTCTCACGATGCTTTGTTGTACATATGTACAAGAAGCAGAGCAGGCTAATTCCAACGAGTTGCGCAAGTTGGGCGCAATGGTGCAGCCCAAGTTGAAACTATTGTCCCGTGGGCCGAGGCCCGAGGCGACTATTTTGTAGCCGAGCAGCGGCAAAAGTAGCCCGCAGGTAAAGAGGGCCCATTAATCTTCTTGACCTGGAAAATGAATTGAGATTTAAGAACATCTTATATAATTTTTGGAGCACAAGCGGTGGCCCAGTTTAGGGAACTGAGTGCTTGCACTGATCGGAGTGGTGGGTGTGTGATCTGTGTGAAGTAACAACACGATGGATTGCTTGCTGTGCTAAATTTAATGGGCACTTCTTTCAAAGAAAGTCAAAAAAAAAAGGCCACTCGAGTTCAAAGTAGGACTGAGCTACACATGGATTTACCCAAACTGGGCTATGTGCTCGGGGCCGGGCCAAGGAGAAACAAAAAGTAGCCCGCAGGGTAAAACGGTCCAAGAGTCTTTTTATAATAACCAAACTGCATTATTTATTATTATAAGAATATATAAGAACATCTTCTAGACCAGTCCACCTCAACGACGGGGGTTCCTCCGGCTTTTGGTGCTTCAGGTTTGGTGGCGGCGGATGGTGGCGGCGGTCTTCGACGGCGGCGGTTGCGGCTGGTGTCCGTTCTAGAAGGCTCTAAGGACCAGCTTGTAATTTTCTTATTCTCTGGGGTCCTTGTAGATTATAGGCGGGGTAGCTGTCATACGTATCCTTATACGGTGTACTTATTGCTTTTTCCTTAATTAATACAGGTATGTTTTATCAAAAAAAAAAATCTTTATAGACGACTCACAATTTACACAAATGAATGCTTTGCACTTTATTTTCCTCGAACAACATAGCGTGTCATTTCATTACGAAATTATGTGACGGTCTAACAAAAAAGAAACAATATCGGCAGTTGAGTTCAAAGTGCGCTTGACCTTGGTTTTTGTCACGAACCAAAATACTCCCCGTCCCAAAATATTTGTCGTTCCTTATTTCCGTGTCATAAGTTTGACTCGATTTGTACAAAATAATACGAACAATATTTGTATCTTTAAATAAATTTATTAAAAGCTAGATTCAAATATCTTTCCAATGATACTAATTATGTGTGATAAATACTAATACTTTTTTAAAATATAATTTATCAAAGTTATTTAAAGAGAAGCGCAAGCGATAAACATTTTGGGACGAGGGAGTATGTTTGGTCTAGCATTACTTCTAGGTCACTCTTTGTCACAAACCGAGTTGATCCGGGCGTGACACGTGGCCCGACACGCCCGTAGGGGGTGGCGCGCCCGACGCTTGGGGGTGGTGGTGGCGCGGCGCAGGGGGAGGGGTCGGCAGCGGCGCGGCGCGGTGGTTGGCAGCGGCACGACGGCGTGGGCTGCGGGCGCTGGGAGCAAGAGAGAGAGAGAGAGAGAGAGATAAATTTCTTTATTGCTTGTTACCTTGAAAGATTACAAACCCCTTACTTATATAGCCCGGTTAGTGGGACTTGTAAACTAAGCAATCTCTTTAAAATGTTTCCTTATAGATTGGAATACCTTTTTTACAAGCATATCCTATTTATTTTCCTAATAAGGGCCTTCCTTATAGATGGAATATCCCCGTGCACACCAAAAAGCCTAAGATAATCATAATCAAATTCCTTCTTTATTCTCCAATTAATTTCCGAAGAATCCGCGGAAAGGGGAGGCAGAGCGGCGGCGGCGCTGCTAAGCCCGCCTAGCGGCGCCGTGCCTGCCCCCCTCGGGCCTCGTGGGCCTGTCATTCTAGGCCCTATTTCCTGGCACATGACACTCTTTCACTATTTGCACTGTTCAGTCTTGATCTAAAGCTCCTGATATATCACATCCCCACTACAGACCTCTTCTCAAGAGTGTGAATTCTAGTTACAACCATTCTATTCAACATACTCAGCTACCCTCTCCAGTTTTGAGGTTACTATATATATACTTTTTCCTGTTGTCCTTCATGTTGTTTTGTGTTGGCATTTAGAATTTTGTTCAGAATGTCTGAGAACAACTTCACTAGGAGCCCTCAAATATGAACTCTACTTTTAGGGCACCCCTACTTCTACAGGTCTAATTTTCTAAGCTCAACTCTCTAACAAGGGCTCTTACATACGAGCCTTCGGTTTCATTCGAATCGATATTGACACAAGTACCTACTCATCATTGCTGTGGTAGAATCATGGAATCAAACGAATCATTTTTTTTACTTTTTTTTTTGAGAAACATTTTTTTTTTTGAGAATGACACAGTACAACGCAGACGCTCACAACACGCACGCACACTCACCCCTATGAACACACGTACGCAAACCCTACCCCTATGAGCACCTCCGAAGGACCGGGCACCCGGCAGATCCGGAGATTCTCGAAGTCACCATTGGCGCCTCGTCGCCGACGGAACGCCGCTACCACTTAATGCATAACGCCGAAAATTCTGGGGAAAATCTCGAAAAAGGTGCAAGCACCAGGAATTTGAACCCCGGTGGGTAGCGTCCCCACTGGACCGCCCTATTTACTTAAAGCAAACTGATCTCAATTTACATCTGGCCTGGGTATCGTAACCCTGCCCAGGGCGCAATGGCAACGTGGCCCATCCAGTGCAGCCATGTTTGACACACTTGGTCCGGTGGGTCTGGGCTCCTAGTGACCATTTTCCTAATTTATTTTAGGATTTGACGGAGCTATTCTATATGTGGTAGGTGATGTATGCATCGACAACGAGACACTTATGATAACTTTATCAATTTTGAGATTTGCTAGTCCAATTTAATTTTTCGGAGGTGTTTATAGGGTGTGTGTTCGTGTTCATATTTAGGATAAGTACGTGATGTCATGAGTGTCTATGTGTACAAGGTCCTTTTTTTTTAAAAAAAAAAATGAGCAAGAATAGTCAGGCGTGAGAGGGAGGTGAAGATAGTTTTTGTCCTACAGTGGGTTCTTCTGGTTTTCACAAATCTGTTACAGAAGCGACTGCCCGACTGATATACTATCACTTCATGTTTGGCAGGGATCTTTGGAGCTCTAGCTCTAACTTTTCTGGAGGAGACCTGCTGAATATTTTCATGAAGGAGCCGTTTTTAAGTAAAAAGCAGACGAGCCGAAACCGTTTTGGAGGATCCTTAAATTGTGGCTCCTCCTAAACTGCTCTGACTCCTCTAGAGAAGCCCCTCAAGACGAGCTGTATCAAACATCCTCTTATTGATCACCTTCGCCAGTTATTTTGAGCTTCCAAGTACTCTACGTCATTCTCTCCATATTTTGGGAAGCCACATTCTCTCCATATCTCAATCCTCCTTGGAAGTGCATAGCATCACCCAAAGCCAGTTTTATCACAGGCACAGCAGATCACAGTTTAGATAGAAAGTACAGAAAAAGGAGTCTAGATATTTGATACAGCTGGCCATGGTGGTGTAGCCGGTAGCCCAACTCAACACATAGGGAGAAATGGAGGCGTGGCCCATCATGATGCAGTCCATTGTTTTCATGTTAACACAGCTATCCTGTGCCCAAGGCCCGGTGTAAGCAGTAGTAAAAGTAGCCCGGGCGTGAAAACGGCCCAAGAATCTTCATTTCGTTTTGTAACCAAACTGTATTATAAGATTATTAAGAACACATCTTCCCAATTTACACAACAAAATGCTAGGAGTTATTTTTTCTCACACAACATAGGAAAGTAGTATGTGACGTAACCACGGGATGCATGTCTTCCTTGGTATGCTAAAATATGGGGCGGTTGTTCTTTCAAAAAAGAAAAAAAAGGGGAAAACATGTGGATAGTTGAGTTCAAAGTGCGATTGATCTTATAAACCTGGAATTGTGTGTGGGTATTTGTCACGAACCAACATGCTTCCTTACCTCTCAGGTCATGTTTGGTTGGCTCGATTTTTTGGAGTGGCCTGATTATAGCGTTATTAGATTATTACGTTGGTTTATGTTTGTTAGATCTGTACCATGCAAACAAATGCTCCAGGAATTGATCCGAGAGGCTTCAGCAATCCATTCACGCCCTATGCAATGTCCAATGCCAACCAAACAAAGCTGGAAATAATTGATTCCCTTTTGATTGCCATCAACAGGACCAAACATCGCCTGATCAGTAGTGCTATCAACGGATGTGGTCTAGCTGGCAACTCACATGATACTATTTAATTTTTGTACTCTGCCGCCAATTAAGGGCTTCACTGCAAAATCATCTCTCAATACTTATGACGCGAGAAGCACAGCAGGCTCAAATCCTACCTTGTTGCGTGCTCATCCTGCCCATCACTGCAAGATGTGCCCAACCGACATGTTCAGATTGGTACCAGAAACGAGTAGTTCTGAAATCTTGCTGGTCAGTCTTTCACTATGTGGACTGTCCAATCTTGATCTAAAACTCCTGA
This sequence comes from Hyparrhenia diplandra, assembly GCA_015847255.1. NCBI lineage: Eukaryota > Viridiplantae > Streptophyta > Magnoliopsida > Poales > Poaceae > Hyparrhenia > Hyparrhenia diplandra. The sequence continues at coordinate 33,052 of JADLZK010012654.1, read as the reverse complement.
TGTACCCCATTCCCACTACAGACCTCTTCAAGAATAACCAACTGAATTCTAGTTACTACCATTCTATTCAACATACTCAGACCGTCACCCACTCCAGTTTTGGGCCGGGTTACTATATATACACCTTTTCCTCTTGTTATAGGCATGAAGTTATAAATTGAGCTACCAGCTCTGATAATGTACATCTTGTCCTTCGCTTTGTCTGTTTTTTGGCAATTTTGTTCAGAAGGTCTTCTCAACTAAGACCAACTTCACTAAAAGCCCTCAAATATGACCTCTACTTTTGAGGCCCCCCTACTTCTACGGGTCTAATTTTTCTATGCTCAACTCTCGACAAGGGCTCTTACATACGAGCCTTCGGTTTCCGTTCGAATAGGTATTGACACAAGTACGTACTCATCATTGCTGTGATAGAATCATGGAATCAAACTGATCATTTTTTACTTAAAGCAAATTGATTAATTAATAAGGAGAATGTCAAGGGAATCAAATTACACAGTGAAATTCTGGTGAAGCTAATCTCTTAAGTGGCAAATTGTAGCAACTATCTGTTTGGAGGATAAAAACATCAGTTTTCTTCGAATATAATATGTACCTAAATTCTCCATGGAAGTTTATGGAAGGGACCTAGACAATACACTTCTGCTGGTACAGTGTTGCTATCAATGCTAGTATGGTGCTGTTTGGTTCCATCAGAGGGAGAGGAACGTAAATGCGACCAAATTACAGTGCTAATTTAAACGTCGTGATCGACTACAGGCCGGAGCAACCAAACAAAAAGCAACGAAACCTGTTACCGCTGTTAAGAAGATCGAACGAAACCTGTTAAGAAGATCGAACGAAACCTGTTAAGAAGATCGAACGAAACCTATTACCTGTTACCTGCCATGAATGGCGAACCAAACAACACCTAAGTTGTAACAGATCGAACGATCAACTTAGAGCTGATGAGAAGTACGAAAAATTAGCAGTGTGGCCCATGGATAGGGGATATATTGACGTGGATGGACATGCTGTCAGCGTCGTTATTTCATATTAGAACTTCAGAAAAATTGTAGCAAAGAAGTAGCCAGCCCTTATTTATTTTTATTTTCTTTTTACCACGGCGCTTTAGTGGAGTTATGAAGTCTGCATACTAGCTCTTTATATTTTTGCAAATCTAGAAACCAAGAAATGCACTGTCTGTTTTCTTGTTGCTACGGCGTAGTCATCCACATCTCAGTAGAAGCTAATAAGCATTCAAACCAAATGCGTGGGCCGGATTGCTTCGCTACCAAGTTGTTAGTTTCAGATAGGCTTCTGGTGCATACGAGCAGGCATGTGACAAAGCTCAAGTCCCTGCTCCTTAGCGTGCGTCCCTCCATGAGACATCAGAACCCAAGCATTCCACGAGACAACACAACCCAAGTACTTCTCAAGACAACACAACCCAAGCAAGCCAGCACAGATAGCTACTGGCTTCCTATCCACAAGCTAGCTTGTAGGCCTTGCACATCAAACCGACGTATTTGAGCTCTATCCAGATGCCAAGGCTCGTGCTAAAACTCCTGATGTATCCCATTCCCATTAGAATCTTCTCTCACTCGGAGGTCGATGGTGACCCTTTAGAGAGCAACTCAGCACACTCATCATGTTGATACAGCTATCCTTTGCCCAGGGCCCCAGTGTAAGCAGTAGCAAAAGTCGCCCGGGCATGAAAACAGCCCAAGAATCTTCATTTCGTTTTGTAACCAAACTGTATTATAAGATTAAGAATACATATTCCCAATTTACACAACAAAATGCTTGGAGTTCTTTCTTCTCAAACAACATAGGAAAGTAGTATGTGAAGTAACCACAGGATGCATGTCTTCCTTGGTATGCTAAAATATAGGGCGGTTGTTCTTCCAAAAAAGGGAAAACATATGTTGATAGTTGAGTTCGAAGTGCGATTGACCTTATAAACCTGGAATTGTGTATTGGTATTTGTCACAAACCAACATGCTTCCTTGCCTCTCAGGTACGGTCATGTCCGATTTTTTTGAGTGACCTGATTGTAGCGTTATCAGATTATTACGTCCGTTATGTTTGTTAGATGCACCATGCAATATTCTTCAAAAAAGATGTACCATGCAAACAAATGCTCCAGGAATTGATCCGAGGCTTCAGCAATCCATTCACGCCCTATGCAATGTCCAATGCCAACCAAACAAAGATAGAAATAATTGATTCCCTTTCGATTGCCATCAATGGGACCAAACATCGCCTGATCAGTAGATGTGGTCTCTGGCAACGTACTCACAAGATACTATTTTGTACTCTGCCGCCAACTAAAGGCTTCACTGCAAAATCATCTCTCAATACTTATGATGCGAGAAGCACAGCAGGCTCAAGCTTCATGAGGCTGATGAGGGTCAGAGCTCAAATCCTACCTTGTTGCGTGCTCATCCTGCCCCTCACTGCAAGATGTGCCCAACCGACATGTTCAGATTGGTACCAGAAACGAGTAGTTCTGAAATCTTGCTGGTCAGTCTTTCACTATGTGGACTGTCCAATCTTGATCTAAAACTCCTGATGTATCCCATTCCCACTACAGACCTCTTCAAGAATCACCAACTGAATTCTAGTTACTACCATTCTATTCAACATACTCAGACCGTCACCCACTCCAGTTTTTGGGGTTACTATATATACACTTTTTCCTCTTGTTATAGGCATGAAGTTATAAATTGAGCTACCAGGTCTGATAATGTACATCTTGTCCTTCGCTTTGTCTGTTTTGGCAATTTTGTTCAGAAGGTCTGCTCAACTAAGACCAACTTCACTAAAAGCTCTCAAATATGACCTCTACTTTTGAGGGCCCCCCCTACTTCTCTTGGTCTAATTTTCTATGCTCAACTCTCTGACAAGGGCTCTTACATACGAGCCTTCGGTTCCATTCGAATCGATATTGACACAAGTACGTACTCATCATTGCTGTGGTAGAATCATATGGAATCAAACTGATCATTTTTTACTTAAAGCAAATTGATTAATAAATAAGGAGAATGTCACGGGATCAAATTACATAGTGTAATTCTGGTGAAGCTAATCTCCAAAGTGGCAAATTGTAGCAGCTATCTGTTTGGAGGATGAAAACATCAGTTTTCTTCGAATATAATATGTACCTAAATTCTCCATGGAAGTTTATGGAAGGGACCTGGACAATACACTTCGGCTGGTACAGTGTTGCTATCAATGCTAGTAAGGTGCTGTTTGGTTCCATCAGAGGGAGAGGAACGTAAATGCGATCAAATTACAGTGCTAATTTAAATGTCGTGATCGGCTACAGGCCGGAGCAAACAAACAAAAAGCAACAAAACCTGTTACTGCTGTTAACTGGTTACCTGCCATGAATGGCCGAACCAAACAGCACCTAATAAGCACTCAAACCAAATGCGTGGGATTGCTTCGCTATGGACATGGTGTCACCGTCGTTATTTCATATTAGAACAAGTTGTTAGTTTCAGATAGGCTTCTGGTGCATACGAGCAGGCATTTGACAAAGCTCAAGTCAAGTCCCTGCTCCTCAGCGTTGCGTCCCTCCATGAGACAACAGAACCCAAGCATTCCACGAGACAACACAACCCAAGTACTTCTCAAGACAACACAACCCAAGCAAGCCAGCACAGATAGCTACTGGCTTCCTATCCACAAGCTAGCTTGCAGGCCTTGCAGTCATACCGACGTATTTGAGCTCTATCTGTCATGCCAAGGCTCGTGCTAAAACTCCTGATGTATCCCATTCCCATTAGAATCTTCTCTGCTCGGAGGTCGATGGTGACCCTTTAGAGAGCAACTCAGCACACTCATCAGTCGTTACTCATTGCCCCAACACCTTATTTCAGCCAGGCATCAGTCGTTTCCTCTCAATGTTTTTTTTTGAGATATGTGAATAATTTTACTTACTGATGCCTAAAACCCACCAGCACTACACTGAAAACACATAAATCAAGTATGTCGTCTCAGCCATCTGAGCTCGATCGACCAAGTTTATATAAGGGCAGTCCCAATGCTTCTTAGCCAAAGGTGGACCAAACAGTTTTTATAAATATATTGTTATAATGTGGTTCTATGTTATAAAATGAAGTTATTAAATGAAGTTCTGATGGTAAACACTGTTATAATATATTGTTTCTATGTTATTAAATGAAGTTCTGATGGAAAACACTGATATAGTGTGCACCTTTATGGCATGCAGTAGTTCCAGGAACGAGAGTTTTTTCAGGGAGAAAGGTTTTATATGCCACTCGATGATGTAGTGTATATTTCGAGTTTTGTAATTATACGGCTTAGCAGTAAAATTTTGTATCGGCAAAATACTTTAAATAAACGTGCGTCATAATATATACATACAACGGCAATTCTTTTTAACAGTAATCAATTACATCGCTGAATTTACCGCGACAGTAAAAATAAAATGCCTATATGCCATGCTAATTTCAGCATGATACATCACAAGATTAATTTGGCTTAATGAATATCCTGCATGTGTGAAAATGCGCCATGGTCTCAAAAAAAAAAAAAAATTCTGCATGTGCATCACTTCTATTTTGTGGACGGCCTTGCCTTGTCCACTGTTCGCTCTAGAACAATTCAGGTCATTTTATTACTTTTATTCACTGAAGAGTACTCATCTCCGCCTCCAGTATGCAGATTCACAAGGAACAAAACTACATACACATATTATATAAATTACATAGCCAGCTATCTGAATACACTAATTTATACTTTTTTTTTTTTTCTGTAAATCAATAGTCTCGTCTCATATCACAGACCAACTAAGGACAACCCATACATGAACCATGTGGACTGGACAACAGCTGAACAGCAAAAAGTCTTTACTTTCTTTCTGAATATACTAAAGAAGCCGAACAGTTGCACAGTACTAGTAGAAAAAATATCCAGTACAAAAATTCCAGGTAGCAGAAGATGACATTGGAATGCCAGGAGCCTCAATTGTAGTCCTCAAGGCGAGGTGGCCTGGGTCATCAAATCTTGGTGAATTGAGGAGACACTCGAGAAAGGAAGGACATATAGAGTCATGGAAGCAAACTAATCTAAATGCTCCATGGAACAACCCTTTATGGAACCCTTTTTTAGAATTGTTGAGGGGTGGATGCTGAAGTCTTCAATGGTCAGCAGGCATCCCTCTGCACCCTCCATTGACCCTGTGCCTCCTATCCTCATCTTGAACTACCAATAGATCCCATCCTGACGAGGAACTGAGCCTTCAAGTATAATTGGAGTTTTGTTGACTCCTCATCCTAATTTCCCAATGCATCCCATACTCATGAAAAATCTATCCCTCGGTCCAATCATCATTACATTCATCATCACTACTGCCCTTCATCAATTTCGAATCAACCATATCAGGGAAAAATTCCACAACAGACTGATAGCGAGAACTCTGTATTCTGTAGTCATGGGACAACAAGGTTAGAAGGACCAAATCTCAAAGATGTTGTTAGGAGACGAGATAGTTTTATGTGTGCTACCCCAGCCCTCTCTGAGGGCTTATATAGGCCCGGGGGTGTGGGGATTGGTGTTCAATGGTACATGTTTTGGACTTTAGTACACATATTAGTAGTGCTATGGTCAATGATGAAAGGATATCGACATAGAACCATTGAATCAAACTGTTCATTTTTAATAAAATCAAATTGATTAATAAGAAAAATGTCAAGAAATAAAACCACACCACTTTTTGAGTGTAATTTTTATGAAGCCAATCTCCAGAGTAGGAAATTAAGAAGCTAGCTGTTTGGTGGCTACACAATTTCATTTTTTGCTAATACAATTAACTGTTGGCTAAAATCAATTTACGGAGGCGAAGGCGAACCTATTAGGAGGCCCACCTTCATTAATATCTGGTGGCCCATTCCACGTTATTGCTGGTTCATATATAAACATGGCACTAGGGTCTTCTCTCCGAGTCCAAACTCACAGGCCCCCTGTTCGATCTCCTCTCCCCTCACAACGCGCAAGGGGAGCGGCGCCCTTCTTTCCGACCTCTACACCTCTCCTCCACACTGTTAGTCAGGGAGCACAACCCCTTTCTCTACCTCTCGGCCATGGCGGCGGAGGCGGCGGTGTTGAGGTGGATCTCCTGAGCATGTGGAGGTCGCGTGAGTACTCTTTGGCGGTGGTGTTATCTCTCCTACAGTGGCTGAGCTCTCTCTCCGGTGGTGGCGAGCTCAGTGGTAGCAGGCCACTGGAGCTGTGTGGTCTCTCTCTCCTCCCCCGTACCTCTCCTTCTAGCGGCATGAGACACGGGTTAGATCTGGTTGCGGCCGCGCACGGGGAGCTGGATATATCCCAACAGCTGCAGTGCACGGGGAGACCTCCCCTAGCGGCGTGGGGGGTAGCCGAATCGTCCCATGGGGCGCACGGGGGGCCTCTCGCGGCGGCGGCGCATGGAGTAGCGTATCCAGCATGGGCCCAGTCTTTGAGCTCACCGGTGGACTTTTGTTTTTTTTTTCAATCGATTTACCAAGGCAGGCCATCTGACCTCCCGGGAAAATAATGACTAATGGAGGCGTTTGGACCGAGGCGGATGCATATCTAAAACGGCGACCTCTAGAGTGTTTTTTGTGTAGTAACCGCCTGATCGATTGCGTGTACATTGATTACTATTGGTAAGTAAAAGCGACGACAAGATCATTTTCAGAAGGCAGCACATGTAAAACTAGTCAAAACATGACTCCAATGATGTGGACATCACTACCTACCCCTGTACTTGTAACCCAATCCCTTCAGCTATATATGAAGCAGTGTGGAGCCCTTCAAGGTTAACAGCCAATAGAACAACACACGATTAGCTAATTAACACTTCCCAATAGTCACACTATCTATTGCAACAAGCATCCCCTGCTTGAACTATGAGCACTCAAGACACAGTAATACATTTCCCACTTAACCACTGGACGAGTGGACGTAGAGTGCTTTACCCGAACTAGTATCAACCTCTATGTCTTCTTGCTCACTCAGTAGAAGCCCACTCAGTACAAGTTTTAATATAAAAAAACAGTTGAAAAGAGCTTTCAGAGAATAATGACAAATGTCATGGTGGCCTCATTTGTAACAAACTTCGTTTGTTTTTCCTTGCAGTTACATACAGCCGTAAAATATGAAAACGTATGACTCATGCATAAATCTCGTCTTGTTGGTGGTGAGTGTCTGCAGTGCACTCCGAATAATGAATCTTCAATCATTGCCAACAAAATGAACTAATTTATTACCCTGAGTTCTTTTTTGCAGGGCAATTGATTTGGGCAGAGTTCTATATCCAATGCTCGTATTCTTCATCTTACTCTTCCTCTTAATTTCCCAATGTGTCCCATCCCCACAATAAACCTAGCTCGTTGGGCAAGATTCGCATTATATTCATTCATCTTCACTCCAGATCCCTGGGCTAGTTTCTATCAGTCTCATTAGGGAAAAATATGTCAACAGAATGATGTCATGATCATCAAGCAGTAGGTATTCAGCCATGGGAGAGCTCGACCTTAAAATACAAAACTCAAAGATAACGTTGGGAGACAAGCTGAGTTTTTTCTTGGGGTGGAGGACCCTCTTCTTTGGAAATCAGCCCTTGTGTGTTGTGAACCCCTCTGAGTGCTGACTATATAGGGTGGGTGTTGGGGGTTACTTCCCAGCTTGCCACCCAGCGTCTTAATATATGTCATGTACAGAGGTAGGTATTTTAGCCTTTTGGGGTTTTGGACATAATATATAGTAGTGTAGTACTATGGTGGTTCAATTCTATAGTGTAATGGCAGCTGCTTGAAAGTAACAATCCGAACCCTTGAAGACATGCAGCTAGGGGTGGAGGCTAAAGAGAGGCCATTGAAATGTCGCTGGATTCCCTCAGTGAGGAAAGAGTGCGCTTGACACGGAAGCTTACTGCCAGGAGCCTCAACTCTTGGGCTCGAGTCGAGCTGAGGTCGATGAAACTGGGGCAATCTAGAGCATCACTAAACTTTGGTGAACTCATCACGAGATGCTTGAGAAAGGAAGGATAGAGTCATGGAGTCAAATTGATTAATTTTTATTTAAAGAAAGTGATTAATAAGTAAAATGTCAATAAATCAAATTACATAAACCTTTTAATTACTGCCATTTTGGTGAGGCCAATCTCCATTGTGGCAAATTGTAGAAGCTAGCTACTTCCTTGAAGGGTGTAAGTTTTAATTTTCTTCAAATATCATATGTAAAGCAATGGTCCATGGAATTTTATGGAAGGAGTGTGCAATCCTGGACAATACACTTCTTCTGGTGCTGCTAGCAATGCTAACACTAAGCAGTAACAGATTGATTGACTAATTCAAGTCTCGCTAGCTCAATGCTCCCGGAGCTGAGGAGAAGAATGAGATGCAATCTTCTTTGATTTCACACCTTTTATATAGCAATTAGTTTATACATCTTAAAAAAAAATCCCAAACAGTTGTTTCTTTACCATCTAGAGAGCTTTCCTTCTCAATCTAGTGATGAATTCACTGAAGTAGCATTTTCCAGGTAGAACTTTCTGATACCTAAGTATATTTTTGACAAAGCTCGTCTTGCACCTCCTCTTTAGGGCGGAGAGATAACAGAAGCCAAGCACTCCATGAGACAACAGAACCCAAACACTCCACGAGACAACGGAACCAAAACAAATATCCAGTTAGCCAAGATAGGCAACTACTGGCTTTCTATCCACAAGCTAGCTTTCAGAGTTGAAGGCCTTGCCGTCATGTAGACGTATTTGGGCACACCCATTCATTCTCAGCCTCGTGCTAAAACCCCTGATGCATCCCATGCCCAATGGAATCGCCTCTGGGAGATCGATGGTGACATTGGCCCCAACAACCTATTTCAGCCAGGCCATTCCATACTAGAGGAGGCGTGAATTTTCTACTTTTTTTTTTTTTGGAGATATGTGAATAATTTTTCTTACTGACAACACATATATCAAGTAAGTCGTCTCAGCCATTGAGCTCGACCAAGTTTATATAAGGGCAGTCTCAATGCTTCTTAGCCACTAAAGGTGGACCAAGTTTTCTATAAGGGGCAGCAATCTCAACGTGTTACTAAATGAAGCTCTCATGTATGGAAAACACACACAAAAAAAAAATGTTTGAACAAGAATTCAGATGCCAAAATAGAAGTAATATATACATATATTAATGCGCACATACATATGTAATTAAGGTACACATATATTACACATTAATAATTGTTCAAGCACACATATATTAAGGTGTTCATATATATATTAGGATATCATTACATGTCCCGATTACACAGGCAAAGGACCCTTTGGCAGCCATTTGTTGTCGCGGTTGAAGTAGAACTCGCCGGAAGGCTCTAGGATCTGCGTATTAATAAATCCCACAATGCTCTCTTGCATGACTTCAAGGTGCTTGTCTTCTAATGTTTTCTCCATTAACTGATTGTTGCTAGCCTCTGTTAATCGACTAAAACTGTTTAGACCCCCAAAAAATATTTTAATTTTGAGATTAAGATTTAGAATTTTCAAGCAAGCTCGAATGGTTACATGGTCTCCACCAAAGTTGGACTTCCAAAGAATGCAGTCAGCTGCATAGCGTTGTCCGACTGAGTTTTGCTGATGCTAGAATTTCCATTCCGATACTTGCTTGCATCCAACTTGCAGTGTTGTACATTCTGATACTTGCTTCTGCCTCGATCGATTCACTTGATTAAAAAAATCCTGATGTATCCTATTCTCACATCAAATTGAAAATTTCTTCATGTATCACCATCATATATATAACCCTGACATTGCTTGCTTTATTTGTGGTTTTAGATGGTAAGATCCATTCTATATATATATATATATATATAGGAGGTGTGGATCTGTTTTTTTTTTTGCTATCACTATTGAACATGGAGGCAAGTGATTTTATAGGCGTGTCAAGTGGGGTTTTATTTATTTATTTTACCACCTGGGCATGTATGTGTGTGTATGTATATATATATATACACAAGTTATCAATTAAGAGTCGTTGATATTTTAAAAAATACCAGGCCTCAGCATTGAGGTCAACAAAAGTTATTTTTCTTTTTTTCTTAACCGGTAAATAACGTGGTGTTAATTTACTTTATGTGATGTCTTTCATTTGAACGATTAAATTTGTCCAATCAGCTAATTAACAACTGAAACTGTCATAGATTAGCTTACTTTTTGGGGCTTCATCTCACAAGGCGCATGCAAGCTACACATAAACACACATTAGGATGAATCAAGCTAATAAGAACCTCAATGATTTTTTACAAAAATATTTGTATATTTTATTTATTATTGGGTTGGCAAAACCCAACAAACATGCATGCCTAAACTTAGAACACACATGCAATTCCAGAAATTTATTAACACACAAATTAACGCACCGTACCATCCTGTGACGCCTCGATTAGTGACTCAGAAACATAACCGTCACATTAGAATATCAGAGATGCGGGTGAACATAACACGTCACTATTAGAGTATCAGTGATCGATGCAGGTGAACAAGACGCATGACTAATTAGCTGTTGCCCATTTTCTAGGAATATGACGTGTCACTAATGACACTAGATCAGTGACTCTTGCAAAGAAAACACGTGGCTAATAAAATCTATGACGCGTGTATTGCGAAGTAACCACAGGATGCATGTCTTGCTTGGTATGCTAAAATATGGGGCGGTTGTTCTTTTTCAAAAAAAAAAAAAAAAAGGGGAGAACATGTGGTTAGTTGAGTTCAAAGTGCGATTGACCTTATAAACCTGGAATTGTGTGTTGGTATTTGTCACGAACCAACATGCTTCATTCCTTACCTCTCAGGTCATGTTTGGTTGGCTCGATTTTTTTGGAGCGACCAGATCATACCATGCAAACAAATGCTCCAGGCAGGAACTGTTCCGAGCCTCCAGCAATCCATACACGCCCTATGCTCGGCTGCAGCTGATCCCGTTTGCTAACTGCAGTGTCCTATGGCCAACCAAACAAAGATGGAAATAATTGATTCCCTTTCGATTGCCATCAATGGGACCAAACATCACCTGATCAAAGTGATCAGTACTCCGCCGCCAAGGGCTTCATAGCAAAATCATCTCTGAATACTTATGATGAGAGAAGCACAGCAGGCTCAAGCTTCATGAGGCTGATGAGGGTCAGAGTTCAAATCCCGCCTTGTTGCATGCTCAGCGCGCCTGCTATCACTGCAAATTGGCCAAACCGATATGTTCAGATTGGTAGCCAGAAACGAGTAGTTTTGAAATTTTGCTGATCTGACATTACCTTTTGGTCACTCTTTCACCATGTGGAATGCCCATTCTAGATCTAAAACTCCTGATGTATCCCATTCCCACTACAGACCTCTTCAAGAGTCACCGGCCGAATTCTAGTTACTACCTTTCTGTTCAACATACTCAGACCGTCACCCACTCCAGTTTTTTGGGTTACTATATATACACTTTTTCCTCTTGTTATAGGCATGAACTTATAAATTGAGCTACCAGCTCTGATAATGTACATCTTGTCCTTCGCTTTGTCTGTTTTGGCAATTTTGTTCAGAAGGTCTGCTCAGACCAACTTCACTAAAAGCCCTCAAATATGACCTCTACTTTTGAGGGCCCCCCTACTTCTGCGGGTCTAATTTTCTATGCTCAACTCTTTGACAAGGGCTCTTACATACGAGCCTTCGGTTCCATTCGGATAGGTATTGACACAAGTACGTACTCATCATTGCTGTGATAGAATCATGGAATCAAACTGATCATTTTTTACTTAAAGCAAATTGATTAATTAATAAGGAGAATGTCAAGGGAGTCAAATTACATAGTGCAATTCTGGTGAAGCTAATCTCCAAAGTGGCAAACTGTAGCAGCTATCTGTTTGGAGGATATGAAAACATCAATTTTCTTCGAATATAATATGTAGTACCAAAATTGTCCATGGAAGTTTATGAAAGGGACCTGGACAATACACTTCTGCTGGTACAGTGCTGCTATCAATGCTAGTAAGGTGCTGTTTGGTTCCATCGATCAGAGGGAGAGGAAGCTAAATGCAATCAAATTATGGTGCTATCAAATACACGTCATGATCGGTTACAGGCCGGAGCAACCAAACAAAAAGCAACGAAACCTGTTACCGCTGTTAACTGGTTGCCTGCTATGAAGGTCGAACCAAACAACACCTAAGTTGGAACAGATCGAACGACCAACTTAGAGCTGATGAGAAGTACGAAAAATTGGCAGTGTCGCTCAAGTATAGGGGATATATACCTAGTCCTGACGTGGATGGACATGGTGTCACCGTCGTTGTTTCATATTAGAACTTCAGAAAAATTGTAGAAAAGAAGTAGCCGGCCATTTCTTTTTACCACCGCACTTTAGTGGAATTATGGAGTCCGTGCATACTAGCTCTTTATATTCTTACAAATCTATAAACCAAGAAATGTGCCGTCTGTTTTCTTGTTGCTACGTATACGGTGTAGTCATCCACGTCTCACTAGAAGCTAGTAAGCACTCAAACCAAATGCCTGGGATTGCTTCCTATACGCTATCTAGTTGTTAGTTTCAGATGGCCCTGTGGTGCGTACGAGCAGGAATAATGTAACAAAGCTAGTCCCTGCTCCTCGAAATTGCCCGCTGCATGAGACAACAGAACCCAAGCACTCCACGAGACAACACAACCCAAGTACTCCTCGAGACACTACAACCCAAGCAAGAAAAAGATATAGACAGCTACTGGCTTCCTATCCGCAAGTTAGCTTGCAGGCCTTGCAGTCATACCGACGTATTTGAGCTCGGTCTGTCATGTCAAGGCTCGCTCTAAAACTCCTGATGTATCCCATTCGCATTAGAATCTTCTCTGCTGGGAGGTCTATGGTTACCCATTAGAGAGCAACTCAGCACACTCATCAGTTGTAGTCATTGCCCCAAGGCCCCCAACACCTTATTTCAGCCAGGCGATTCTATACTAGAGGAGGCGTGATTTTTTTTTGAGATATGTGAATAATTTTTCTTACTGATGTCTAAAACCCACCAGCACTACACTGACAACACATATATAAGGGCATTGAGCTCCAAGTTTATATAAGGGCAGTCCCAATGCTTCTTAGCCACTAAAGGTGTACCAAGTTTTTATAAAGGGCAGCAATCTCAACACTGGAAAGATATTGTTTCTATGTTATTGAATGAAGCTCTCATGTGTGGAAAACACTGATATAGTATGGACCTGTATGGCATGCAGTAGCACCAGGAACGAGAGTTTTTCAGGGAAAGGTTTTATATGCCCCTCGATGATGTCTAGTGTATATTTTGAGTTTTGTAATTATATGGATTTGCAGCAAAATTTGGTATCAGAAAAATATTTTTTAACAGTAATCAATTACATCGCTGAATTTACCGCTGATAGCATAAACTAATAATAAAAATAAAATGCCTATATGCCATGCTAATTTCAGCATGATACATCACAAGATTCATGAATATGGTGAGTGTGCGTCACTTCTATTTTGTGGATGGCCATGCCTTGTCCATTCTGATCTAGAACAATTCATACCATTTTACGAATTTTATTCTTTGAAGAGTGTCGACCTGCAGTATGCAGATTCACAAGGAACAAAATCACATACACATATTCTGTAAATTACATAGCCATCTTTGGAATACACTAATTTATACTATTTTTTTTTCTTTCTGAATACACTAAATCAATAGTCTCGTCTCAAATCAAAGACCAACTAAAGGAGATCCCATAAATGAACCATGTGGACTGTAGAACAGCTGAACAACATGTTTTTTTTTTTTTCCATTTATGAATACACTAAATCAATAATCTCATCTCGCATCAAAGACCAACTAAGTACAAAACCCATAAATGAACCATGTGGACTGGACAATAGCCAGGAGTTTTTACTTTTTTTTTAAAAAAAAACTTTTAATTTCTTTATGAATACACTAATTAAAGAAGCCGAACATTTGCACTGCACTAGTAGAAAATTATTCAGTACAAAAATTCCAGGTAGAAGATGATGAGTGGAATGCTAGGAGCCTCAATTGTAGGCCTCAAGGCGAGGTGGCGGGGGTCATCAAATCTTGGTGAACTGACGAGACACTCGACAAACGGAAGGATATATAGATTCATGATATCAAACTAATCTAAATGCTCCAAGGAAGAAACCTTGATGGAACCCTTTAAGCAATCTTGAGCGGTGGTTGCCGAAGTTTTGAATGGTCATCAGGCACCGCTCCGCACCCTCCATTGATCATGTGCCTCCAACCTCATCGTAAAACTACCAATAGATCCCATCCTGACGAAGAACTGAGCCTTCAAGTACAATTGGAATTATGTTGACTCCTCGTCCTAATTTCCCAGTGCATCCCATACTCATGAGAAATCTAGCCCTCGGCCCAATCGTCATTACATTCATCATCACTCCAGCCATTCATCAATTTCGAATCAACCATTTCATGGAAAAATTCTACAACAGACGGATAGCGAGAACTCTGTATTCTGTAGTCATGGGAGAACAAGGTTAGAAGGACCAAATTTCAAAGATGTTGTTGGGAGACGAGATAGTTTTGTGTGCTACCCCGGCCCTCTCTGAGGGCTTATATAGGCCCGGGGGTGTCGGGATTGATGTTCAATAGTACATGTTTTGGACTTTAGTACACATATTAGTAGTGCTACGGGATGAAAGAATATAGACATAGAACCATTGAATCAAACTGTTCATTTTTTTAAAATAAAATCAAATTTATTAATAAGAAAAATGTCAAGAAATAAAACCACACCACTTTTGAGTGTAATTTTTATGAAGCCAATCTAGGAAATTAAGAAGCTAGCTGTTTGGTGGCTACACAATTTAATTTTTTGCTAATACAATTAACTGTCGGCTAAAATCATTTTACGGAGGCCGTGTCTCGAAGGCGGACTGTGGGGTTCGCACCTACCCTTTACCTTCGCAACCTGAGTTGCGGGAGAAGGGGTGAGGGCTTCCCACAGGAAAACAGGAAATAAGAAAGTGGGGAGAGAGTCCCCTTCTCCCTTAGCCTTGGGGTTGTATTTATAGAGGGGTGGAGGGAGTACATTTTCCATCCGCCCCCTTAGGTTAGAAATTTACAAGTGATCCCTCATACTAGTTGAGTATTGGGCCTTTTACAAGGGGAAGGGTGGCGCACCGGCACCCCTACCCCCAACAGCAGGCCCTTAGCTACTAGGGATTGGCAGGTACAACAAGACCTAGTCGCTAAAATAGGAAAAGGCCCATGAATACAAGCTAAAATAGGGATTGCGGAGGTCCCATGCCTGGCCTCCGCCCTTCTTAGTTGTTGCGAGGGTCGTTGTCAGTTCGAGGGTGGCTCTTCGTTGCTCAGGTTGTCGCAGCTGCGGTGGTCGTTGTTCCCAGTGGCTCTGGTCGTTGGACGTAGATGAATTGGAGAGTTGCCGCAAGAGGCCGATAATGGTGCGTATGTTGAGGTCGAGGTCGATGATGTTGGTCCGACTCGATTCAGCAGCAAACGGTGATGTCGGTCACCACGATCGATCGATGGCGCCCCCGTCGGGCGTGTAGGCGAGGGTGCAGTCGGTGTTGAAGTTAAGGCAAGGCCCTCGCCGAAGTCGAGGCGAGGGTGCAGATATCATCCACGGTGCCAAGGCGAGGCCCTTGCCGAAGTCGAGGCGAAGGCGGGGATGTCGTCGTTGGTGCCGAGGCGAGGCCCTTGCTGAAGTCGAGGCGAGGGTGTGGATGTCGTCGACGGTGCCGAGGCAAGGCCCTTGCCGAAGTCGAGGCGGAGGTGCGGATGTTGTCATTGGTGCCGAGGCGTGGCCCTTGCCGAAGTCGAGGCGAGGGCGCAGATATCTTCGACGCTGCCGAGGCGAGGCCCCTGCCGAAGTCGAGGCAAAGGTGGGGATGTCGTCGTTGGTGCCGAGGCGAGGCCCTTGCCGAAGTCGAGGCGAGGGCGCGTATATCATCGACGGTGCCGTTGAATTTGCCGATGTCGTCGGACGTAGGTAGACGCCGGAGTTGTCCGTCTTTCCTACTCCGATTCATGAGTAGCGGGCAAGACATTTCCTTCAGGTTGGATTGGTTCCCCCAATGCAGCCCCTAGCCCCTTCTTGGCCGGTGCTTATGAGTAGGAGGGGCTTCGAGGCTAGTTGTCGATGTCGTTGGCGATGTAGTTTTGACGAGGCAAAGCTGATGTTGCTGAGGTCGGAGGAGAGCCCATTTGCCGAGGCAAGGACGTGGTTGATGTCACCCAAGTTGAAGGTGAGCCCCTCGCCGAAGATGTTGGTGAGGCGGTCGTCGACGTTGTAGAGGTCCAAGTTGAAGTTGAGGCAAGCCCCTTGCTGTAGGTGGGGCGAAGGTGCAGATGTCAGCATCGGTGTTGAGATGAGCCCCTTGCTGAATTCGGGGTGAGCCCCATGTTGAGGTCGTAGGCGCGGGTGCGTAGATGTCATTGTTGTAGTCGAGGCGAGCCCCTTGATGATGCTCTTGGCAAAGGTGTGGTTGGTGACGCCGAAGACGGAGGTCAGCCCTTCGCCAAAGATGTTGGCGAGGGTGTAGCTCAAGTTGCCGATCTCGTCGAACGTGGGTAGACGCCGAGTTGCCCGCCTTTCCTGCTCCGACTCATGAGTAGCGGGCAAGACGTTTTAGGTAGAATTGGCCTCCAATGCTGCCCCTAGCCCCTTCTTGGCCGGTGCTTATGAGTTGGAGGTAAATGCATGGTCGGTTGTCGAGGTCGAAGGTGAGCGGCCCCTTTGCCGGCTTTGTTGGTGTCGCCGGGTCGAGGGCGAGCCTTTCACCGGCGGTTTGTTGGATTCACCGTAGTCGGAGGTGAGGCCCTTGTAGAGGTTGGAGTGATGTCGCGAAGGTGATGTCGACGCCGCCGTAGTCGGAGGCGAGGGCCCTTTGCCGAAGATTTGTTGATGTCAATGGCGGTGATGTCGACGCCGCCGTAATCGGAGGCGAGGCGCTTGTAGAGGTTTGGCCGATGTCGCGGAGGTGATGTCGACGCCGCCAGAAGTCGGAGGCGAGGCCCTTGCGCAGGTTTGGCTGATGTCGCGAGGTGATGTCGATGTCGCCAGAGTCGGAGGCGAGGCCCTTGCCGTTGTTTGGCCGATGTCGCGGAGGTGATGTCGACGCCGCCGTAGTCGGAGGCGAGGCCCTTGCTGAGGATTGGCTGAGCCGGGGCGGAGTCAACTACTTCGCCCCGAGCAGGGCCAATCCTTGTGCTTTTCCTCGTTGTCGATGAGGGCCGGGTGCCGCCACCCAGCCCCTTTCGGGCGGAGGTGTGTCCTTGACATTGCTTTCTTCAGGGATAACTCCTGCATGCATTGATTGTAACGGAATTCATATTTATATCGAAGGCGGTGAGAGTTTTTCCACGGCGACGCCCCACACACTTTTTAGCGAGGCTCGTGATTTAAATCGAGGTGGCAAGAAAAACTTTTGCATGCTCGGAGGTGCGAAGTTTCTACGAGCCGTTGTTGGAGGTGCTAGGGTGCCCGACTTCTTGTTTATGCCGAAAAACATAAATTTTTTTTTTAGGTTTGTTGAGCCGGGCGAAGTCGACTACTTCGCCCCGAGCGGGGCCAATCCTTGAGCCCTCCGCCGCCGATGAGGGCCGGGTGTCACCACTCAGCCCCTTTCGACGGAGGTCAGTCCTTGACACTTCTTTGTATCTGGGGAAATTCCTGCATGCATTAATTGGGGGTGTTGCCTTAAAAAAAATTTGCGACCCTTCGTAGGCAAAAAGAGTGCAACCCCTAGTGTCTCATAATTTCTTATACAACCCCTGTTTTTTCATAATGTGCGCATGTGAGTAGTCCTGCAACAAGAAGTTATTTTCAAACATCGAGAAATCATAAGTTTGCTTTTGCGAGCCCCTATCGCAATTGCCAGGGCGCCCGACTTCTTTGCGCCTCCGCGCGGCTCATACTCGGAGGGCGCGGGGCGTCTTGTTTGCGAGCCCCTGGCGGAGGTGCTAGGGTGCCCAACTTCTTTGCGCCTCCGTTAAGCCAAAACGTAGTCGTGGGTTCGATCCCACGGACGGCGCCAACTGTGGGGTTCACACCTACCCCTTTACCTTCGCAACCTGAGTTGCGGGAGAAGGGGTGAGGGCTTCCCACAGGAAAACAGGAAATAAGAAAGTGGGGAGAGAGTCCTCTTCCCCCTTAGCCTTGGGGTTGTATTTATAGAGGGGTGGAGGGAGTACATTTTCCATCCGCCCCCTTAGGTTAGAAATTTACAAGTGAGCCCTCATACTAGTTGAGTACTGGGCCTTTTACAAGCGGAAGGGTGGCGCACCGGCACCCCTACCTTCAACAGCGGACTTTTTAGGAGGCTCACCTTCATTAATATCATGTGGCCCATTCCATGTTATTACTGGTTCATATATAAATATGGCACTAGGGTTTTCTCTCCAGAGTCCAAACTCACGTGCCAATGTTCGATCTCCTCTCCCTCACAACGCGCAGTCAGGGAGCGGCGCCCCTTCTTTCCCACCTCTACCGCTCCTCCACACTGTTAGTTAGGGAGTGGCACCCCTTTCTCTACCTCTCCGCCGTGGCGGCGGAGGCGGCAGTGTTGACGTGGATCTCCTGGGCATGTTCTGGTGGCTTGAGTACTCTTTGGCGGCGGTGTTATCTCTTCGTTAGTGGCTGAGCTGTATCAAACTGTTGTGGCTAATCCAGCCTGTGCACGTGGTAAGCGTCCAAGTTGGAAGAGCCAGGTCAGCAAGGAGAGGGGGGAACGCTGGAATTCAAACTGAGGAAGTGGGGAGCGCGGTGAGTGCGGCCATGTTCTGGTGCCGAGCATGCAGTTGCATTTTAGGCACTTTGTATCCATGTTTTAGCAGTTTTTGTTTAAGCAAGTGTGCGGTAAAATGGCTATGGTATAAATAGCCGAGTTTAGACTTGATAGCGCTTAGCTCATTCAAGTAATCGTGTTTTGTATTGCAACCAATCAAAAGTGAAAAGGGGCACCGCCACCCTGTAGAGACGCTGCCAAGTTCATCGTGTTCATCGTGCTGTGTTCATCGATTTCGTTCGATCAAGTTGCGTTCTAGGATAGCCACCGTGTATATCTCGTGATTGTGATCCTGAAATCTAACAATCTGGTATTAGAGCCGCATTCACGAGTTGTGTTGAGTTCTTTGTTCAGCCATGTCGGAGAAAGGAGGCGGTGATGGCGATCGGCTGCGGTACCCGCAGCTTACCTCGTCCAACTACACCAGTTGGGCGATCCGCACTCAGGCGATCATGGAGGACCAAGGAGTTTGGGAGGTGGTTGAGCCGTCGGGGGATGTGGTGGCTCAAGATCCGGCGTCGATCGCGAAGAGGAAGGCAAAGGATACAAAGGCGCGAGCGCATCTGCTCCAGTGCCTCTCGGATGACTTGCTGATGCAGGTCGCGGCGAAGAAGACCGGGAAGGAGGTCTGGGACTCGTTGAAGATGAGGTTCGTCGGAGAAGCGAGGGTGATGGAGGCGCGGTTACAGAACCTGATGAATGAGTTCGACGCGTTGAGGATGAGGACGGATGAGACGGTCGACTCCTATGCCGGGAAACTGACGGCGATGTCAGTTCGGTACGCGAGCTTGGGAGGGAAGCTGGACGATCAGGCGATGGTGAAGAAGGTGTTCAACACTGTCCCGGAGAATTTCATTCAGCTGGTGGCCAGTCTTGAGCAGAATCAAGATCTCAAGACGCTGCGCTTTGATGACGCCGGGGTCGGTTGAAGACTTTCAAGAGCGAAGTTCGAAGGGTACCGGGAGGGTGCTGAAGACGATAGCAGCGGGCAATTGCCGCTAACTCGCCGAAAGTGGGAAGCGAGGCGTAGAAAGTCCGGGGAGAAGGCTCGAGGAGGGCGAGCCTCGATGACGGGCGGGCGGTGGCGGCCGAGGCCGCGGCGTGGTCGGGAGAAGCCGCGGGTCGCGGGCGGGCGTGGAGAAGCGCCCGGCCGTGGCGAGGCAGCACCAAGGAAGGGCAAGGAACACATTAAGTGTTTCAAGTGCAAGGAGTACGGGCATTATGCCAACCGGTGTCCTCAGGAGAAGCAAGGAGGCGGTGAGGAGGCACATCATGTGCAGGTGGAGAAGTTCGAGCCGGCGGTGATGCTCACAGTTGCCGAGGAGGTGCAGCTGTTCGACAAAACGCCTGAACCACGACGGCAAGCCGTGAACCTGCAGGAGCATCGTGTCTTCCCCAAGCTTCATCTCACTGGTGGTGGCACCAGCTCTGGTAATACCTGGTACTTAGATAATGGTGCTAGTAATCATATGACTGGGGATGAAAAGAAGTTTAGTGAGCTAGATATGAACATTTCGGGCAAGGTCAGATTTGGGGATGGATCTACTGTGGATATTGTCGGAAAAGGTTCAGTGTTGTTTCAGTGCAAGTCTAGATCAGACCAATGGCTGTTGAATGAAGTTTCTTACATTCCAAAATTAAAAAGCAATTTGATAAGCCTAGGTCAACTAGCAGAGACTGGTCATAAGATTGAGTTAGATGATGATTGGCTCAAAGTGGTAGACAAGCAATCAGACAAGTTGTTGATGAATGTTGACAGAAATGCTAGCAGACTGTATAAGATTGAGATGCAGTTAGCTAAGCCTGTTTGTCTGATGGGGTGTGTTGAGGAACCTGCATGGCTGTGGCATGCGAGGTTGGGACATGCTAGTTTCAAATCCATCAAAATGCTGTCTGAGAAAAGTATGGCTGCAGAATACCTAGGATTACTCATCCAGAACAGTTGTGTCATGGGTGTTTAGTAGGTAAGCAAGCTAGGGTACCTTTTCCCATTAGCACCACTTTCAGAGCTGAGAAGCCATTGCAACAGGTTTATGTTGATTTGTGTGGGCCTATAACTCCAGCTACTGCTGGTGGAAACAAATATTTCATGCTCTTGGTGGATGACTACAGCAGGTGGATGCATGTGTTCATGTTAAAGAGCAAAGATGAAGCCAGTGAAGCCTTTGGGAAATACAAGGAAGAAACTGAGAATCAAAAGGGGTGCAAGATCTAGGTTCTTAGATTAGATAGGGGTGGGGAATTCCTATCAGGCATTTTTGCAGGAATATGTGAAAAAGCTGGGATCAAAAGACAACTGACAGCTCCATTCACACCTCAGCAGAATGGTGTGGTGGAAAGAAGAAACAGAACAATCATGGAGATGGCTAGATCCATGTTGAAGGGCATGAAAATGCCAGGAAGGTTCTGGGGGGAGGCTGTCAGACATGCAGTGTACCTGTTGAACAGACTTCCAACTAAACCCATGGGGGAGCAAACTCCATTTGAAGCTTGGAATGGCAGGAAGCCACACCTGGGACATGTTAAGGTGTTTGGATGCCTGTCACATGTGAAGCAGACAACTCCACATTTGAAAAAGCTTGATGATAGGAGTCACAAGATGGTGTATTTGGGAGTTGCAGAAGAGAGCAAGGCTCATAGGTTGTATGATCCTGCTCAGAAAAGAATAGTGATCAACAGAGATGTAAAATTTGAGGAAGGTGTAGCATGGAAGTGGTGTGGTGAAGGAGAAGAAAATCTGAGGGAATATCAAAGGAAAGATGAATCTGTCATTGACAGCACATTCTGGGAAACAGTTGATGCTGGCATTGAAGAAGTTCAAGGACTGGATGGTCAAGGAGAAACTGAGTTGAATGGTGATTCAGAACAATAGTTCTTGACACATCAGGTGATGGTGGAAACAGTCTTGGAAACATTGTGACAGATAGTGTGCACTCACCACATGTTGCAGGAGAGAGTAGTGCAGGAAATGAACTGCTTGAAGATGAGATGTATGATGAAGAACCCTCACATTTTAGAAATCTGAATGAGATCTATCAAGAAACATAAGAGATAGAACTAGAAGATTCAGATGGTGAAGCAATGTTGGCAGAGGCAGAAGCATTGCTGGCTGAAGCAGAAGAGCCATCTAGCTATGTTGATGCAGCAACAGATCCAGAATGGGTGAAAGCAATGAACAATGAGTACCAATCCATTCAGAAAAATAAGACATGGGAGTTGTCTCTGTTGCCTGCAGGACACAAAGCTATTGGACTCAAGTGGGTCTTTAAGCTGAAGAAAAATGCAGATGGTGAGATCATCAAGCACAAGGCCAGACTTGTGGCAAAAGGCTATGTGCAGCAGCATGGTATTGACTATGAGGAGGTCTTTGCACCTGTTGCCAGATTAGATACAGTAAAAGTGATTCTGGCCATGGCAGCAAATAGGAACTGGAGAGTGCATCACTTAGATGTGAAAACAGCCTTTCTAAATGGAGAGCTGGAAGAAGAGGTCTATGTGGTACAACCAGAAGGTTTTGCTGTCAAGGGGAAAAAACATTGTGTCTTAAAATTGAGCAAAGCACTGTATGGATTGAAACAGGCTCCCAGGGCCTGGAATATCAAACTGGACAAAAGTTTGAGGAAGTTGGGTTTTGAGAAATGCCCAAGTGAACCTGCAGTGTACAAGAGGGGTACTAGTGAAGCAACTGTGATTTTGGGTGTATATGTTGATGACTTACTAATCACAGGGAGTGATCCAAAGGAGATTGACAGATTCAAACAACAGATGGCTTCAGAATTTGAGATGAGTGATTTGGGGCTGTTGTCCTATTATCTGGGAATAGAGGTAGAACAACATGAAGATTTTATCACTTTGAAGCAGGCAGGGTATGCCAAGAAAGTTCTGGAGAAGTTTGGGATGCAAGATTGCAACACCACAAGGGTACCAATGAATCCAGGAGTTAAGCTGGATGAAGACAAGAAAGGAAAGAGAGTCAATGCCACAGATTATAGGAGTGTCATTGGGTGTTTGAGGTACATGTTGCATACCAGACCAGATTTGTCTTTCTCAGTGGGGATAGCAAGCAGGTTTATGGAAAAACCTACAGTCATGCATTATAATGCTGTGAACCAGATTCTCAGATATGTGCAAGGGACTGTGAATCATGGTCTGGTGTATTCAAAGGGAGGTGATCCTGAAATACTGATTGGTTACTCAGACAGTGATCATGCTGCTGATGTTGTTGGGAGAAGAAGCACAGCAGGGATGGTGTTCTATCTGAACAATTGTCTGATAACCTGGAACTCACAGAAGCAAAAGAGAGTGTCTATATCTTCTTGTGAGGCAGAATTCAAGGCAGCAACATTTGCAGCTATGCAAGCTCTCTGGCTTAGGAGACTGCTGTCAGAACTGACTTCAACACCGAGAAAGAAAGTGGTGATGTTTGTGGATAACAACTCAGCCATAGCTTTGATGAAAAACCCTGTCTTTCATGGGAGAAGCAAGCACATTGATACAAAGTATCATTTCATTAGAGAATGTGTTGAAATGGGAGAAATAGAAGTGAAGAGGGTGAACACTGATGAGCAGAAGGCAGATTTGCTGACTAAACCCTTAGGTGCAGGGAAGCTCGAGGTGATGAAGCATCTCACTGGCATTCGAGATGCCTGTGCACAACAAGATTAGGGGGGAGTTTGTTGTGGCTAATCCAGCCTGTGCACGTGGTAAGCGTCCAAGTTGGAAGAGCCAGGTCAGCAAGGAGAGGCGGGAACGCTGGAATTCAAACTGAGGAAGTGGGGAGCGCGGTGAGCGCGGCCATGTTCTGGTGCCGAGCATGCAGTTGCATTTTAGGCACTTTGTATCCATGTTTTAGCAGTTTTTGTTTAAGCAAGTGTGCGGTAAAATGGCTATGGTATAAATAGCCGAGTTTAGACTTGATAGCAGTTAGCTCATTCAGTGTAATCGTGTTTTGTATTGCAACCAATCAAAAGTGAAAAGGGGCACTGTCACCCTGTAGACAGTTGCCAAGTTCATCGTGTTCATCGTGCTGTGTTCATCGATTTCGTTCGATCGAGTTGCGTTCTAGGATAGCCACCGTGTATATCTCGTGATTGTGATCCTGAAATCTAACACAAACATCCTCTTATTGATTGCAGGTCTGCTTATTGATCACGCCAGTTATTTTGAGCTTCCAAGTACTCTACGTCATTCTCTCCATATTTTGGGAATCCACATTCTCTTCATGTCTCAATCCTCCTTGGAAGTGCATAGCATCACCCAAAGCCAGTTTTATCACGGGCACGGCTGATCACAGTTTAGATAGAAAGTACAGAAAAAGGAGTCTAGATATTATATTTTTGTTTTTTTTGAGGGAAGTCTAGATATTAGATACAGCTGGCCAGGGTGGTGTAGCCGGTAGCCCAGTTCAACATAGGGAGAAATGGAGGCGTGGCCCATCATGATGCAGGCCCATTGTTGTCATGTTGATACAGCTATCCTTTGCCCAGGGCCCCAGTGTAAGCAGTAGCAAAAGTCGCCCGGGCATGAAAACAGCCCAAGAATCTTCATTTCGTTTTGTAACCAAACTGTATTATAAGATTAAGAATACATATTCCCAATTTACACAACAAAATGCTTGGAGTTCTTTCTTCTCAAACAACATAGGAAAGTAGTATGTGAAGTAACCACAGGATGCATGTCTTCCTTGGTATGCTAAAATATAGGGCGGTTGTTCTTCCAAAAAAGGGAAAACATATGTTGATAGTTGAGTTCGAAGTGCGATTGACCTTATAAACCTGGAATTGTGTATTGGTATTTGTCACAAACCAACATGCTTCCTTGCCTCTCAGGTACGGTCATGTCCGATTTTTTTGAGTGACCTGATTGTAGCGTTATCAGATTATTACGTCCGTTATGTTTGTTAGATGCACCATGCAATATTCTTCAAAAAAGATGTACCATGCAAACAAATGCTCCAGGAATTGATCCGAGGCTTCAGCAATCCATTCACGCCCTATGCAATGTCCAATGCCAACCAAACAAAGATAGAAATAATTGATTCCCTTTCGATTGCCATCAATGGGACCAAACATCGCCTGATCAGTAGATGTGGTCTCTGGCAACGTACTCACAAGATACTATTTTGTACTCTGCCGCCAACTAAAGGCTTCACTGCAAAATCATCTCTCAATACTTATGATGCGAGAAGCACAGCAGGCTCAAGCTTCATGAGGCTGATGAGGGTCAGAGCTCAAATCCTACCTTGTTGCGTGCTCATCCTGCCCCTCACTGCAAGATGTGCCCAACCGACATGTTCAGATTGGTACCAGAAACGAGTAGTTCTGAAATCTTGCTGGTCAGTCTTTCACTATGTGGACTGTCCAATCTTGATCTAAAACTCCTGATGTATCCCATTCCCACTACAGACCTCTTCAAGAATCACCAACTGAATTCTAGTTACTACCATTCTATTCAACATACTCAGACCGTCACCCACTCCAGTTTTTGGGGTTACTATATATACACTTTTTCCTCTTGTTATAGGCATGAAGTTATAAATTGAGCTACCAGGTCTGATAATGTACATCTTGTCCTTCGCTTTGTCTGTTTTGGCAATTTTGTTCAGAAGGTCTGCTCAACTAAGACCAACTTCACTAAAAGCTCTCAAATATGACCTCTACTTTTGAGGGCCCCCCTACTTCTGCGGGTCTAATTTTCTATGCTCAACTCTCTGACAAGGGCTCTTACATACGAGCCTTCGGTTCCATTCGAATCGATATTGACACAAGTACGTACTCATCATTGCTGTGGTAGAATCATATGGAATCAAACTGATCATTTTTTACTTAAAGCAAATTGATTAATAAATAAGGAGAATGTCACGGGATCAAATTACATAGTGTAATTCTGGTGAAGCTAATCTCCAAAGTGGCAAATTGTAGCAGCTATCTGTTTGGAGGATGAAAACATCAGTTTTCTTCGAATATAATATGTACCTAAATTCTCCATGGAAGTTTATGGAAGGGACCTGGACAATACACTTCGGCTGGTACAGTGTTGCTATCAATGCTAGTAAGGTGCTGTTTGGTTCCATCAGAGGGAGAGGAACGTAAATGCGATCAAATTACAGTGCTAATTTAAATGTCGTGATCGGCTACAGGCCGGAGCAAACAAACAAAAAGCAACAAAACCTGTTACTGCTGTTAACTGGTTACCTGCCATGAATGGCCGAACCAAACAGCACCTAATAAGCACTCAAACCAAATGCGTGGGATTGCTTCGCTACCAAGTTGTTAGTTTCAGATAGGCTTCTGGTGCATACGAGCAGGCATTTGACAAAGCTCAAGTCAAGTCCCTGCTCCTCAGCGTGCGTCCCTCCATGAGACAACAGAACCCAAGCATTCCACGAGACAACACAACCCAAGTACTTCTCAAGACAACACAACCCAAGCAAGCCAGCACAGATAGCTACTGGCTTCCTATCCACAAGCTAGCTTGCAGGCCTTGCAGTCATACCGACGTATTTGAGCTCTATCTGTCATGCCAAGGCTCGTGCTAAAACTCCTGATGTATCCCATTCCCATTAGAATCTTCTCTGCTTGGAGGTCGATGGTGACCCTTTAGAGAGCAACTCAGCACACTCATCAGTCGTTACTCATTGCCCCAACACCTTATTTCAGCCAGGCATCAGTCGTTTCCTCTCAATGTTTTTCTTTTGAGATATGTGAATAATTTTACTTACTGATGCCTAAAACCCACCAGCACTACACTGAAAACACATAAATCAAGTATGTCGTCTCAGCCATCTGAGCTCGATCGACCAAGTTTATATAAGGGCAGTCCCAATGCTTCTTAGCCAAAGGTGGACCAAACAGTTTTTATAAATATATTGTTATAATGTGGTTCTATGTTATAAAATGAAGTTGAAAATATATTCTGATGGTAAACACTTTATATTGTTTCTATTTAAAATGAAGTTCTGATGGAAAACACTGATATAGTGTGGACCTTTATGGCATGCAGTAGTTCCAGGAACGAGAGTTTTTTCAGGGAAAAGGTTTTATATGCCACTCGATGATGTAGTGTATATTTTGAGTTTTGTAATTATACGGCTTAGCAGTAAAATTTTGTATCGGCAAAATATTTTAAATAAACGTGCGTCATAATATATACATACAACGGCAATTCTTTTAACAGTAATCAATTACATCGCTGAATTTAATAAGCTGACAGTAAAAAAATAAAATGCCTATATGCCATGCTGTGAAAAATGCGCTTCGGCGTGGTCTCAAAAAAAATTCTGCATGTGCATCACTTCTATTTTGTGGACGGCCTTGCCTTGTCCACTGTTCGCTCTAGAACAATTCAGGTCATTTTATTACTTTTATTCACTGAAGAGTACTCATCTCCGCCTCCAGTATGCAGATTCACAAGGAACAAAACTACATACACATATTATATAAATTACATAGCCAGCTATCTGAATACACTAATTTATACTTTTTGTTTTTTCTTTCTGTAAATCAATAGTCTCGTCTCATATCACAGACCAACTAAGGACAACCCATACATGAACCATGTGGACTGGACAACAGCTGAACAGCAAGGAGTCTTTACTTTCTTTCTGAATATACTAAAGAAGCCGAACAGTTGCACAGTACTAGTAGAAAAAATATCCAGTACAAAAATTCCAGGTAGCAGAAGATGACATTGGAATGCCAGGAGCCTCAATTGTAGTCCTCAAGGCGAGGTGGCCTGGGTCATCAAATCTTGGTGAATTGAGGAGACACTCGAGAAAGGAAGGACATATAGAGTCATGGAAGCAAACTAATCTAAATGCTCCATGGAACAACCCTTTATGGAACCCTTTTTTAGAATTGTTGAGGGGTGGATGCTGAAGTCTTCAATGGTCAGCAGGCATCCCTCTGCACCCTCCATTGACCCTGTGCCTCCTATCCTCATCTTGAACTACCAATAGATCCCATCCTGACGAGGAACTGAGCCTTCAAGTATAATTGAGTTTTGTTGACTCCTCATCCTAATTTCCCAATGCATCCCATACTCATGAAAAAATCTATCCCTCGGTCCAATCATCATTACATTCATCATCACTACTGCCCTTCATCAATTTCGAATCAACCATATCAGGGAAAAATTCCACAACAGACTGATAGCGAGAACTCTGTATTCTGTAGTCATGGGACAACAAGGTTAGAAGGACCAAATCTCAAAGATGTTGTTAGGAGACGAGATAGTTTTATGTGTGCTACCCCAGCCCTCTCTGAGGGCTTATATAGGCCCGGGGGTGGGGGATTGGTGTTCAATGGTACATGTTTTGGACTTTAGTACACATATTAGTAGTGCTATGGTCAATGATGAAAGGATATCGACATAGAACCATTGAATCAAACTGTTCATTTTTTAATAAAATCAAATTGATTAATAAGAAAAATGTCAAGAAATAAAACCACACCACTTTTGAGTGTAATTTTTATGAAGCCAATCTCCAGAGTAGGAAATTAAGAAGCTAGCTGTTTGGTGGCTACACAATTTCATTTTTTGCTAATACAATTAACTGTTGGCTAAAATCAATTTACGGAGGCGAAGGCGAACCTATTAGGAGGCCCACCTTCATTAATATCTGGTGGCCCATTCCACGTTATTGCTGGTTCATATATAAACATGGCACTAGGGTCTTCTCTCCAGAGTCCAAACTCACAGGCCCCTGTTCGATCTCCTCTCCCTCACAACGCGCAGTCAGGGAGCGGCGCCCCTTCTTTCCGACCTCTACACCTCTCCTCCACACTGTTAGTCAGGGAGCACAACCCCTTTCTCTACCTCTCGGCCATGGCGGCGGAGGCGGCGGTGTTGAGGTGGATCTCCTGAGCATGTGGAGGTCGCGTGAGTACTCTTTGGCGGTGGTGTTATCTCTCCTACAGTGGCTGAGCTCTCTCTCCGGTGGTGGCGAGCTCAGTGGTAGCAGGCCACTGGAGCTGTGTGGTCTCTCTCTCCTCCCCCGTACCTCTCCTTCTAGCGGCATGAGACACGGGTTAGATCTGGTTGCGGCCGCGCACGGGGAGCTGGATATATCCCAACAGCTGCAGTGCACGGGGAGACCTCCCCTAGCGGCGTGGGGGGTAGCCGAATCGTCCCATGGGGCGCACGGGGGGCCTCTCGCGGCGGTGGCGCATGGAGTAGCGTATCCAGCATGGGCCCAGTCTTCGAGCTCACCGGTGGACTTTTGTTTTTTTTTTCAATCGATTTACCGAGGCAGGCCATCTGACCTCCCGGGAAAATAATGACTAATGGAGGCGTTTGGACCGAGGCGGATGCATATCTAAAACGGCGACCTCTAGAGTGTTTTCTGTAGTAACCGTCTGATCGATTGCGTGTACATTGATTACTATTGGTAAGTAAAAGCGACGACAAGATCATTTTCAGAAGGCAGCACATGTAAAACTAGTCAAAACATGACTCCAATGATGTGGACATCACTACCTACCCCTGTACTTGTAACCCAATCCCTTCAGCTATATATGAAGCAGTGTGGAGCCCTTCAAGGTTAACAGCCAATAGAACAACACACGATTAGCTAATTAACACTTCCCAATAGTCACACTATCTATTGCAACAAGCATCCCCTGCTTGAACTATGAGCACTCAAGACACAGTAATACATTTCCCACTTAACCACTGGACGAGTGGACGTAGAGTGCTTTACCCGAACTAGTATCAACCTCTATGTCTTCTTGCTCACTCAGTAGAAGCCCACTCAGTACAAGTGTTAATATAAAAAAACAGTTGAAAAGAGCTTTCAGAGAATAATGACAAATGTCATGGTGGCCTCATTTGTAACAAACTTCGTTTGTTTTTCCTTGCAGTTACATACAGCCGTAAAATATGAAAACGTATGACTCATGCATAAATCTCGTCTTGTTGGTGGTGAGTGTCTGCAGTGCACTCCGAATAATGAATCTTCAATCATTGCCAACAAAATGAACTAATTTATTACCCTGAGTTCTTTTTGCAGGGCAATTGATTTGGGCAGAGTTCTATATCCAATGCTCGTATTCTTCATCTTACTCTTCCTCTTAATTTCCCAATGTGTCCCATCCCCACAATAAACCTAGCTCGTTGGGCAAGATTCGCATTATATTCATTCATCTTCACTCCAGATCCCTGGGCTAGTTTCTATCAGTCTCATTAGGGAAAAAATATGTCAACAGAATGATGTCATGATCATCAAGCAGTAGGTATTCAGCCATGGGAGAGCTCGACCTTAAAATACAAAACTCAAAGATAACGTTGGGAGACAAGCTGAGTTTTTTCTTGGGGTGGAGGACCCTCTTCTTTGGAAATCAGCCCTTGTGTGTTGTGAACCCCTCTGAGTGCTGACTATATAGGGTGGGTGTTGGGGGTTACTTCCCAGCTTGCCACCCAGCGTCTTAATATATGTCATGTACAGAGGTAGGTATTTTAGCCTTTTGGGGTTTTGGACATAATATATAGTAGTGTAGTACTATGGTGGTTCAATTCTATAGTGTAATGGCAGCTGCTTGAAAGTAACAATCCGAACCCTTGAAGACATGCAGCTAGGGGTGGAGGCTAAAGAGAGGCCATTGAAATGTCGCTGGATTCCCTCAGTGAGGAAAGAGTGCGCTTGACACGGAAGCTTACTGCCAGGAGCCTCAACTCTTGGGCTCGAGTCGAGCTGAGGTCGATGAAACTGGGGCAATCTAGAGCATCACTAAGCTTTGGTGAACTCATCACGAGATGCTTGAGAAAGGAAGGATAGAGTCATGGAGTCAAATTGATTAATTTTTATTTAAAGAAAGTGATTAATAAGTAAAATGTCAATAAATCAAATTACATAAACCTTTTAATTACTGCCATTTTGGTGAGGCCAATCTCCATTGTGGCAAATTGTAGAAGCTAGCTACTTCCTTGAAGGGTGTAAGTTTTAATTTTCTTCAAATATCATATGTAAAGCAATGGTCCATGGAATTTTATGGAAGGAGTGTGCAATCCTGGACAATACACTTCTTCTGGTGCTGCTAGCAATGCTAACACTAAGCAGTACAGATTGATTGACTAATTCAAGTCTCGCTAGCTCAATGCTCCCGAGCTGAGGAGAAGAATGAGATGCAATCTTCTTTGATTTCACACCTTTTTATATAGCAATTAGTTTATACATCTTAAAAAATCCCAAACAGTTGTTTCTTTACCATCTAGAGAGCTTTCCTTCTCAATCTAGTGATGAATTCACTGAAGTAGCATTTTCCAGGTAGAACTTTCTGATACCTAAGTATATTTTTTGACAAAGCTCGTCTTGCACCTCCTCTTTAGGCGGTGAGATAACAGAAGCCAAGCACTCCATGAGACAACAGAACCCAAACACTCCACGAGACAACGGAACCAAAACAAATATCCAGTTAGCCAAGATAGGCAACTACTGGCTTTCTATCCACAAGCTAGCTTTCAGAGTTGAAGGCCTTGCCGTCATGTAGACGTATTTGGGCACACCCATTCATTCTCAGCCTCGTGCTAAAACCCCTGATGCATCCCATGCCCAATGGAATCGTCTCTGGGAGATCGATGGTGACATTGGCCCCAACAACCTATTTCAGCCAGGCCATTCCATACTAGAGGAGGCGTGAATTTTCTACTTTTTTTTTTGGAGATATGTGAATAATTTTTCTTACTGACAACACATATATCAAGTAAGTCGTCTCAGCCATTGAGCTCGACCAAGTTTATATAAGGGCAGTCTCAATGCTTCTTAGCCACTAAAGGTGGACCAAGTTTTCTATAAGGGGCAGCAATCTCAACGTGTTACTAAATGAAGCTCTCATGTATGGAAAACACACACAAAAAAATGTTTGAACAAGAATTCAGATGCCAAAATAGAAGTAATATATACATATATTAATGCGCACATACATATGTAATTAAGGTACACATATATTACACATTAATAATTGTTCAAGCACACATATATTAAGGTGTTCATATATATATTAGGATATCATTACATGTCCCGATTACACAGGCAAAGGACCCTTTGGCAGCCATTTGTTGTCGCGTTGAAGTAGAACTCGCCGGAAGGCTCTAGGATCTGCGTATTAATAAATCCCACAATGCTCTCTTGCATGACTTCAAGGTGCTTGTCTTCTAATGTTTTCTCCATTAACTGATTGTTGCTAGCCTCTGTTAATCGACTAAAACTGTTTAGACCCCCAAAAATATTTTAATTTTGAGATTAAGATTTAGAATTTTCAAGCAAGCTCGAATGGTTACATGGTCTCCACCAAAGTTGGACTTCCAAAGAATGCAGTCAGCTGCATAGCGTTGTCCGACTGAGTTTTGCTGATGCTAGAATTTCCATTCCGATACTTGCTTGCATCCAACTTGCAGTGTTGTACATTCTGATACTTGCTTCTGCCTCGATCGATTCACTTGATTAAAAAAATCCTGATGTATCCTATTCTCACATCAAATTGAAAATTTCTTCATGTATCACCATCATATATATAACCCTGACATTGCTTGCTTTATTTGTGGTTTTAGATGGTAAGATCCATTCTATATATATATATATATATAGGAGGTGTGGATCTGTTTTTTTTTTTTTTTTGATGCTATCACTATTGAACATGGAGGCAAGTGATTTTATAGGCGTGTCAAGTGGGGTTTTATTTATTTATTTTACCACCTGGGCATGTATGTGTGTGTATGTATATATATATATACACAAGTTATCAATTAAGAGTCGTTGATATTTTTAAAAAATACCAGGCCTCAGCATTGAGGTCAACAAAAGTTATTTTTCTTTTTCTTAACCGGTAAATAACGTGGTGTTAATTTACTTTATGTGATGTCTTTCATTTGAACGATTAAATTTGTCCAATCAGCTAATTAACAACTGAAACTGTCATAGATTAGCTTACTTTTGGGGCTTCATCTCACAAGGGCGCATGCAAGCTACACATAAACACACATTAGGATGAATCAAGCTAATAAGAACCTCAATGATTTTTTACAAAAATATTTGTATATTTTATTTATTATTGGGTTGGCAAAAACTCAACAAACATGCATGCCTAAACTTAGAACACACATGCAATTCCAGAAATTTATTAACACACAAATTAACGCACCGTACCATCCTGTGACGCCTCGATTAGTGACTCAGAAACATAACCGTCACATTAGAATATCAGAGATGCGGGTGAACATAACACGTCACTATTAGAGTAT